>CASBWL010000031.1:1800000-2259000 GCA_949130495.1 Sambucus nigra
ACGCGGTCAGTTCCTACAAGTTGCATTGGTCCCGTACGAGGTGTTCGTGCCTCTTACGGGGTCGTTTGGGGGCTTGTTTGGGTTTTCACCCCTTAACGGCTAGTTTTTAAGTCCAACTGTGATTTTTGCAAATTATCGTCATACTCTCAAATCGGGAGATCCGGTACTACGCGGTCAGTTCCTACAAGTTGCATTGGTCCCGTGCGAGGTGATCGTGCCTCCTACTGGGTCGTTTGGGGGCTGGTTTGGGTTTTCATCCCTTAACGGCTAGTTTTTAAGTCTAAGTGTGATTTTTGCAAATTATAGTCGTACTCTCAAACCAGGAGACCCGGGACTACGCGATTAGTTCCTACAAGTTGCATTGGTCCCGTGCGAGGTGTTCGTGCCTCCTACGGGGCCGTTTGGGGGCTGGTTTGGGTTTTCACTCCTTAACGACTAATTTTTAAGTCTAAGTGTGATTTTTGCAAATTATCGTCATACTCTCAAACCGGGACACCCGGGACCACGCGGTCAATTCCTACAAGTTGTATTGGTCCTATGCGAGGTGTTCGTGCCTCCAACGGGGTCGTTTGGGGGCAGGTTTGGGTTTTCACCCTTTAATAGCTTGTTTTTAAGTCTAAGTGTGATTTTTGTAAATTATCGTCATACTCTCAAACCAGGACACCCGAGACTACGCGGTCAGTTCCTACAGGTTGCATTGGTCCCGTGCGAGGTGTTCGTGCCTCCTACGGGGTCCTTTGGGGGATGGTTAGGGTTTTCACCCTTTAATGGCCTGTCTTTAAGTCTAAGTGTGATTTTTGCAAATTATTATCGTACTCTCAAACCAGGACACCCGGGACTACGCGGTCAGTTCCTAAAAGTTGCATTGGTCCCGTGCGAGGTGTTCGTGCCTCCTACAGGGCCGTGTGGGGGCTGGTTTGGGTTTTCACCCCTTAACGGCTAGTTTTTAAGTCCAAGTGTGATTTTTGCAAATTATCGTCGTACTCTCAAATCGAGAGACCCGGGGACTACGCGGTCAGTTCCTACAAGTTGCATTGGTCTCGTGCGAGGTGTTCGTACCTCCTACGGGGCCGTTTGGGGGCTGGTTTCGGTTTTCACCCTTTAACGGCTTGTTTTTAAGTCTAAATGTGATTTTTGCAAATTATCGTCATACTCTCAAACCGGGACACCCGGGACCACGCGGTCAGTTCCTACAAGTTGTATTGGTCCTATGCGAGGTGTTCGTGCCTCCTACGGGGTCGTTTGGGGGCCGGTTTGGGTTTTCACCCTTTAACGGCTTGTTTTTAAGTCCAAGTGTGATTTTTGCAAATTATCATCCTATTCACAAACCGGGAGATCCGGGACTATGCGGTCAGTTCCTACATGTTGCATTGGTCCCGTGCGAGGTGTTCGTGCCTCCTACTGGGTCGTTTGGTGGCTGGTTTGGGTTTTCACCCCTTAATGGCTAGTTTTTAAGTCTAAGTGTGATTTCTGCAAATTATCGTCGTACTCTCAAATCGGGAGACCCGGGACTACGCGGTCAGTTCGTACAAGTTGCATTGGTCCCGTGCGAGGTGTTCGTACCTCCTACGGGGCCGTTTGGGGGCTGATTTCGGTTTTCACCCTTTAACGGCTTGTTTTTATGTTTAAGTGTGATTTTTGCAAATTATCGTCATACTCTCAAACCGGGACACACCCGGGACTATGGTTTGGGTTTTCACCCCTTAACGGCTAGTTTTTAAGTCTAAGTGTGATTTTTGCAAATTATCGTCGTACTCTCAAATCGGGAGACCCGGGACTACGCGGTCAGTTCCTACAAGATGCATTGGTCTCGTGCGAGGTGTTCGTACCTCCTACGGGGCCGTTTGGGGGCTGGTTTCAGTTTTCATCCTTTAACGACTTGTTTTTCAGTCTAAGTGTGATTTTTGCAAATTATCGTCATACTCTCAAACCGGGACACCCGGGACCACGCGGTCAGTTCCTACAAGTTGTATTAGTCCTATGCGAGGTGTTCGTGCCTCCTACGGGGTCGTTTGGAGGCCGGTTTGGGTTTTCACCCTTTAACGGCTTGTTTTTAAGTCTAAGTGTGATTTTTTCAAATTATCATCCTATTCACAAACCGGGAGATCCTGGACTATGCAGTCAGTTCCTACAAGTTGCATTGGTCCCGTGCGAGGTGTTCGTTCCTCCTACTGGGTCGTTTGGGGGCTGGTTTGGGTTTTCACCCCTTAACGGCTAGTTTTTAAGTCTAAGTGTTATTTTTGCAAATTATCGTCATACTCTCAAATCGGGAGACCAGGGACTACGCGGTCAGTTCCTACAAGTTGCATTGGTCCCGTGCGAGGTGTTCGTACCTCCTACGGCGCAGTTTGTGGACTGGTTTGGGTTTTCACCCTTTAACGGCCTGTTTTTAACTCTAAGTGTGATTTTTGAAAATTATCCTCATACTCTCAAATCGGGAGACCCGAGACTCGTGGTCAGATTCTACAAGTTACATCGGTCCCATACGAGGTGTTCGTGCCTCCTACGGGGTCGTTTGGGGGCCGGTTTGGGTTTTCACCCTTTAACGGCATGTTTTTAACTCTAAGTGTGATTTTTGCAAATTATCGTCATACTCTCAAACTGGGAGACCCGGGACTATGCGGTCAGTTCCTACAAGTTACATTGGTCTTGTGCGAAGTGTTCGTGCCTCCTACGGGGTCGTTTGGGATCGATTTGGGTTTTCACCCTTTAACGGCCTGTTTTTAAGTTTACATGTGATTTTTAAAAATTATCATCCTATTTACAAACCGAGAGACCCGGGACTACGCGGTCAGTTCCTATAAGTTGCATTGGTCCCGTGCGAGGTGTTCGTACCTCCTACGGGGCCGTTTGGGGGCTGTTTTGGGTTTTCACCCTTAAATGGCCTGTTTTTAAGTCTAAGTGTGATTTTTGCAAATTATCATCGTACTCTCAAACCAGGACACCCGGGACTACGCCGTCAGTTCCTACAAGTTGCATGGGTCCCGTGCGAGGTGTCCGTGCCTCCTACAGGGCCGTTTGGGGACTGGTTTGGGTTTTCACCCCTTAACGGCTAGTTTTTATGTCTAAATGTGATTTTTTCAAATTATCGTCATACTTTCAAACCGGGACACCCGGTACTACGCGGTCAGTTCCTACAAGTTGCATTGGTCCCGTGCGAGGTGTTCGTGTCTCCTACGGGGTCGTTTGAGGGATGGTTTGGGTTTCACCCCTTAACGGCTAGTTTTTAAGTCCAAGTGTGATTTTTGCAAATTATCGTTGTACTCACAAATCGGGAGACCTGGGAGTACGCAGTCAATTCCTACAAGTTGCATTGGTCCCGTGCGAGGTGTTCGTACCACCTACGGGGGCGTTTGGGAACTGGTTTGGGTTTTCACCCATTAACGGCTTGTTTTTAAGTCTAAGTGTGAATTTTGCAAATTATCGTCGTACTCTCAAATCGGGATACCCAGGACTACGCGGTCAGTTCCTACAAGTTGCATTGGTCCCGTGCGAGGTGTTCGTACCTCCTACGGGGCCGTTTGGGGACTGGTTTGGGTTTTCACCCTTTAACGTCCTGTTTTTAACTCTAAGTGTGATTTTTGAAAATTATCCTCATACTTTCAAATCGGGAGACCCGGGACTACGTGGTAAGATTCTACAAGTTACATCGGTTCCACACGAGGTGTTCGTGCCTCCTACGGGGTCGTTTGGGGGCCGATTTGGGTTTTCACTCTTTAACGGCATGTTTTTAACTCTAAGTGTGATTTTTGCAAATTATCATCGTACTCTCAAACCAGGACACCCGGGACTACGCGGTCAGTTCCTACAAGTTGCATTGGTCCCGTGCGAGGTGTCCGTGCCTCTTACGGGGCCGTTTGGGAACTGGTTTGGGTTTTCACCCCTTAGCGGCTATTTTTTAAGTCAAAATGTGATTTTTTCAAATTATCGTCATACTTTCAAACCGGGACACCCGGTACTACGCGGTCAGTTCCTACAAGTTGCATTGGTCCCGTACGAGGAGTTCGTGCCTCCTACGGGGTCGTTTGGGGGCTGGTTTGGGTTTTCACCCCGTAACGGCTAGTTTTTAAGTCCAAGTGTGATTTTTGCAAATTATCGTCGTACTCTCAAATCGGGAGACCTGGGACTACGCGGTCAATTCCTACAAGTTGCATGGGGCCGTGCGAGGTGTTCGTACCTCCTACGGGGCCTTTTGGGGACAGGTTTGGGTTTTCACCCTTTAACGGCTTGTTTTTAAGTCTAAGTGTGATTTTTGCAAATTATCGTCGTACTCTCAAATCGGGGTACCCAGGACTACGCGGTCAGTTCCTACAAGTTGCATTGGTCCCGTGCGAGGTGTTCGTGCCTCCTACTGGGTCGTTTGGGGGCTGGTTTCCGTTTTCACCCCTTAACGGCTAGTTTTTAAGTCTAATTGTGATTTTTGTAAATTATCGTCATACTCTCAAATCGGGAGATCCGGTACTACGCGGTCAGTTCCTACAAGTTGCATTGGTCCCGTGCGAGGTGTTCGTGCCTCCTACTGGGTCGTTTGGGGGCTGGTTTGGGTTTTCACCCCTTAACGGCTAGTTTTTAAGTCTAATTGTGATTTTTGCAAATTATCGTCATACTCTCAAGCCGGGACACCCGGGACTACGCGGTCAGTTCCTACAAGTAGCATTGGTCCCGTGCGAGGTGTTCGTGCCTCCAACGGGGTCGTTTGGGGGCTGGTTTGGGTTTTCACCCTTTAATGGCCTGTTTTTAAGTCTAAGTGTGATTTTTGCAAATTATCGTCATACTCTCAAGCCAGGACACCCGAGACTACGCGGTCAGTTCCTAAAAGTTGCATTGGTCCCGTGCGAGGTGTCCGTGCCTCCTACGGGGTCGTTTGGGGGTTGGTTTGGGTTTTCACCCTTTAACGGCCTGTTTTTAAGTCCAAGTGTGATTTTGGCAAATTATCATCGTACTCTCAAATTGGGAGACCCGGGACTACGCGGTCAGTTCCTACAAGTTGCATTGGTCCCGTGCGAGGTGTTCGTACCTCCTACGGGGCCGTTTGGGGACTGGTTTTGGTTTTCACCCTTTAACGGCCTGTTTTTAAGTCCAAGTGTGGTTTTTGCAAATTATCATCGTACTCTCAAATTGGGAGACCCGGGACTACGCGGTCAGTTCCTATAAGTTGCATTGGTCCCGTACGAGGTGTTCGTGCCTCCTACGGGGTCGTTTGGGGGCTGGTTTGGGTTTTCACCCCTTAACGGCTAGTTTTTAAGTCTAAGTTTGATTTTTGCAAATTATCGTCATACTCTCAAATCGGGAGATCCGGGACTACGCGGTCAGTTCCTACAAGTTGCATTGGTCCCGTGCGAGGTGTTCGTGCCTCCTACGGGGCCGTTTGGGGGCTGGTTTGGGTTTTCACCCCTTAACGGCTAGTTTTTAAGTCTAAGTGTGATTTTTGCAAATTATCGTCGTACTCTCAAACCAGGAGACCCGGGACTACGCGGTCTATTCCTACAAGTTGCATTGGTCCCGTGCGAGGTGTTCGTGCCTCCTACGGGGTCGTTTGGGCGCTGGTTTGGGTTTTCACCCCTTAACGGCTAGTTTTTAAGTCTAAGTGTGATTTTTGCAAATTATCGTCGTACTCTCAAACCAGGAGACCCGGGACTACGCGGTCAGTTCCTACAAGTTGCATTGGTCCCGTGCGAGGTGTTCGTGCCTCCTACGGGGCCGTTTGGGGGCTGGTTTGGGTTTTCACCCCTTAACGGCTAGTTTTTAAGTCTAAGTGTGATTTTTGCAAATTATCGTCGTACTCTCAAATCCGGAGACCCGGGACTACGCGGTCTGTTCCTACAAGTTGCATTGGTCCCGTGCGAGGTGTTCGTGCCTCCTACGGGGCCGTTTGGAGGCTGGTTTGGGTTTTCACCTCTTAACGGCTAGTTTTTAAGTCTAAGTGTGATTTTAGCGAATTATCGTCGTACTCTCAAACCAGGAGACCCGGGACTACGCGGTCTGTTCCTACAAGTTGCATTGGTCCCGTGCGAGGTGTTCGTGCCTCCTACGGGGTCGTTTGGGCGCTGGTTTGGGTTTTCACCATTTAACGGCTAGTTTTTAAGTCTAAGTGTGATTTTTGCAAATTATCGTCGTACTCTCAAACCAGGAGACCCGGGACTACGCGGTCAGTTCCTACAAGTTGCATTGGTCCCGTGCGATGTGTTCGTGCCTCCTACGGGGCCGTTTGGGGGCTGGTTTGGGTTTTCACCCCTTAACGGCTAGTTTTTAAGTCTAAGTGTGATTTTTGCAAATTATCGTCGTACTCTCAAATCCGGAGACCCGGGACTACGCGGTCTGTTCCTACAAGTTGTATTGGTCCCGTGCAAGTTGCATTGGTCCCGTGCAAGGTGTTCGTGCCTCCTACGGGGTCGTTTGGGGGCTGGTTTGGGTTTTCACCCCTTAACGGCTAGTTTTTAAGTCTAAGTGTGATTTTTGCAAATTATAGTCGTACTCTCAAACCAGGAGACTCGGGAATACGAGGTCAGTTCCTACAAGTTGCATTGGTCCCGTGCGAGGTGTTCGTGCCTCCTACAGGGCCGTTTGAGGGCTGGTTTGGGTTTTCACCCCTTAACGACTAATTTTTAAGTCTAAGTGTGATTTTTGCAAATTATCGTCATACTCTCAAACCGGGACACCTGGGACCACGCGGTCAATTCCTACAAGTTGTATTGGTCCTATGCGAGGTGTTCGTGCCTCCTACGGGGTCGTTTGGGGGCCGGTTTGGGTTTTCACCCTTTAACGGCTTGTTTTTAAGTCTAAGTGTGATTTTTGCAAATTATCGTCATACTCTCAAATCGGGAGATCCGATACTACGCGGTCAGTTCCTACAAGTTGCATTGGTCACGTGCGAGGTGTTCGTGCCTCCTACGGGGTCGTTTGGGGCTGGTTTGGGTTTTCACCCCTTAACAGCTAGTTTTTAAGTCTAAGTGTGATTTTTGCAAATTATCGTCAAACTCTCAAATCGGGAGATCCGATACTACGCGGTCAGTTCCTACAAGTTGCATTGGTCCCGTGCGATGTGCTCGTACCTCCTACGGGGCCGTTTGGGGGCTGGTTTGGATTTTCACCATTTAACGGCTTATTTTTAAGTTTAAGTTTGATTTTTGCAAATTATCGTCATACTCTCAAACCGGGACTCACCCGAGACTACGCGGTCAGTTCCTATAAGTTGCATTGGTCCCGTGCGAGGTGTTCGTGCCTCCTACGGGGTCGTTTGGGGGCTGGTTTGAGTTTTCACCCTTTAACGGCTAGTTTTTAAGTCTAAGTGTGATTTTTGCAAATTATCGTCATACTCTCAAATCGGGAGATCCGGGACTATGCGGTCAGTTCCTACAAGTTGCATTGGTCCCGTGCGAGGTGTTCGTGCCTCCTACGGGGTCGTTTGGGGGTTGGTTTGGGTTTTCACCCCTTAACGGCTAGTTTTTAAGTCAAAGTGTGATTTTTGCAAATTATCGTCGTACTCTCAAATCAGGAGACCCGGGACTACGCGGTCAGTTCCTACAAGTTGCATTGGTCTCGTGCGAGGTGTTCGTACCTCCTACGGGGCCGTTTGGGGGCTGGTTTCGGTTTTCACCCTTTAACGGCTTGTTTTTAAGTCTAAGTGTGATTTTTACAAATTATCGTCATACTCTCAAACCGGGACACCGGGACCACGCGGTCAGTTCCTACAAGTTGAATTGGTCCTATGCGAGGTGTTCGTGCCTCCTACGGGGTCGTTTGGGGGCCGGTTTGGGTTTTCACCCTTTAACGGCTTGTTTTTAAGTCCAAGTGTGATTTTTGCAAATTATCATCCTATTCACAAACCGGGAGATCCGGGACTATGCGGTCAGTTCCTACATGTTGCATTGGTCCCGTGCGAGGTGTTCGTGCCTCCTACGGAGTCGTTTGGTGGCTGGTTTGGGTTTTCACCCCTTAATGGCTAGTTTTTAAGTCTAAGTGTGATTTATGCAAATTATCGTCATACTCTCAAATCGGGAGACCTGGGACTACGTGGTCAATTCCTACAAGTTGCATGGGGCCGTGCGAGGTGTTCGTACCTCCTACGGGGCCGTTTGGGGACAGGTTTGGGTTTTCACCCTTTAACGGCTTGTTTTTAAGTCTAAGTGTGATTTTTGCAAATTATCGTCGTACTCTCAAATCGGGATACCCAGGACTACGCGGTCAGTTCCTACAAGTTGCATTGGTCCCGTGCGAGGTGTTCGTGCCTCTTACGGGGTCGTTTGGGGGCTGGTTTGGGTTTTCACCCCTTAACGGCTAGTTTTTAAGTCCAACTGTGATTTTTGCAAATTATCGTCATACTCTCAAATCGGGAGATCCGGTACTACGCGGTCAGTTCCTACAAGTTGCATTGGTCCCGTGCGAGGTGATCGTGCCTCCTACTGGGTCGTTTGGGGGCTGGTTTGGGTTTTCATCCCTTAACGGCTAGTTTTTAAGTCTAATTGTGATTTTTGCAAATTATCGTCATACTCTCAAATCGGGAGACCAGGGACTACGCGGTCAGTTACTACAAGTTGCATTGGTCCCGTGCGAGGTGTTAGTACCTCTTACGGGGTTTCGGGGCTGGTTTCGGCTTTCACCGTTTAATGGCTTGTTTTTAAGTAAGTGTGATTTTTGCAAATTATCGTCATACTCTCAAGCCGAGACACCCGGGACTACGCGGTCAGTTCCTATAAGTTGCATTGGTCCCGTGCGAGGTGTTCGTGCCTTCAACGGGGTCGTTTGGGGGCTGGTTTGGGTTTTCACCCTTTAACTGCTTGTTTTTAAGTCTAAGTGTAATTTTTGCAAATAATCGTCATACTCTCAAACCAGGACATCCGAGACTACGCGGTCAGTTCCTACAAGTTGCATTGGTCCCGTGCGAGGTGTTCGTGCCTCCTACGGGGTCGTTTGGGGGCTGGTTAGGGTTTTCACCCTTTAATGGCTCGTTTTTAAGTCTAAGTGTGATTTTTGCAAATTATTATCGTACTCTCAAACCAGGACACCCGGGACTACGCGGTCAGTTCCTAAAAGTTGCATTGGTCCCGTGCGAGGTGTTCGTGCCTCCTACAGGGCCGTGTGGGGGCTGGTTTGGGTTTTCACCCCTTAACGGCTAGTTTTTAAGTCCAAGTGTGATTTTTGCAAATTATCGTCGTACTCTCAAATCGAGAGACCCGGGGACTACGCGGTCAGTTCCTACAAGTTGCATTGGTGTCGTGCGAGGTGTTCGTACCTCCTACGGGGCCGTTTGGGGGCTGGTTTCGGTTTTCACCCTTTAACGGCTTGTTTTTAAGTCTAAGTGTGATTTTTGCAAATTATCGTCATACTCTCAAACCGGGACACCCGGGACCACGCGGTCAGTTCCTACAAGTTGTATTGGTCCTATGTGAGGTGTTCGTGCCTCCTACGGGGTCGTTTGGGGGCTGGTTTGGGTTTTCACCCTTTAACAGCTTGTTTTTAAGTCCAAGTGTAATTTTTGCAAATTATCATCCTATTCACAAACCGGGAGATCCGGGACTATGCGGTCAGTTCCTACATGTTTTATTGGTCCCGTGCGAGGTGTTCGTGCCTCCTACTGGGTCGTTTGGTGGCTGGTTTGGGTTTTCACCCCTTAATGGCTAGTTTTTAAGTCTAAGTGTGATTTATGCAAATTATCGTCGTACTCTTAAATCGGGAGACCCGGGACTACGCGGTCAGTTCGTACAAGTTGCATTGGTCCCGTGCGAGGTGTTCGTACCTCCTACGGGGCCGTTTGGGGGCTGGTTTCGGTTTTCACCCTTTAACGGCTTGTTTTTATGTTTAAGTGTGATTTTTGCAAATTATCGTCATACTCTCAAACCGGGACACACCCGGGACTACGGTTTGGGTTTTCACCCCTTAACGGCTAGTTTTTAAGTCTAAGTGTGATTTTTGCAAATTATCGTCGTACTCTCAAATCGGGAGACCCGGGACTACGCGGTCAGTTCCAACAAGATGCATTGGTCTCGTGCGAGGTGTTCGTACCTCCTACGGGGCCGTTTGGGGGCTGGTTTCGGTTTTCATCCTTTAAAGACTTGTTTTTAAGTCTAAGTGTGATTTTTGCAAATTATCGTCATACTCTCAAACCGGGACACCCGGGACCACGCGGTCAGTTCCTACAAGTTGTATTGGTCCTATGCGAGGTGTTCGTGCCTCCTACGGGGTCGTTTGGAGGCCGGTTTGGTTTTTCACC
Source organism: Sambucus nigra (assembly GCA_949130495.1). Classification (NCBI taxonomy): domain Eukaryota; kingdom Viridiplantae; phylum Streptophyta; class Magnoliopsida; order Dipsacales; family Adoxaceae; genus Sambucus; species Sambucus nigra. The sequence goes on from CASBWL010000031.1 coordinate 1,810,211, forward strand.
CTTTAACGGCTTGTTTTTAAGTCTAAGTGTGATTTTTTCAAATTATCATCCAATTCACAAACCGGGAGATCCGAGACTATGCGGTCAGTTCCTACAAGTTGCATTGGTCCCGTGCGAGGTGTTCGTGCCTCCTACGGGGTCGTTTGGTGGCTGGTTTGGGTTTTAACCCCTTAACGGCTAGTTTTTAAGTCTATATGTGATTTTTGCAAATTATCGTCGTACTCTCAAATCGGGAGACCCGGGACTACGCGGTCAGGTCGTACAAGTTGCATTGGTCCCGTGCGAGGTGTTCGTACCTCCTATGGGGCCGTTTGGGGGCTGGTTTCGGTTTTCACCCTTTAACGGCTTGTTTTTAAGTCTAAGTGTGATTTTTACAAATTATCATCATACTCTCAAACCGGGAGACCCAGGACCACGCGGTCAGTTCCTACAAGTTGCATTGGTCCTGCGCGAGGTGTTCGTGCCTCCTACGGGTTCGTTTGGGGGCCGATTTGGGTTTCCACCCTTTAACGGCCTGTTTTTAAGTTTACGTTTGATTTTTGCAAATTATCGTCCTATTCACAAACCGGGAGATCCGGGACTACGCGGTCAGTTCCTACAAGTTACATAAGTCCCGTGCGAGGTGTTCGTGCCTCCTACGGGGTCGTTTGGGGGCCGGTTTGGGTTTTCACCCTTTAACGGCTTGTTTTTAAGTTTAAGTGTTGATTTTTACAAATTTTCATCATATTCTCAAACCGGAAGATCCGGGACTGCGCGATCAGTTCCTACTAGTTACATTGGTCCCATGCGAGGTGTTTGTGCCTCGTACGGGATCGTTTGGAGGTTGTTTTGGGTTTTCACCCTTTAACGGCTTGTTTTTAAGTTTTAGTGTTGATTTTGCAAATTATCGTCATATTCTCAAACCGGGAGACTCGAGACTACGCGGTCAGTTCCTAAAAGTTACATTGGTCCCGTGCGACGTGTTCGTGCCTCTTACGGGACCGTTTGGGGGCTGGTTTGGATTTTCACCCTCAAACGGCTTATTTTCAAGCCTAATTTACGTATTTTGAAATTATCATCATATTCTCAAACTGGAAGACCCGGGACTGCGGGGTCAGTTCAGACGAGTTACATTGGTCCCGTGGGAGGTGTTCGTGCCTCTTACGGGGCCGTTTGGGGGTTTGTTTGGGGTTTTACCCTCAAACGGCTTATTTTGAAGCCTAATCTATGTATTTTGAAATTATCGTCATATTCTCAAACCGAGAGACCCGGAACTACACGGTCAGTCCGTACGAGTGACATTAGTCCCGTGCGAGGTGTCCGTGCCTCTTACGGGACGGTTTGGGGGCTGGTTTGAGTTTTCACCCACAAACGGCTTGTTTTCAAGCCGAATCTACGTATTTTGAAATTATCATCATATTCTCAAACTGGGAGACTCGGGACTACATGGTCAGTTCGTACGAGTTACATTGGTCTCGTACGAGATGTTCATGCCTCTTACGGGGCCGTTTGGGGGCTGGTTTGAGTTTTCACCCCTTAACGGCAAGTTTTTAAGTCTAAGTGTGATTTTTGCAAATTATCGTCATACTTTCATATCGGGAGATCCGATACTACGCGGTCAGTTCCTACAAGTTGCATTGGTCCCGTGCGAGCTGTTCGTGCCTCCTACGGGGTCGTTTGGGGGCTGGTTTGGGTTTTCACCCCTTAACGACTAGTTTTTAAGTCTAAGTGTGATTTTTGCAAATTATCGTCATACTCTCAAATCGGGAGACCGGGGACTACGCGGTCAGTTCCAACAAGTTGCATTGGTTCCGTGCGAGGTGTTCGTACCTCCTACGGGGCCGTTTGGGGGCTGGTTTGGGATTTCACCCTTTAACGGCTTCTATTATCGTCATACTCTCGAACCGGGACTACGCGGTCAGTTCCTACAAGTTGCATTGGTCCCGTGCGAGGTGTTCATGCCTCCTACGGGGTCGGGTTTTCACCCCATAACCTCTAGTTTTTAATTCTAAGTGTGATTTTTGCAAAATTATCGTCGTACTCTCAAACCAAGAGACCCGGGACTATGCGGTCTGTTCCTACAAGTTGCATTGGTCCCGTGCGAGGTGTTCGTGCCTCCTACGGGGTCGTTTGGGCGCTGGTTTGGGTTTTCACCCCTTAACGGCTAGTTTTTAAGTCTAAGTGTGATTTTTGCAAATTATCGTCGTACTCACAAACCAGGAGACCCGGGACTACGCGGTCAGTTCCTACAAGTTGCATTGGTCCCGTGCGAGATGTTCGTGCCTCCTACGGGGTCGTTTGGGGGCTGGTTTGGGTTTTCACCCTTTAACGGCTAGTTTTTAAGTCTAACTGTGATTTTTGCAAATTATCGTCACACTCTCAAATCGGGAGATCCGGGACTACGCGGTCAGTTCCTACAAGTTGCATTGGTCCCGTGCGAGGTGTTCGTGCCTCCTACTGGGTCGTTTGGGGGCTGGTTTGGGTTTTCACCCCTTAACGGCTAGTTTTTATGTCTAAGTGTGATTTTTTCAAATTATCGTCATACTCTCAAATCGGGAGACCAGGGACTACGCGGTCAGTTCCTACAAGTTGCATTGGTCCCGTGCGAGGTGTTCGTACCTCCTACGGGGCCGTTTGGGCGCTGGTTTGGGTTTTCACCCCTTAACGGCTAGTTTTTAAGTCTAAGTGTGATTTTTGCAAATTATCGTCGTACTCTCAAACCAGGAGACCCGGGACTACGCGGTCAGTTCCTACAAGTTGCATTGGTCCCGTGCGAGGTGTTCGTGCCTCCTACGGGGCCGTTTGGGGGCTGGTTTGGGTTTTCACCCCTTAACGGCTAGTTTTTAAGTCTAAGTGTGATTTTTGCAAATTATCGTCATACTCTCAAATCGGGTGATGCGGGACTATGCGGTCAGTTCCTACAAGTTGCATTGGTCCCGTGCGAGGTGTTCGTGCCTCCTACGGGGTCGTTTGGGGGCTGGTTTGGGTTTTCACCCCTTAACGGCTAGTTTTTAAGTCTAAGTGTGATTTTTGCAAATTATCGTCGTACTCTCAAATCTGGAGACCCGGGACTACGCGGTCTGTTCCTACAAGTTGCATTGGTCCCGTGCGAGGTGTTCGTGCCTCCTACGGGGCCGTTTGGAGGCTGGTTTGGGTTTTCACCCCTTAACGGCTAGTTTTTAAGTGTAAGTGTGATTTTAGCAAATTATCGTCGTACTCTCAAACCAGGAGACCCGGGACTACGCGGTCTGTTCCTACAAGTTGCATTGGTCCCGTGCGAGGTGTTCGTGCCTCCTACGGGGTCGTTTGGGCGCTGGTTTGGGTTTTCACCCCTTAACGGCTAGTTTTTAAGTCTAAGTGTGATTTTTGCAAATTATCGTCGTACTCTCAAACCAGGAGACCCGGGACTACGCGGTCAGTTCCTACAAGTTGCATTGGTCCCGTGCGAGGTGTTCGTGCCTCCTACGGGGTCGTTTGGGGGCTGGTTTGGGTTTTCACCCTTTAACGGCTAGTTTTTAAGTCTAAGTGTGATTTTTGGAAATTATCGCCATACTCTCAAATCGGGTGATGCGGGACTATGCGGTCAGTTCCTACAAGTTGCATTGGTCCCGTGCGAGGTGTTCGTGCCTCCTACGGGGCCGTTTGGGGGCTGGTTTGGGTTTTCACCCCTTAACGGCTAGTTTTTAAGTCTAAGTGTGATTTTTGCAAATTATCGTCGTACTCTCAAATCCGGAGACCCGGGACTACGCGGTCTGTTCCTACAAGTTGCATTGGTCCCGTGCAAGTTGCATTGGTCCCGTGCGAGGTGTTCGTGCCTCCTACGGGGTCGTTTGGGGGCTGGTTTGGGTTTTCACCCCTTAACGGCTAGTTTTTAAGTCTAAGTGTGATTTTTGCAAATTATAGTCGTACTCTCAAACCAGGAGACTCGGGACTACGCGGTCAGTTCCTACAAGTTGCATTGGTCCCGTGCGAGGTGTTCGTGCCTCCTACGGGGCCGTTTGGGGGCTGGTTTGGGTTTTCACCCCTTAACGACTAATTTTTAAGTCTAAGTGTGATTTTTGCAAATTATCATCATACTCTCAAACCGGGACACCTGGGACCACGCGGTCAATTCCTACAAGTTGTATTGGTCCTATGCGAGGTGTTCGTGCCTCCTACGGGGTCGTTTGGGGGCCGGTTTGGGTTTTCACCCTTTAACGGCTTGTTTTTAAGTCTAAGTGTGATTTTTGCAAATTATCGTCATACTCTCAAATCGGGAGATCCGATACTACGCGGTCAGTTCCTACTAGTTGCATTGGTCCCGTGCGAGGTGTTCGTGCCTCCTACGGGGTCGTTTGGGGCTGGTTTGGGTTTTCACCCCTTAACAGCTAGTTTTTAAGTCTAAGTGTGATTTTTGCAAATTATCGTCAAACTCTCAAATCGGGAGATCCGATACTACGCGGTCAGTTCCTACAAGTTGCATTGGTCCCGTGCGATGTGCTCGTACCTCCTACGGGGCCGTTTGGGGGCTGGTTTGGATTTTCACCATTTAACGGCTTATTTTTAAGTTTAAGTTTGATTTTTGCAAATTATCGTCATACTCTCAAACCGGGACACACCCGAGACTACGCGGTCAGTTCCTATAAGTTGCATTGGTCCCGTGCGAGGTGTTCGTGCCTCCTACGGGGTCGTTTGGGGGCTGGTTTGGGTTTTCACCCTTTAACGGCTAGTTTTTAAGTCTAAGTGTGATTTTTGCAAATTATCGTCATACTCTCAAATCGGGAGATCCGGGACTATGCGGTCAGTTCCTACAAGTTACATTGGTCCCGTGCGAGGTGTTCGTGCCTCCTACGGGGTCGTTTGGGGGTTGGTTTGGGTTTTCACCCCTTAACGGCTAGTTTTTAAGTCTAAGTGTGATTTTTGCAAATTATCGTCATACTCTCAAATCGGGAGATCCGGGACTATGCGGTCAGTTCCTACAAGTTGCATTGGTCCCGTGCGAGGTGTTCGTGCCTCCTACGGGGTCGTTTGGGGGTTGGTTTGGGTTTTCACCCCTTAACGGCTAGTTTTTAAGTCAAAGTGTGATTTTTGCAAATTATCGTCGTACTCTCAAATCGGGAGACCCGGGACTACGCGGTCAGTTCCTACAAGTTGCATTGGTCTCGTGCGAGGTGTTCGTACCTCCTACAGGGCCGTTTGGGGGCTGGTTTCGGTTTTCACCCTTTAACGGCTTGTTTTTAAGTCTAAGTGTGATTTTTGCAAATTATCGTCATACTCTCAAACCTGGACACCGGGACCACGCGGTCAGTTCCTACAAGTTGAATTGGTCCTATGCGAGGTGTTCGTGCCTCCTACGGGGTCGTTTGGGGGCCGGTTTGGGTTTTCACCCTTTAACGGCTTGTTTTTAAGTCCAAGTGTGATTTTTGCAAATTATCATCCTATTCACAAACCGGGAGATCCGGGACTATGCGGTCAGTTCCTACATGTTGCATTGGTCCCGTGCGAGGTGTTCGTGCCTCCTACGGAGTCGTTTGGTGGCTGGTTTGGATTTTCACCCCTTAATGGCTAGTTTTTAAGTCTAAGTGTGATTTATGCAAATTATCGTCATACTCTCAAATCGGGAGACCTGGGACTACGTGGTCAATTCCTACAAGTTGCATGGGGCCGTGCGAGGTGTTCGTACCTCCTACAGGGCCGTTTGGGGACAGGTTTGGGTTTTCACCCCATAACGGCTTGTTTTTAAGTCTAAGTGTGATTTTTGCAAATTATCGTTGTACTCTCAAATCGGGATACCCAGGACTACGCGGTCAGTTCCTACAAGTTGCATTGGTCCCGTGCGAGGTGTTCGTGCCTCTTACGGGGTCGTTTGGGGGCTGGTTTGGGTTTTCACCCCTTAACGGCTAGTTTTTAAGTCCAACTGTGATTTTTGCAAATTATCGTCATACTCTCAAATCGGGAGATCCGGGACTACGCGGTCAGTTCCTACAAGTTGCATTGGTCCCGTGCGAGGTGTTCGTGCCTCCTACTGGGTCGTTTGGGGGCTGGTTTGGGTTTTCACCCCTTAACGGCTAGTTTTTATGTCTAAGTGTGATTTTTTCAAATTATCGTCATACTCTCAAATCGGGAGACCAGGGACTACGCGGTCAGTTCCTACAAGTTGCATTGGTCCCGTGCGAGGTGTTCGTACCTCCTACGGGGCCGTTTGGGCGCTGGTTTGGGTTTTCACCCCTTAACGGCTAGTTTTTAAGTCTAAGTGTGATTTTTGCAAATTATCGTCACACTCTCAAATCGGGAGATCCGGGACTACGCGGTCAGTTCCTACAAGTTGCATTGGTCCCGTGCGAGGTGTTCGTGCCTCCTACTGGGTCGTTTGGGGGCTGGTTTGGGTTTTCACCCCTTAACGGCTAGTTTTTATGTCTAAGTGTGATTTTTTCAAATTATCGTCATACTCTCAAATCGGGAGACCAGGGACTACGCGGTCAGTTCCTACAAGTTGCATTGGTGGCGAGGTGTTCGTACCTCCTACGGGGCCGTTTGGGGGTTGGTTTCGGTTTTCACCCTTTAATGGCTTGTTTTTATGTCTAAGTGTGATTTTTGCAAATTATCGTCATACTCTCAAGCCGGGACACCCGGGACTAGGCGGTTAGTTCCTACAAGTTGCATTGGTCCCGTGCGAGGTGTTCGTGCCTACAACGGGGTCGTTTGGGTGCTGGTTTGGGTTTTCACCCTTTAACAGCTTGTTTCTAAGTCAAAGTGTGATTTTTGCAAATTATCGTCATACTCTCAAACCAGGACACCCGAGACTACGCGGTCAGTTCCTACAAGTTGCATTGGTCCCGTGCGAGGTGTTCGTGCCTCCTACGGGGTCGTTTGGGGGCTGGTTTGGGTTTTCACCCTTTAATGGCCTGTTTTTAAGTCTAAGTGTGATTTTTGCAAATTATCATCGTACTCTCAAACCAGGACACCCGGGACTACGCGGTCAGTTCCTACAATTTGCATTGGTCCCGTGCGATGTGTTCGTGCCTCCTACGAGGCCGTTTGGGGGCTGGTTTGGGTTTTCACCCCTTAACGGCTAGTTTTTAAGTCCAAGTGTGATTTTTACAAATTATCATCGTATTTACAAACCGGGAGATCCGGGACTACGCGGTCAGTTCCTACAAGTTGCATTGGTCGCGTGCGAGGTGTTCGTACCTCCTACGGCGCAGTTTGTGGACTGGTTTGGGTTTTCACCCTTTAACGGCCTGTTTTTAACTCTAAGTTTGATTTTTGAAAATTATCGTCATACTCTCAAACTGGGAGACCCGGGACTATGCGGTCAGTTCCTACAAGTTACATTGATCCCGTGCGAGGTGTTCGTGCCTCCTACGGGGTCGTTTGGGGTCGATTTGGGTTTTCACCCTTTAACGGCATGTTTTTAACTCTAAGTGTGATTTTTGCTAATTATCGTCATACTCTCAAACTGGGAGACCCGGGACTATGCCGTCAGTTCCTACAAGTAACATTGGTCCCGTGCGAGGTGTTCGTGCCTCCTACGGGGTCGTTTGGGGTCGATTTGGGTTTTCACCCTTTAACGGCCTGTTTTTAAGTTTACATGTGATTTTTACAAATTATCATCCTATTTACAAACCGGGAGACCCGGGACTACGCGGTCAGTTCCTATAAGTTACATTGGTTCCGTACGAGGTGTTCGTACCTCCTACGGGGCCGTTTGGGGGCTGGTTTGGGTTTTCACCCTTAAATGGCCTGTTTTTAAGTCTAAGGGTGATTTTTGCAAATTATCATCGTACTCTCAAACCAGGACACCCGGGACTACGCCGTCAGTTCCTACAAGTTGCATTGGTCCCGTGCGAGGTGTCCGTGCCTCCTACAGGGCCGTTTGGGGACTGGTTTGGGTTTTCACCCCTTAACGGCTAGTTTTTAAGTCTAAATGTGATTTTTTCAAATTATCGTCATACTTTCAAACCGGGACACCCGGTACTACGCGGTCAGTTCCTACAAGTTGCATTGGTCCCGTGCGAGGTGTTCGTGCCTCCTACGGGGTCGTTTGAGGGATGGTTTGGGTTTTCACCCCTTAACAGCTAGTTTTTAAGTCCAAGTGGGATTTTTGCAAATTATCGTTGTACTCACAAATCGGGAGACCTGGGAGTACGCGGTCAATTCCTTTAAGTTGCATTGGTCCCGTGCGAGGTGTTCGTACCACCTACAGGGGCGTTTGGGAACTGGTTTGGGTTTTCACCCATTAACGGCTTGTTTTTAAGTCTAAGTGTGAATTTTGCAAATTATCGTCGTACTCTCAAATCGGGATACCCAGGACTACGCGGTCAGTTCCTACAAGTTGCATTGGTCCCGTGCGAGGTGTTCGTGCCTTCTACGGGGTCGTTTGGAGGCTGGTTTGGGTTTTCACCCCTTAACGGCTAGTTTTTAAGTCTAATTGTGATTTTTGCAAATTATCGTCATACTCTCAAATCGGGAGATTCTGTACTACGCGGTCAGTTCCTACAAGTTGCATTGGTCCCGTGCGAGGTGTTCGTGCCTCCTACTGGGTCGTTTGGGGGCTGGTTTGGGTTTTCACCCCATAGCGGCTAGTTTTTAAGTCTAATTGTGATTTTTGCAAATTATCGTCATACTCTCAAATCGGGAGACCAGGGACTACGCGGTGAGTTACTACAAGTTGCATTGGTCCCGTGCGAGGTGTTCGTACCTCCTACGGGGCCGTTTGGGTGCTGGTTTCGGTTTTCACCCTTTAATGGCTTGTTTTTAAGTCTAAGTGTGATTTTTGCAAATTATCGTCATACTCTCAAGCCGGGACACCCGGGAATACGCGGTCAGTTCCTATAAGTTGCATTGGTCCCGTGCGAGGTGTTCGTGCCTCCTACGCGGCCGTTTGGGGGCTGGTTTGGGTTTTCACCCCTTAACGGCATGTTTTTATGTCCAAGTGTGATTTTTGCAAATTATCATCGTACTTACAAACCAGGAGATCCGGGACTATGCGGTCAGTTCCTACAAGTTGCATTGGTCCCGTGCGAGGTGTTCGTACCTCCTACGGGGCCGTTTGGGGACTGGTTTGGGTTTTCACCCTTTAACGGCCTGTTTTTATCTCTAAGTGTGATTTTTGAAAATTATCCTCATAGTTTCAAATCGGGAGACCCGAGACTACGTGGTAAGATTCTACAAGTTACATCGGTCCCATACGAGGTGTTCGTGCCTCCTACGGGGTCGTTTGGGGGCCGATTTGGGTTTTCACCCTTTAACCGCATGTTTTTAACTCTAAGTGCGGTTTTTGCAAATTGTCGTCATACTCTCAAACTGGGAGACCCGGGACTATGCGGTCAGTTCCTACAAGTTACATTGGTCCCGTGCGAAGTGTTCGTGCCTCCTACGGGGTCGTTTGGGGTCTATTTGGGTTTTGACCCTTTAACAGCCTGTTTTTAAGTTTACATGTGATTTTTTCAAATTATCATCCTATTTACAAACCGGGAGACCCGGGACTACGCGGTCAGTTCCTACAAGTTGCATTGGTCGGTGCGAGGTGTCCGTACCTCCTACGGGGCCGTTTGGAGGCTGGTTTGGGTTTTCACCCTTCAATGGCCTGTTTTTAAGTCTAAGTGTCATTTTTGCAAATTATCATCGTACTCTCAAACCAGGACACCCGGGACTACGCGGTCAGTTCCTAAAAGTTGCATTGGTCCCGTGCGAGGTGTCCGTGCCTCCTACGGGTCCGTTTGGGGACTGGTTTGGGTTTTCACCCCTTAACGGCTATTTTTTAAGGCAAAATGTGATTTTTTCAAATTATCGTCATACTTTCAAACCGGGACACCCGGTACTACGCAGTCAGTTCCTACAAGTTGCATTGGTCCCGTGCGAGGAGTTCGTGCCTCCTACGGGGTCGTTTGGGGGCTGGTTTGTGTTTTCACCCCTTAACGGCTAGTTTTTAAGTCCAAGTGTGATTTTTGCAAATTATCGTCGTACTCTCAAATCGAGAGACCTGGGACTACGCGGTCAATTCCTACAAGTTGCATGGGGCCGTGCGAGGTGTCCGTGCCTCCTACAGGGCCGTTTGGGGACTGGTTTGGGTTTTCACCCCATAACGGCAAGTTTTTAAGTCTAAATGTGATTTTTTCAAATTATCGTCATACTTTCAAACCGGGACACCCGGTACTACGCGGTCAGTTCCTACAAGTTGCATTGGTCCCGTGCGAGGTGTCCGTGCCTCCTACGGGGTCGTTTGGGGGCTGGTTTGGGTTTTCACCCCTTAACGGCTAGTTTTTAAGTCCAAGTGCGATTTTGGCAAATTATCGTCGTACTCTCAAATCGGTGGACCTGGGAGTACGCGGTCAACTCCTACAAGTTGCATTGGTCCCGTGCGCGGTGTTCGTACCACCTACGGGGCCGTTTGGGAACTGGTTTGGGTTTTCACCCTTTAACGGCTTGTTTTTAAGTCTAAGTGTGATTTTTACAAATTATCGTCGTACTCTCAAATCGGGGTACCCGGGACTACGCGGTCAGTTCCTACAAGTTGCATTGGTCCCGTGCGAGGTGTTCGTACCTCCTACGGGGCAGTTTGTGGACTGGTTTGGGTTTTCACCCTTTAACGGCCTGTTTTTAACTCTAAGTGTGATTTTTGAAAATTATCCTCATACTTTCAAATCGGGAGACCCGGGACTACGTGGTAAGATTCTACAAGTTACATCGGTCCCACACGAGGTGTTCGTGCTTCCTACGGGGTCGTTTGGGGGCCGATTTGGGTTTTCACCCTTTAACGGCATGTTTTTAACTCTAAGTGTGATTTTTGCAAATTATCGTCAGACTCTCAAACAGGGAGACCCGGGACTATGCGGTCAGTTCCTACAAGTTACATTGGTCCCGTGCGAAGTGTTCGTGCCTCCTACGGGGTCGTTTGGGGTCGATTTGGGTTTTCACCCTTTAACGGCCTGTTTTTAAGTTTACATGTGACTTTTACAAATTATCATCTGATTTACAAACCGGGAGACCCGGGACTACGCGGTCAGTTCCTACAAGTTGCATTGGTCCCGTGCGAGGTGTTCGTGCCTCCTACGGGGCCGTTTGGGGGCTGGTTTGGGTTTTCACCCTTTAATGGCCTGTTTTTAAGTCTAAGTGTGATTTTTGCAAATTATCATCGTACTCTCAAACAAGGACACCCGGGACTACGCGGTCAGTTCCTACAAGTTGCATTGGTCCCGTGCGAGGTGTCCGTGCCTCTTACGGGGCCGTTTGGGGACTGGTTTGGGTTTTCACCCCTTAACGGCTATTTTTTAAGTCAAAATGTGATTTTTTCAAATTATTGTCATACTTTCAAACCGGGACACCCGGTACTACGCGATCAGTTCCTACAAGTTGCATTGGTCCCGTGCGAGGAGTTCGTGCCTCCTACGGGGTCGTTTGGGGGCTGGTTTGGGTTTTCACCCCGTAACGGCTAGTTTTTAAGTCCAAGTGTGATTTTTGCAAATTATCGTCGTACTCTCAAATCGGGAGACCTGGGACTACGCGGTCAATTCCTACAAGTTGCATGGGGCCGTGCGAGGTGTTCGTACCTCCTACGGGGCCGTTTGGGGACAGGTTTGGGTTTTCACCCTTTAACGGCTTGTTTTTAAGTCTAAGTGTGATTTTTGTAAATTATCGTCGTACTCTCAAATCGGGATACCCAGGACTACGCGGTCAGTTACTACAAGTTGCATTGGTCCCGTGCGAGGTGTTCTTGCCTCCTAAGGGGTCGTTTGGGGGCTGGTTTGGGTTTTCACCCCTTAACGGCTAGTTTTTAAGTCTAAATGTGATTTTTGCAAATTATCGTCATACTCTCAAATCGGGAGATCCGGTACTACGCGGTCAGTTCCTACAAGTTGCATTGGTCCCGTACGAGGTGTTCGTGCCTCCTACTGGGTCGTTTGGGGGCTGGTTTGGGTTTTCACCCCTTAACGGCTAGTTTTTAAGTCTAATTGTGATTTTTGCAAATTATCGTCATACTCTCAAATCGGGAGACCAGGGACTACGCGGTCAGTTACTACAAGTTGCATTGGTCCCGTGCGAGGGGTTAGTACCTCCTACGGGGTTTGGGGGCAGGTTTCGGTTTTCACCCTTTAATTGCTTGTTTTTAAGTCTAAGTGTGATTTTTGCAAATTATCGTCATACTCTCAAGCCGGGACACCCGGGACTACGCGGTCAGTTCCTACAAGTTGCATTGGTCCCGTGCGAGGTGTTCGTGCCTCCAACGGGGTCGTTTCGGGGCTGGTTTGGGTTTTCACCCTTTAATGGCCTGTTTTTAAGTCTAAGTGTGATTTTTGCAAATTATCGTCATACTCTCAAACTAGGACACCCGAGACTACGCGGTCAGTTCCTAAAAGTTGCATTGGTCCCGTGCGAGGTGTCCGTGCCTCCTACGGGGTCGTTTGGGGGATGGTTTGGGTTTTCACCCTTTAACGGCCTATTTTTAAGTCCAAGTGTGATTTTTGCAAATTATCATGGTACTCTCAAATCGGGAGACCCGGGACTACGCGGTCAGTTCCTACAAGTTGCATTGGTCCCGTGCGAGGTGTTCGTACCTCCTACGGGGCCGTTTGGGGACTGGTTTTGGTTTTCACCCTTTAACGGCTTATTTTTAAGTCTAAGTGTGATTTTTGCAAATTATCATCGTACTCTCAAATCGGGATACCCGGGACTACGCGGTCAGTTCTTACAAGTTGCATTGGTCCCGTGCGAGGTGTTCGTGCCTCCTACGGGGTCGTTTGGGGGCTGGTTTGTGTTTTCACCCCTTAACGGCTAGTTTTAAAGTCTAAGTGTGATTTTTGCAAATTATCGTCATACTCTCAAACCAGGAGACCCGGGACTACGCGGTCTGTTCCTACAAGTTGCATTGGTCCCGTACGAGGTGTTCGTGCCTCCTACGGGGTCGTTTGGGCGCTGGTTTGGGTTTTCACCCCTTAACGGCTAGTTTTTAAGTCTAAGTGTGATTTTTGCAAATTATCGTCGTACTCTCAAACCAGGAGACCCGGGACTACGCGGTCCGTTCCTAAAAGTTGCATTGGTCCCGTGCGAGGTGTTCGTGCCTCTTACGGGGTCGTTTGGGGGCTGGTTTGGGATTTCACCCTTTAACGGCTAGTTTTTAAGTCTAAGTGTGATTTTTACAAATTATCGTCGTACTCTCAAATCAGGAGACCCGGGACTACGCGGTCTGTTCCTACAAGTTGCATTGGTCCCGTGCAAGTTGCATTGGTCCCGTGCGAGGTGTTCGTGCCTCCTACGGGGTCGTTTGGGGGCTGGTTTGGGTTTTCACCCCTTAACGGCTAGCTTTTAAGTCTAAGTGTGATTTTTGCAAATTATAGTCGTACTCTCAAACCAGGAGACCCGGGACTACGCGGTCAGTTCCTACAAGTTGCATTGGTCCCGTGCGAGGTGTTCGTACCTCCTACGGGGCCGTTTGGGGGCTGGTTTGGGTTTTCACCCCTTAACGACTAATTTTTAAGTCTAAGTGTGATTTTTGCAAATTATCGTCATACTCTCAAATCGGGACACCTGGGACCACGCGGTCAATTCCTACAAGTTTTATTGGTCCTATGCGAGGTGTTCGTGCCTCCTACGGGGTCGTTTGGGGGCCGGTTTGGGTTTTCACCCTTTAACGGCTTGTTTTTAAGTGTAAGTGTGATTTTTGCAAATTATCATCCTATTCACAAACCGGGAGATCCGAGACTATGCAGTCAGTTCCTACAAGTTGCATTGGTCCCGTGCGAGGTGTTCGTGCCTCCTACGGGGTCGTTTGGTGGCTGGTTTGGGTTTTCACCCCTTAACAGCTAGTTTTTAAGTCTAAGTGTGATTTTTGCAAATTATCGTCATACTCTCAAATCGGGAGATCCGATACTACGCGGTCAGTTCCTACAGGTTGCATTGGTCCCGTGTGAGGTGTTCGTGCCTCCTACGGGGTCGTTTGGGGCTGGTTTGGGTTTTCACCCCTTAACGGCTAGTTTTTAAGTCTAAGTGTGATTTTTGCAAATTATCATCGTACTTACAAACCGGGACACACCCGAGACTACGCGGTCAGTTCCTATAACTTGCATTGGTCCCGTGCGAGGTGTTCGTGCCTCCTACGGGGTCGTTTGGGGGCTGGTTTGGGTTTTCACCCTTTAACGGCTAGTTTTTAAGTCTAAGTGTGATTTTTGAATATTATCGTCGTACTCTCAAATCGGGAGACCCGGGACTACGCGGTCAGTTCCTACAAGTTGCATTGGTCTCGTGCGAGGTGTTCATACCTCCTACGGGGCCGTTTGGGGGCTGGTTTCGGTTTTCAACCTTTAACGGCTAGTTTTTAAGTCTAAGTGTGATTTTTGCAAATTATCGTCATACTCTCAAACCGGGACACCGGGACCACGCGGTCAGTTCCTACAAGTTGAATTGGTCCTATGCGAGGTGTTCGTGCCTCCTAAGGGGTCGTTTGGGGGCCGGTTTGGGTTTTCACCCTTTAACGGCTTGTTTTTAAGTCCAAGTGTGATTTTTGCAAATTATCATCCTATTCACAAACCGGGAGATCCGGGACTATGCGGTCAGTTCCTACAAGTTGCATTGGTCCCGTGCGAGGTGTTCGTGCCTCCTACGGGGTCGTTTGGTGGCTGGTTTGGGTTTTCACCCCTTAATGGCTAGTTTTTAAGTCTAAGTGTGATTTCTGCAAATTATCGTCGTACTCTCAAATCGGGAGACCCGGGACTACGCGGTCAGTTCGTACAAGTTGCATTGGTCCCGTGCGAGGTGTTCGTACCTCCTACGGTGACGTTTGGGGGATGGTTTCGGTTTTCACCCTTTAACGGCTTGTTTTTAAGTTTAAGTGTGATTTTTGCAAATTATCGTCATACTCCCAAACCAGGACACACCCGGGACTACGCGGTCAGTTCCTATAAGTTGTATTGGTCCCGTGCGAGGTGTTCGTGCCTCCTACGGGGTCGTTTGGGGGCTGGTTTGGGTTTTCACCCTTTAACGGCTAGTTTTTAAGTCTAAGTGTGATTTTTGCAAATTATCGTCATACTCTCAAATCGGGAGATGCGGGACTATGCGGTCAGTTCCTACAAGTTGCATTGGTCCCGTGCGAGGTGTTCGTGCCTCCTACGGGGTCGTTTCGGGGCTGGTTTGGGTTTTCACCCTTTAACGGCTAGTTTTTAAGTCTAAGTGTGATTTTTGCAAATTATCGTCATACTCTCAAACCGGGACACCGGGACCACGCGGTCAGTTCCTACAAGTTGAATTGGTCCTATGCGAGGTGTTCGTGCCTCCTAAGGGGTCGTTTAGGGGCCGGTTTGGGTTTTCACTCTTTAACGGCTTGTTTTTAAGTCCAAGTGTGATTTTTGCAAATTATCATCCTATTCACAAACCGGGAGATCCGGGACTATGCGGTCAGTTCCTACATGTTGCATTGGTCCCGTGCGAGGTGTTCGTGCCTCCTACGGGGTCGTTTGGTGGCTGGTTTGGGTTTTCACCCCTTAACGGCTAGTTTTTAAGTCTAAGTGTGATTTCTGCAAATTATCGTCGTACTCTCAAATCGGGAGACCCGGGACTACGCGGTCAGTTCGTACAAGTTGCATTGGTCCCGTGCGAGGTGTTCGTACCTCCTACGGGGACGTTTGGGGGCTGGTTTCGGTTTTCACCCTTTAACGGCTTGTTTTTAAGTTTAAGTGTGATTTTTACAAATTATCATCATACTCCCAAACCAGGACACACCCGGGACTACGCGGTCAGTTCCTATAAGTTGTATTGGTCCCGTGCGAGGTGTTCGTGCCTCCTACGGGGTCATTTGGGGGCTGGTTTGGGTTTTCACCCTTTAACGGCTAGTTTTTAAGTCTAAGTGTGATTTTTGCAAATTATCGTCATACTCTCAAATCGGGAGATGCGGGACTATGCGGTCAGTTCCTACAAGTTGCATTGGTCCCGTGCGAGGTGTTCGTGCCTCCTACGGGGTCGTTTGGGGGCTGGTTTGGGTTTTCACCCTTTAACGGCTAGTTTTTAAGTCTAAGTGTGATTTTTGCAAATTATCGTCATACTCTCAAACCGGGACACCGGGACCACGCGGTCAGTTCCTACAAGTTGGATTGGTCCTATGCGAGGTGTTCGTGCCTCCTAAAGGGTCGTTTAGGGGCCGGTTTGGGTTTTCACCCTTTAATGGCTTGTTTTTAAGTCCAAGTGTGATTTTTGCAAATTATCATCCTATTCACAAACCGGGAGATCCGGGACTATGCGGTCAGTTCCTACATGTTGCATTGGTCCCGTGCGAGGTGTTCGTGCCTCCTACGGGGTCGTTTGGTGGCTGGTTTGGGTCTTCACCCCTTAACGGCTAGTTTTTAAGTCTAAGTGTGATTTCTGCAAATTATCGTCGTACTCTCAAATCGGGAGACCCGGGACTACGCGATCAGTTCGTACAAGTTGCATTGGTCCCGTGCGAGGTGTTCGTACCTCCTACGGGGACGTTTGGGGGCCGGTTTCGGTTTTCACCCTTTAACGGCTTGTTTTTAAGTTTAAGTGTGATTTTTGCAAATTATCGTCATACTCCCAAACCAGGACACACCCGGGACTACGCGGTCAGTTCCTATAAGTTGTATTGGTCCCGTGCGAGGTGTTCGTGCCTCCTACGGGGTCGTTTGGGGGCTGGTTTGGGTTTTCACCCTTTAACGGCTAGTTTTTAAGTCTAAGTGTGATTTTTGCAAATTATCGTCATACTCTCAAATCGGGAGATGCGGGACTATGCGGTCAGTTCCTACAAGTTGCATTGGTCCCATGCGAGGTGTTCGTGCTCCTACGGGGTCGTTTGGGGGCTGGTTTGGGTTTTCACCCTTTAACGGCTAGTTTTTAAGTCTAAGTGTGATTTTTGCAAATTATCGTCATACTCTCAAATCGGGAGATGCGGGACTATGCGGTCAGTTCCTACAAGTTGCATTGGTCCCGTGCGAGGTGTTCGTGCCTCCTACGGGGTCGTTTGGGGGCTGGTTTGGGTTTTCACCCCTTAACGGCTAGTTTTTAAGTCTAAGTGTGATTTTTGCAAATTATCGTCGTACTCTCAAATCGGGAGACCCGGGACTACGCGGTCAGTTCGTACAAGTTGCATTGGTCCCGTGCGAGGTGTTCGTGCCTCCTACGGGGTCGTTTGGGGGCTGGTTTGGGTTTTCACCTTTTAACGGCTAGTTTTTAAGTCTAAGTGTGATTTTTGCAAATTATCGTCATACTCTCAAACCGGGACACCGGGACCACGCGGTCAGTTCCTACAAGTTGAATTGGTCCTATGCGAGGTGTTCGTGCCTCCTAAGGGGTCGTTTGGGGGCCGGTTTGGGTTTTCACCCTTTAACGGCTTGTTTTTAAGTCCAAGTGTGATTTTTGCAAATTATCATCCTATTCACAAACCGGGAGATCCGGGACTATGCGGTCAGTTCCTACATGTTGCATTGGTCCCGTGCGAGGTGTTCGTGCCTCCTACGGGGTCGTTTGGTGGCTGGTTTGGGTTTTCACCCCTTAATGGCTAGTTTTTAAGTCTAAGTGTGATTTCTGCAAATTATCGTCGTACTCTCAAATCGGGAGACCCGGGACTACGCGGTCAGTTCGTACAAGTTGCATTGGTCCCGTGCGAGGTGTTCGTACCTCCTACGGTGACGTTTGGGGGATGGTTTCGGTTTTCACCCTTTAACGGCTTGTTTTTAAGTTTAAGTGTGATTTTTGCAAATTATCGTCATACTCCCAAACCAGGACACACCCGGGACTACGCGGTCAGTTCCTATAAGTTGTATTGGTCCCGTGCGAGGTGTTCGTGCCTCCTACGGGGTCGTTTGGGGGCTGGTTTGGGTTTTCACCCTTTAACGGCTAGTTTTTAAGTCTAAGTGTGATTTTTGCAAATTATCGTCATACTCTCAAATCGGGAGATGCGGGACTATGCGGTCAGTTCCTACAAGTTGCATTGGTCCCGTGCGAGGTGTTCGTGCCTCCTACGGGGTCGTTTGGGGGCTGGTTTGGGTTTTCACCCTTTAACGGCTAGTTTTTAAGTCTAAGTGTGATTTTTGCAAATTATCGTCATACTCTCAAATCGGGAGATGCGGGACTATGCGGTCAGTTCCTACAAGTTGCATTGGTCCCGTGCGAGGTGTTCGTGCCTCCTACGGGGTCGTTTGGGGGCTGGTTTGGGTTTTCACCCCTTAACGGCTAGTTTTTAAGTGTAAGTGTGATTTTTGCAAATTATCGTCGTACTCTCAAATCGGGAGACCCGGGACTACGCGGTCAGTTCGTACAAGTTGCATTGGTCCCGTGCGAGGTGTTCGTACCTCCTACGGGGCCGTTTGGGGGCTGGTTTCGGTTTTCACCCTTTAACGGCTTGTTTTTAAGTGTAAGTGTGATTTATACAAATTATCATCATACTCTCAAACCGGGAGACCCAGGACCACGCGGTCAGTTCCTACAAGTTGCATTGGTCCTGTGCGAGGTGTTCGTGCCTCCTACGGGGTCGTTTGGGGGCCGATTTGGGTTTCCACCCTTTAACGGCTTGTTTTTAAGTTTACGTTTGATTTTTGCAAATTATCGTCCTATTCACAAACCGGGAGATCCGGGACTACGCGGTCAGTTCCTACAAGTTACATGGGTCCTGTGCGAGGTGTTCGTGCCTCCTACGGGGTCGTTTGGGGGCCGGTTTGGGTTTTCACCCTTTAACGGCTTGTTTTTAAGTTTAAGTGTTGATTTTTACAAATTTTCATCATATTCTCAAACCGGAAGACCCGGGACTGCGCGATCAGTTCCTACAAGTTACATTGGTCCCATGCGAGGTGTTTGTGCCTCGTACGGGATTGTGTGGGGGTTGTTTTGGGTTTTCACCCTTTAACGGCTTGTTTTTAAGTTTAAGTGTTGATTTTGCAAATTATCGTCATATTCTCAAACCGGGAGACTCGGGACTACGCGGTCAGTTCCTACAAGTCACATTGGTCCCGTGCGACGTTTTCGTGCCTCTTACGGGACCGTTTGGGGGCTGGTTTGGATTTTCACCCTCAAACGGCTTATTTTCAAGCCTAATCTACGTATTTTGAAATTATCATCATATTCTCAAACTGGAAGACCCAGGACTGCGGAGTCAGTTCAGAAGAGTTACATTGGTCCCGTGGGAGGTGTTCGTGCCTCTTACGGGGCCGTTTGGGGGTTTGTTTGGGGTTTTACCCTCAAACGACTTATTTTGAAGCCTAATCTATGTATTTTAAAATTATCGTCATATTCTCAAACCGAGAGACCCGGAACTACACGGTCAGTTCATACGAGTTACATTAGTCCCGTGCGAGGTGTCCGTGCCTCTTACGGGACGGTTTGGGGGCTGGTTTGGGTTTTCACCCACAAACGGCTTGTTTCCAAGCCGAATCTACGTATTTTGAAATTATCGTCATATTCGCAAACTGGGAGACTCGGGACTACATGGTCAGTTCGTACGAGTTACATTGGTCTCGTACGAGATGTTCATGCCTCTTACGGGGCCGTTTGGGGGCTGGTTTGAGTTTTCACCCCTTAACGGCTAGTTTTTAAGTCTAAGTGTGATTTTTGCAAATTATCGTCATACTTTCAAATCGGGAGATGCGATACTACGCGGTCAGTTCCAGTTGCATTGGTCCCGTGCGAGCTGTTCGTGCTTCCTACGGGGTCGTTTGGGGGATGGTTTGGGTTTTCACCCCTTAACGACTAGTTTTTAAGTCTAAGTATGATTTTTGCAAATTATCGTCATACTCTCAAATCGGGATACCGGGGACTACGCGGTCAGTTCCTACAAGTTTCATTGGTTCCGTGCGAGGTGTTCGTACCTCCTACGGGGCCGTTTGGGGGTTGGTTTGGGATTTCACCCTTTAACGGCTTGTTTTTAAGTTTAAGTGTGATTTTTGCAAATTATCGTCATACTCTCAAACCGGGACACCCGGGACTACGCGGTCAGTTCCTACAGGTTGCATTGGTCCCGTGCGAGGTGTTCGTGCCTCCTACGGGGTCGGGTTTTCACCCCTTAACGGCAAGTTTTTAAGTCTAATTGTGATTTTTGCAAATTATCGTCATACTCTCAAACCAGGAGACCCGGGACTACGCGGTCTGTTCCTACAAGTTGCATTGGTCCCGTGCGAGGTGTTCGTGCCTCCTACGGGGTCGTTTGGGCGCTGGTTTTGGTTTTCACCCCTTAACGGCTAGTTTTTAAGTCTAAGTGTGATTTTTGCAAATTATCGTCGTACTCTCAAACCAGGAGACCCGGGACTACGCGGTCAGTTCCTACAAGTTGCATTGATCCCGTGCGAGGTGTTCGTGCCTCCTGCGGGGTCGTTTGGGGGCTGGTTTGGGTTTTCACCCCTTAACAGCTAGTTTTTAAGTCTAAGTGTGATTTTTGCAAATTATCGTCATACTCTCAAATAGGGAGACCAGGGACTACGCGGTCAGTTCCTACAAGTTGGATTCGTCCAGTGCGAGGTGTTCGTACCTCCTACGGGGCCGTTTGGGCGTTGGTTTCGGTTTTCACCCTTTAATGGCTTGTTTTTAAGTCTAAGTGTGATTTTTTGCAAATTATCGTCATACTCTCAAGCCGGGACACCCGGGACTACGCGGTCAGTCCCTAGAAGTTGCATTGGTCCCGTGCGAGGTGTTCGTGCCTCCAACGGGGTCGTTTGGGCGTTGGTTTCGGTTTTCACCCTTTAATGGCTTGTTTTTAAGTATAAGTGTGATTTTTGCAAATTATCGTCATACTCTCAAGCCGGGACACCCGGGACTACGCGGTCAGTTCCTACAAGTTGCATTGGTCCCGTGCGAGGTGTTCGTGCCTCCTACGGGGTCGTTTGGGGGCTGGTTTGGGTTTTCACCCTTTAATGGCCTGTTTTTAAGTCTAAGTGTGATTTTTGCAAATTATCATCGTACTCTCAAACCAGGACACCCGGGACTACGCGGTCAGTTCCTACAAGTTGCATTGGTCCCGTACGAGGTGTTCGTGCCTCCTTCGAGGCCGTTTGGGGGCTGGTTTGGGTTTTCACCCCTTAACGGCTAGTTTTTAAGTCCAAGTGTGATTTTTGCAAATTATCATCGTACTTACAAACCGGGAGATCCGGGACTACGCGGTCAGTTCCTACAAGTTGCATTGGTCCCGTGCGAGGTGTTCGTACCTCCTACGGGGCAGTTTGTGGACTGGTTTGGGTTTTCACCCTTTAACGGCCTGTTTTTAACTCTAAGTGTGATTTTTGAAAATTATCCTCATACTCTCAAATCGGGAGACCCGAGACTACGTGGTCAGATTCTACAAGTTACATCGGTCCCATACGAGGTGTTCGTGCCTCCTACGGGGTCGATTGGGGGCCGGTTTGGGTTTTCACCCTTTAACGACATGTTTTTAACTCTAAGTGTGATTTTTGCAAATTATCGTCATACTCTCAAACTGGGAGACCCGGGACTATGCGGTCAGTTCCTACAAGTTACATTGGTCCCGTGCGAAGTGTTCATGCCTCCTACGGGGTCGTTTGGAGTCGATTTGGGTTTTCACCCTTTAACGGCCTGTTTTTAACTTTACATGTGATTTTTACAAATTATCATCCTATTAACAAACCGGGAGACCCGGGACTACGCGGTCAGTTCCTATAAGTTGCATTGGTCCCGTGCGAGGTGTTCGTACCTCCTACGGGGCCGTTTGGAGGCTGTTTTGGGTTTTCACCCTTAAATGGCCTGTTTTTAAGTCTAAGTGTGATTTTTGCAAATTATCATCGTACTCTCAAACCAGGACACCCGGGACTACGCGGCCAGTTCGTACAAGTTGCATTGGTCCCGTGCGAGGTGTCCGTGCGTCCTACAGGGCCGTTTGGGGACTGGTTTGGGTTTTCACCCCTTAACGGCTAGTTTTTAAGTCTAAATGTGATTTTTTCAAATTATCGTCATACTTTCAAACCGGGACACCCGGTACTACGCGGTCAGTTCCTACAAGTTGCATTGGTCCCGTGCGAGGTGTTCGTGCCTCCTACGGGGTCGTTTGGGGGATGGTTTGGGTTTTCACCCCTTAACGGCTTGTTTTTAAGTCTAAGTGTGATTTTTGCAAATTATCGTCATACTCTCAAGCCGGGACACCCGGGACTACGCGGTCAGTCCCTAGAAGTTGCATTGGTCCCGTGCGAGGTGTTCGTGCCTCCAACGGGGTCGTTTGGGCGTTGGTTTCGGTTTTCACCCTTTAATGGCTTGTTTTTAAGTCTAAGTGTGATTTTTGCAAATTATCGTCATACTCTCAAGCCGGGACACCCGGGACTACGCGGTCAGTTCCTACAAGTTGCATTGGTCCCGTGCGAGGTGTTCGTGCCTCTAACGGGGTCGTTTGGGGGCTGGTTTTGATTTTCACCCTTTAACAACTTGTTTTTAAGTCTAAGTGTGATTTTTGCAAATTATCGTCATACTCTCAAACCAGGACACCCGAAACTACGCGGTCAGTTCCTACAAGTTGCATTGGTCCCGTGCGAGATGTTCGTGCCTCCTACTGGGTCGTTAGGGGGCTGGTTTGGGTTTTCACCCCTTAACGGCTAGTTTTTAAGTCTAATTGTGATTTTTGCAAATTATCGTCATACTCTCAAATCGGGAGACCATGGAGTACGCAGTCAGTTACTACAAGTTGCATTGGTCCCGTGCGAGGTGTTCGTACCTCCTACGGGGCCGTTTGGGGGCTGGTTTCGGTTTTAACCCTTTAATGGCTTGTTTTTAAGTCTAAGTGTGATTTTTGCAAATTATCGTCATACTCTCAAACCAGGACACCCGGGACTACGCGGTCAGTTCCTAGAAGTTGCATTGGTCCCGTGCGAGGTGTTCGCGCCTCCTACGGGGCCGTTTGGGGGCTGGTTTGGGTTTTCACCCCTTAACGATAAGTTTTTAAGTCCAAGTGTGATTTTTGCAAATTATCATCGTACTTACAAACCGGGAGATCCGGGACTACGCGGTCAGTTCCTACAAGTTGCATTGGTCCCGTGCGAGGTGTTCGTACCTCCTACGGGGCCGTTTGGAGACTGGTTTGGGTTTTCACCCTTTAACGGCCTATTCTTAACTCTAAGTGTGATTTTTGAAAATTATCCTCATACTTTCAAATCGGGAGACCCGAGACTACGTGGTAAGATTCTACAAGTTACATCGGTCCCATACGAGGTGTTCGTGCCTCCTACGGGGTCGTTTGGGGGCCGATTTGGGTTTTCACCCTTTAACGGCATCTTTTTAACTCTAAGTGTGATTTTTGCAAATTATCGTCATACTCTCAAACTGGGAGACCCGGGACCACGCGGTCAGTTCCTACAAGTTGTATTGGTCCTATGCGAGGTGTTCGTGCCTCCTACGGGGTTGTTTGGGGGCTGGTTTGGGTTTTCACCCCTTAACGACTAGTTTTTAAGTCTAAGTGTGATTTTTGCAAATTATCGTCATGCTCTCAAATCGGGAGACCGGGGACTACGCGATCAGTTCCTACAAGTTGCATTGGTTCCGTGCGAGGTGTTCGTACCTCCTACGGGGCCGTTTTGGGGCTGGTTTGGGATTTCACCCCTTAACAGCTAGTTTTTAAGTCTAAGTGTGATTTTTGCAAATTATCGTCGTACTCTCAAATCGGGAGACCCGGGACTACGCGGTCAGTTCGTACAAGTTGCATTGGTCCCGTGCGAGGTGTTCGTACCTCCTACGGGGACGTTTGGGGTCTGGTTTCGGTTTTCACCCTTTAACGGCTTGTTTTTAAGTTTAAGTGTGATTTTTGCAAATTATCGTCATACTCCCAAACCAGGACACACCCGGGACTACGCGATCAGTTCCTATAAGTTGTATTGGTCCCGTGCGAGGTGTTCGTGCCTCCTACGGGGTCGTTTGGGGGCTAGTTTGGGTTTTCACCCTTTAACGGCTAGTTTTTCAGTCTAAGTGTGATTTTTGCAAATTATCGTCATACTCTCAAATCGGGAGATGCGGGACTATGCGGTCAGTTCCTACAAGTTGCATTGGTCCCATGCGAGGTGTTCGTGCCTCCTACGGGGTCGTTTGGGGGCCGGTTTGGGTTTTCACCAATTAACGGCTAGTTTTTAAGTCTAAGTGTGATTTTTGCAAATTATCGTCGTACTCTCAAATCGGGAGACCCGGGACTACGCGGTCAGTTCGTACAAGTTGCATTGGTCCCGTGCGAGGTGTTCGTACCTCGTACGGGGACGTTTGGGGGCTGGTTTCGGTTTTCACCCTTTAACGACTTGTTTTTAAGTTTAAGTGTGATTTTTGCAAATTATCGTCATACTCCCAAACCAGGACACACCCGGGACTACGCGGTCAGTTCCTATAAGTTGTATTGGTCCCGTGCGAGGTGTCCGTGCCTCCTACGGGGTCGTTTGGGGGCTGGTTTGGGTTTTCACCCTTTAACGGCTAGTTTTTAAGTCTAAGTGTGATTTTTGCAAATTATCGTCATACTCTCAAATCGGGAGATGCGGGACTATGCGGTCAGTTCCTACAAGTTGCATTGGTCCCATGCGAGGTGTTCGTGCCTCCTACGGGGTCGTTTGGGGGCTGGTTTGGGTTTTCACCCCTTAACGGCTAGTTTTTAAGTCTAAGTGTGATTTTTGCAAATTATCGTCGTACTCTCAAATCGGGAGACCCGGGACTACGCGGTCAGTTCGTACAAGTTGCATTGGTCCCGTGCGAGGTGTTCGTACCTCGTACGGGGACGTTTGGGGGCTGGTTTCGGTTTTCACCCTTTAACGGCTTGTTTTTAAGTTTAAGTGTGATTTTTGCAAATTATCGTCATACTCCCAAACCAGGACACACCCGGGACTACGCGGTCAGTTCCTATAAGTTGTATTGGTCCCGTGCGAGGTGTTCGTGCCTCCTACGGGGTCGTTTGGCGGCTGGTTTGGGTTTTCACCCTTTAACGGCTAGTTTTTAAGTCTAAGTGTGATTTTTGCAAATTATCATCATACTCTCAAATCGGGAGATGCGGGACTATGCGGTCAGTTCCTACAAGTTGCATTGGTCCCGTGCGAGGTGTTCGTGCCTCCTACGGGGTCGTTTGGGGGCTGGTTTGGGTTTTCACCCCTTAACGGCTAGTTTTTAAGTCTAAGTGTGATTTTTGCAAATTATCGTCAAACTCTCAAACCGGGAGACCCAGGACCACGCGGTCAGTTCCTACAAGTTGCATTGGTCCTGTGCGAGGTGTTCGTGCCTCCTACGGGGTCGTTTGGGGGCCGATTTGGGTTTCCACCCTTTAACGGCTTGTTTTTAAGTTTACGTTTGATTTTTGCAAATTATCGTCCTATTCACAAACCGGGAGATCCGGGACTACGCGGTGAGTTCCTACAAGTTACATGGGTCCTGTGCGAGGTGTTCGTGCCTCCTACGGGGTCGTTTGGGGGCCGGTTTGGGTTTTCACCCTTTAACGGCTTGTTTTTAAGTTTAAGTGTTGATTTGGCAAATTATCGTCATATTCTCAAACCGGGAGACTCGGGACTACGCGGTCAGTTCCTACAAGTCACATTGGTCCCGTGCGACGTGTTCGTGCCTCTTACGGGACCGTTTGGGGGCTGGTTTGGATTTTCACCCTCAAACGGCTTATTTTCAAGCCTAATCTACGTATTTTGAAATTATCATCATATTCTCAAACTGGAAGACCCGGGACTGCGGGGTCAGTTCAGAAGAGTTACATTGGTCCCGTGGGAGGTGTTCGTGCCTCTTACGGGGCCGTTTGGGGGTTGGTTTGGGGTTTTACTCTCAAACGGCTTATTTTGAAGCCTAATCTATGTATTTTGAAATTATCGTCATATTCTCAAACCGAGAGACCCGGAACTACACGGTCAGTTCATACGAGTTACATTAGTCCCGTGCGAGGTGTCCGTGCCTCTTACGGGACGGTTTGGGGGCTGGTTTGGGTTTTCACCCACAAACGGCTTGTTTCCAAGCCGAATCTACGTATTTTGAAATTATCGTCATATTCTCAAACTGGGAGACTCGGGACTACATGGTCAGTTCTTACGAGTTACATTGGTCTCGTACGAGATGTTCATGCCTCTTACGGGGCCGTTTGGGGGCTGGTTTGAGTTTTCACCCCTTAACGGCTAGTTTTTAAGTCTAAGTGTGATTTTTGCAAATTATCATCATACTTTCAAATCGGGAGATCCGATACTACGCGGTCAGTTCCTACAAGTTGCATTGGTCCCGTGCGAGTTGTTCGTGCTTCCTACGGGGTCGTTTGGGGGATGGTTTGGGTTTTCACCCCTTAACGACTAGTTTTTAAGTCTAAGTATGATTTTTGCAAATTATCGTCATACTCTCAAATCGGGATACCGGGGACTACGCGGTCAGTTCCTACAAGTTTCATTGGTTCCGTGTGAGGTGTTCGTACCTCCTACGGGGCCGTTTGGGGGCTGGTTTAGGATTTCACCCTTTAACGGCTTGTTTTTAAGTTTAAGTGTGATTTTTGCAAATTATCGTCATACTCTCAAACCGGGACACCCGGGACTACGCGGTCAGTTCCTACAAGTTACATTGGTCCCTTGCGAGGTGTTCGTGCCTCCTTCGGGGTCGGGTTTTCACCCCTTAACGGCAAGTTTTTAAGTCAAATTGTGATTTTTGCAAATTATCGTCATACTCTCAAACCAGGAGACCCGGGACTACGCGGTCTGTTCCTACAAGTTGCATTGGTCCCGTGCGAGGTGTTCGTGCCTCCTACGGGGTCGTTTGGGCGCTGGTTTTGGTTTTCACCCCTTAACGGCTAGTTTTTAAGTCTAAGTGTGATTTTTGCAAATTATCGTCGTACTCTCAAACCAGGAGACCCGGGACTACGCGGTCAGTTCCTACAAGTTGCATTGGTCCCGTGCGAGGTGATCGTGCCTCCTACGGGGTCGTTTGGGGGCTGGTTTGGGTTTTCACCCTTTAATGGCTTGTTTTTAAGTCTAAGGGTGATTTTTGCAAATTATCGTCATGCTCTCAAGCCGGGACACCCGGGACTACGCGGTCAGTCCCTAGAAGTTGCATTGGTCCCGTGCGAGGTGTTCGTGCCTCCAACAGGGTCGTTTGGGCGTTGGTTTCGGTTTTCACCCTTTAATGGCTTGTTTTTAAGTCTAAGTGTGATTTTTGCAAATTATCGTCATACTCTCAAGCCGGAACACCCGGGACTACGCGGTCAGTCCCTAGAAGTTGCATTGGTCCCGTGCGAGGTGTTCGTGCCTCCAACGGGGTCGTTTGGGGGCTGGTTTGGATTTTCACCCTTTAACAACTTGTTTTTAAGTCTAAGTGTGATTTTTGCAAATTATCGTCATACTCTCAAACCAGGACACCCGAGACTACGCGGTCAGTTCCTACAAGTTGCATTGGTCCCGTGCGAGGTGTTCGTGCCTCCTACGGGGTCGTTTGGGGGCTGGTTTGGGTTTTCACCCTTTAATGGCCTGTTTTTAAGTCTAAGTGTGATTTTTGCAAATTATCATCGTACTCTCAAACCAGGACACCCGGGACTACGCGGTCAGTTCCTACAAGTTGCATTGGTCCCGTACGAGGTGTTCGTGCCTCCTACGAGGCCGTTTGGGGGCTGGTTTGGGTTTTCACCCCTTAACGACTAATTTTTAAGTCCAAGTGTGATTTTTGCAAATTATCATCGTACTTACAAACCGGGAGATCCGGGACTACGCGGTCAGTTCCTACAAGTCGCATTGGTCCCGTGCGAGGTGTTCGTACCTCCTACGGGGCAGTTTGTGGACTGGTTTGGGTTTTCACCCTTTAACGGCCTGTTTTTAACTCTAAGTGTGATTTTTGAAAATTATCCTCATACTCTCAAATCGGGAGACCCGAGACTACGTGGTCAAATTCTACAAGTTACATCGGTCCCATACGAGGTGTTCGTGCCTCCTACGGGGTCGATTGGGGGCCGGTTTGGGTTTTCACCCTTTAACGACATGTTTTTAACTCTAAGTGTGATTTTTGCAAATTATCGTCATACTCTCAAACTGGGAGACCCGGGACTATGCGGTCAGTTCCTACAAGTTACATTGGTCCCGTGCGAAGTGTTCATGCCTCCTACGGGGTCGTTTGGGGTCGATTTGGGTTTTCACCCTTTAACGGCCTGTTTTTAAGTTTACATGTGATTTTTACAAATTATCATCCTATTTACAAACCGGGAGACCCGGGACTACGCGGTCAGTTCCTATAAGTTGCATTGGTCCCGTGCGAGGTGTTCGTACCTCCTACGGGGCCGTTTGGAGGCTGTTTTGGGTTTTCACCCTTAAATGGCCTGTTTTTAAGTCTAAGTGTGATTTTTGCAAATTATCATCGTACTCTCAAACCAGGACACCCGGGACTACGCGGCCAGTTCGTACAAGTTGCATTGGTCCCGTGCGAGGTGTCCGTGCCTCCTACAGGGCCGTTTGGGGACTGGTTTGGGTTTTCACCCCTTAACGGCTAGTTTTTAAGTCTAAATGTGATTTTTTCAAATTATCGTCATACTTTCAAACCGGGACACCCGGTACTACGCGGTCAGTTCCTACAAGTTGCATTGGTCCCGTGCGAGGTGTTCGTGCCTCCTACGGGGTCGTTTGGGGGATGGTTTGGGTTTTCACCCCTTAACGGCTAGTTTTTAAGTCCAAGTGTGATTTTTGCAAATTATCGTTGTACTCACAAATCGGGAGACCTGGGAGTACGCGGTCAATTCCTACAAGTTGCTTTGGTCCCGTGCGAGGTGTTCGTACCACCTACGGGGGCGTTTGGGAACTGGTTTGGGTTTTCACCCTTTAACGGCTTGTTTTTAAGTCTAAGTGTGATTTTTGCAAATTATCGTCGTACTCTCAAATCGGGATACCCAGGACTACGCGGTCAGTTCCTACAAGTTGCATTGGTCCCGTGCGAGGTGTTCGTGCCTTCTACGGGGTCGTTTGGGGGTTGGTTTGGGTTTTCACCCCCTAACGGCTAGTTTTTAAGTCTAACTGTGTTTTTTGCAAATTATCGTCATACTCTCAAATCGGGAGATCCGGTACTACGCGGTCAGTTCCTACAAGTTGCATTGGTCCCGTGCGAGGTGTTCGTCGTGCCTCCTACTGGGTCGTTAGGGGGCTGGTTTGAGTTTTCACCCCTTAACGGCTAATTTTTAAGTCTAATTGTGATTTTTGCAAATTATCGTCATACTCTCAAATCGGGAGACCAGGGACTACGCAGTCAGTTACTACAAGTTGCATTGTTCCCGTGCGAGGTGTTCGTACCTCCTACGGGGCCGTTTGGGGGCTGGTTTCGGTTTTAACCCTTTAATGGCTTGTTTTTAAGTCTAAGTGTGATTTTTGCAAATTATCGTCATACTCTCAAGCCGGGACACCCGGGAATACGCGGTCAGTTCCTATAAGTTGCATTGGTCCCGTGCGAGGTGTTCGTGCCTCCAACGGGGTCGTTTGGGGGCTGGTTTGGGTTTTCACCCTTTAACTGCTTGTTTATAAGTCTAAGTGTGATTTTTGCAAATTATCGTCATACTCTCAAACCAGGACACCCGGGACTACGCGGTCAGTTCCTAGAAGTTGTATTGGTCCCGTGCGAGGTGTTCGTGCCTCCTACGGTGCCGTTTGGGGGCTGGTTTGGGTTTTCACCCCTTAACGACAAGTTTTTAAGTCCAAGTGTGATTTTTGCGCCGCCATGGCTGAACCCCCGACGTTGCCTAGCCTGGACAGGCATGAGTCACCCGCAGTTGCCACCCCAACCATTGATGCCCCTTGCGTTGGGAAGGATGATGTACGTAAGAATGGCCATGAGAAGGGTCATGATAATGACGTCTGGGAGTTCTTAAGAAGCAAAGGCTTCTCACCAGAAGATGTGGATCTCTTTTCCAAAGCCTCTGGTAGGGGCGGTGACGGAGAACGCTCACTGGCCGGTCAGGTGACATCATCTGAGGTCAACCCGGATAGGGGTGCTATTGACGGTGACGGCCAGAAAGGTTCCCAGTATAACGAGGTGTTGGCTGACAAGTTAAAGGTGTCAGTTGATAGTCGGTATGGTTCTACGAAGCTGACTAACAAAAGCGGGGGTCCCAATGACAAGACCTGGAGCTCTGTTGCTGCGGAGAAGAGGAATACGAAACTCAGACTCACTTTTCACCAACCCTCTGTGGTTGACAACGTTGTCACTGTCATGCCGCCGGCTGAAGTGACAAGAGAGGGACATGGGAGATGGATGAACAGCATGGTGGGTTATTTTCTTGGGAAAAAACTCCCATATACTTTTGTCAAAAATATTGCTATGAGGATGTGGAGCAAGTTTGGACTGACCAAGGTTTTGGCTCACGATAATGGCTTTTTCTTCTTCATTTTTGAGGACCATTGCCGTAGGGATGAGGTTCTTGATAATGGGCCATGGCATTTTGCCGGCATGACCATCATGCTGAAGAAGTGGCAACCCAACTTCGTCTTCTGCAAAGAAAGCGCGAAGAAAATACCCATTTGGGTTAAGCTACATGATATCCCAGTCCAGCTTTGGACTGAGGAGGGTCTAAGCTACGTCGCAAGTTCGGTGGGTCTACCGTTGTACGCTGACGCCGTCACAGAAGAAATGAATAGAATCTCGTTTGCGCGTATATGTGTTGAGGTGGAAGCTAAGGAATCCTACGCTGACAGCATCAACGTAGTCATGGAAGATGGAACTTATGCTCCTGTGCGTATTGAATACCAAGCTAAGCCACCTTCATGCCCGCACTGCCTTGAGTTTGGGCACACGCTTAATAAATGCTCCAAAGCTAAGGTTACGATGAGTTCCCAGACTGCCCCTAATGAGGCTGCGAAAGCGCCGTCACAGGTGAACGCCGAGTGGAAGACGATCAGCAGGAAGGGCACATCCAAACCCCAAGGGGCCTTTGAGACGGGGGAGACGTCTGGAGCTAGAGTTATTGAGGGAGGGGAGGGGTCTAGTGGAGCACTCAAAGCTACATCGGACTCTATGGATCCTATTAACGTCTGGGCTGGTTACGTGGAGGATGCTATGATCCCAGTGGAAGACGGTGAGATTACCCCTGTTCCCATTGACCAACGTAAGGAAAGTGCCCAGGCTGTAAAACCGTGTACTCAGATGCCTCATGTGGACCTACCGCTGGTTAATGCGTTTTTGGCGTTGGATGATGAATTGGAGAGCGAGACTACTCCTGAGCCAAATGCCCTTGCCAGAAGAGTTTTGGCTGTTGACGAACTTGTCAGTAAACAGAAAGGAGAGATGATTTGTATGGGGCATACTGGGACGAGAAGCAGGAAGAAAGGGAAGGGGAATAAAAC
Organism: Sambucus nigra; assembly: GCA_949130495.1. Lineage (NCBI taxonomy): Eukaryota > Viridiplantae > Streptophyta > Magnoliopsida > Dipsacales > Adoxaceae > Sambucus > Sambucus nigra. The sequence continues at coordinate 1,841,398 of CASBWL010000031.1, forward strand.
CAAATGGTCAAGATAGGGTCTTGGAATATTAGAGGGCTTAATTCCCCTCACAAACAGCGGGAAGTGAATAAGATTATTAGAGACCATCAGCTTGACTTGGTGTGTTTACTTGAGTCCAAAGTTAGGTTTAATAATTTGAATATGGTTACGAGCAACTGCTTCTTTAAGTGGGAGTACTTAGACAATTGTCCTAGTGGAGGAGGTGTTGCTAGGGTCCTGGTGGGGTGGAATCCGGGTAGTGTCACGGTGACGTTGGTTCAATCTCACCCTCAAGCCATGCTGTGTAAGGTGGAGGTTGGGGGGAGGAATGCTTGCTTTTGGGATACCTTTATTTATGGAGAGAACCTCCGAGTAGTAGACTCGCGCTTTGGGAGTTTCTGAGATCCAACAGTGCTGTCGTCAACGACCAACCTTGGGTGCTAATGGGGGACTTTAATGTTGTGAGATCCCATGATGAGAAGAAGGGGTTGCATGGCATTGATGAGGATGCAACAGATGCTTTTAACCAATGTATCTACGATATCCGTGTGGATGATATGACTACGCAGGGGTTATGGTTCACGTGGAATAAGAAGCAGGAGGGGGAGGATAATATTCAATCTAGGCTGGACAGAGTTCTCCAAAATGATGCTTGGAACGCGGGGTTTCCTGATTCCCAAGCAACTGTATTACCTCACGGTGTTTCGGATCATTGTCCAATCATTGTGGTTCTTTCCCATGATGAGCCGGTCCTAAACCTTTCAAATTCTTCAACTTTTGGACGTCCCATGCCGATTTTAAGGAGATTCTTAATGATGCGTGGAACGAAAGAGTGAAGGGAAACCCCATGGCTAGATTGAGCATGAAGATGAGAAGTCTTAAGGTTAAACTTAAAGGGTTCAACAAAAATTTCTTCAATCATCTTTCTTCGAGAGTCAAAGAAGCCAAAGATCAGCTGGACGATGTTCAAGCTAGGCTGGATTCTGACGGGGATAACATCAGCATGCAGAGGGATGAGAAGATCAAGCTATCCATTTATTTGGAGCTTCGTAATGCGGAGGAGTCTTTCTATAAACAGCAGTCCAGGGTTAGATGGCTTCAGCTGGGTGACGGTAACAATGCCTTCTTCCACAAGAAGGCTAACCAGGCTAAGGCCAAAAGAAAGATCGTAAGTGTTAATGACGAGAATGGTAACAGAGTGGAAGGAACCCAGAATGTGGCTAATATTGTTGTTGAGTATTTTAGTAACCTTCTTGGTAGTAGCAGCACCTGTGTGGACCCTGCTCCTGTTCTTAATGCGAATGTTTGCAAGAGAATTACTGATGAAGATAGAGCGGCTCTGACTGGGCCTTTCAGCGATGAAGAAATTAAAGGGGCCATGTTTGCTATTGGTTCGGATAAGTCTCCCGGACCTGATGGGTTCAATGCGCATTTCTTCAAAGAGAACTGGGATGTGGTTGGGAGTGATGTACTGAGGGCCATCAAATTCTTCTTTAGGTGTTGTTACATGCCCCGTCAGTGGAATTGCACGGCCTTGGCCCTCATTCCAAAGGTTACCACTCCCAATGGGATGCATGATTTTCGGCCTATTTCTTGTTGTAACACCATTTATAAGTGTATCTCTAAGGTACTTGCCAATAGAATCAAGCCTCTTCTCCCCAACATCATTAGTCCTAATCAGGCTGCGTTTGTGGAAGGGAGATCAATTTCTGATAATATCCTACTGTTGCAGGAGATTATGAGGAACTACCACAGGGGGCTTACCCCCCCCAGATGCACCTTGAAGATTGACCTATTAAAGGCTTATGACACGGTGAGTTGGGACTTTCTGATCAAACTGTTGGACCACTTGGGTTTCCCATCTAGTTTTGTTGGGTGGGTTATGGAGTGCTGCATGACGACCAGGTTCTCTATCAGCATGAATGGCTATCTGCATGGTTTCTTCGAGGGAAGGAGGGGGTTAAGACAGGGTGACCCTCTCTCACCCTACCTTTTTCTCCTGATTATGGACACCTTCTCCTGCATTTTGGATAAGGCGAGTACGGACCCGGCTTTTACCTTCCACCCGCGGTGTAAGGAGATTGGTCTTCACCACCTTTGTTTTGCCGACGACCTGATTATTCTTTGTGGGGGGGACTTTGCCTCCTGCTCGGTTGCTAAGAAAGCGCTTGTGGATTTCTCTAGCATCTCGGGGCTCCTGCCTAACCCTAATAAGAGCAGTTTCTACTCTTTCGGTATTGACGAGGGTGGGATTATTCAGATTGGTAGTATGCTAGAGTTCGCTCACAGTAGGCCACCTTTCCAGTACCTTGGTGTGCCCCTCATTACTACGAGACTCAAGGGGGAGGACTGCAAGAGGCTGATTGACAGGATCACTGCTAAGATTAAGTGTTGGACCAATCGGTTCCTCAGCTACGCTGGTCGTCTTCAGCTCATTAAGTCTGTTCTCTTCGGAATACAGGTGTACTGGGCTAGTCTGTTCATCCTGCCTAAAAGAGTTATCCTTTGTATTGAGCAGCTTATGAAGGACTTTTTATGGACTGGGCCCGATTTGAAACACTCAGGAGCTAAGGTCGCTTGGAAGGACCTGTGTTGTAATCTTGAAGAGGGGGGACTGGGAATCAAGAACATTGAGAGATGGAATGAAGCTGCCATTATGAAACTCCTTTGGAACCTCAGCAGTAAGAAGGATGGTTTGTGGGTCAAATGGTGCAACGTTTACAAATTAAAGAGGAGGAGATTGTGGGCTATCAATATTGCTAATGATACTACTTGGAGTTGGAGGAAAATGATGCAACTTAGACACTTAACCAGGCCTCTCATCAAGTGCATCATTGGCGATGGCAACGGGACCTTCCTATGGCATGATAACTGGCATCCCCTTGGGCCCCTGCACCCCCTCTATGGGGATAGGGTTATTTATGACGCTACTAGCAATCACAAGGCGTTGGTGGCTGATTACATCGCGGAGAGTGGGTGGAGGTGGCCCTCTACGATTACTGTGGAACTTCTTGAGATAAGGAATGCGGATTTACCGGGTATTAGGCTTGATACCACGGATGAGGTGGTTTGGGTCCCGAGGCCACGCGGGTTCACTATTAGTTCGGCTTATGAGGCTCTGAGTCCGGGTCTCCCAGCCACCACCTGGTATAACCTCGTCTGGAACAAGAACAATATCCCCAAGTGTGCCTTCATTCTTTGGCTGGTCTGTAGGGACGCCTTGCAAACGAAGAATAAGCTCTTCAGCTGGGGCATCGCCGATAACAACCTTTGCTGCAGCTGCTCTAACGGAGTGGAGACTTGCTCTCACCTGTTCAACGAGTGCCATGTGGCCAGGGAGGTCTGGGAGGAAGTGAGATTCAGGAATCAGGAATACAGGGAGGCTACAGACTGGGATGGGGAGATACAAGGTGCTATCTCCAACTATGGGGGGCCTAAGTTATACAATCGTATCAGATGCATTTCCTCTTCAGCTACTTGCTACTGCCTGTGGATGGAGAGAAATAATAGATTTCATAAGAAGACGAAGGATAATACTGGGGCCATTTTAAAGAAGATTGAGGAGATGGTGAGAGCTAGAGTCATGACTTGGGGGAAGGGGAGAAGAAGCTACGTCAATTGGATGGCTTGCATGAACTGGGGTATTCCAGAGAGTGCTCTGGAGTAGGATTGATTTTGGGTTTGTTTGGTCCTTTATCATTTGTTTCCTTGGTTTTCCAGATGGGGTATGCCCCTCTGGAGGTTTGAGGGTTTTCTTCCTCTAATTTGTTCCGTTGTTTATACTTGGTTTTAATATACATAATTTTCCCAAAAAAAAAAGTGTGATTTTTGCAAATTATCATCGTACTTACAAACTGGGAGATCCGGGACTATGCGGTCAGTTCCTACAAGTTGCATTGGTCCCGTGCGAGGTGTTCGTACCTCCTACGGGGCCGTTTGGAGACTGGTTTGGGTTTACACCCTTTAACGGCCTGTTCTTAACTCTAAGTGTGATTTTTGAAAATTATCCTCATACTTTCAAATCGGGAGACCCGAGACTACATGGTAAGATTCTACAAGTTACATCGGTCCCATACGAGGTGTTCGTGCCTCCTACGGGGTCGTTTGGGGGCTGGTTTGGGTTTTCACCCTTTAACGGCTAGTTTTTAAGTCTAAGTGTGATTTTTGCAAATTATCGTCATACTCTCAAACTGGGAGACCCGGGACCACGCGGTCAGTTCCTACAAGTTGTATTGGTCCTATGCGAGGTGTTCGTGCCTCCTACGGGGTCGTTTGGGGGCTGGTTTGGGTTTTCACCCCTTAACGACTAATTTTTAAGTCTAAGTGTGATTTTTGCAAATTATCGTCATGCTCTCAAATCGGGAGACCGGGGACTACGCGGTCAGTTCCTACAAGTTGCATTGGTTCCGTGTGAGGTGTTCGTACCTCCTACGGGGCCGTTTGGGGGCTGGTTTGGGATTTCACCCCTTAACAGCTAGTTTTTAAGTCTAAGTGTGATTTTTGCAAATTATCGTCGTACTCTCAAACCAGGAGACCCGGGACTACGCGGTCTGTTCCTACAAGTTGCATTGGTCCCGTGCGAGGTGTTCGTGCCTCCTACGGGGTCGGGTTTTCACCCCTTAACGGCTAGTTTTTAAGTCTAAGTGTGATTTTTGCAAATTATCGTCATACTCTCAAACTGGGAGACCCGGGACCACGCGGTCAGTTCCTACAAGTTGTATTGGTCCTATGCGAGGTGTTCGTGCCTCCTACGGGGTCGTTTGGGGGCTGGTTTGGATTTTCACCCCTTAACGACTAGTTTTTAAGTCTAAGTGTGATTTTTGCAAATTATCGTCATGCTCTCAAATCGGGAGACCGGGGACTACGCGGTCAGTTCCTACAAGTTGCATTGGTTCCGTGTGAGGTGTTCGTACCTCCTACGGGGCCGTTTGGGGGCTGGTTTGGGATTTCACCCCTTAACAGCTAGTTTTTAAGTCTAAGTGTGATTTTTGCAAATTATCGTCGTACTCTCAAATCGGGAGACCCGGGACTACGCGGTCAGTTCGTACAAGTTGCATTGGTCCCGTGCGAGGTGTTCGTACCTCCTACGGGGACGTTTGGGGGCTGGTTTCGATTTTCACCCTTTAACGGCTTGTTTTTAAGTTTAAGTGTGATTTTTGCAAATTATCGTCATACTCCCAAACCAGGACACACCCGGGACTACGCGATCAGTTCCTATAAGTTGTATTGGTCCCGTGCGAGGTGTTCGTGCCTCCTACGGGGTCGTTTGGGGGCTGGTTTGGGTTTTCACCCTTTAACGGCTAGTTTTTAAGTCTAAGTGTGATTTTTGCAAATTATCGTCATACTCTCAAATCGGGAGATGCGGGACTATGCGGTCAGTTCCTACAAGTTGCATTGGTCCCGTGCGAGGTGTTCGTGCCTCCTACGGGGTCGTTTGGGGGCTGGTTTGGGTTTTCACCCCTTAACGGCTAGTTTTTAAGTCTAAGTGTGATTTTTGCAAATTATCGTCGTACTCTCAAATCGGGAGACCCGGGACTACGCGGTCAGTTCGTACAAGTTGCATTGGTCCCGTGCGAGGTGTTCGTACCTCCTACGTGGACGTTTGGGGGCTGGTTTCGGTTTTCACCCTTTAACGGCTTGTTTTTAAGTTTAAGTGTGATTTTTGCAAATTATCGTCATACTCCCAAACCAGGACACACCCGGGATTACGCGGTCAGTTCCTATAAGTTGTATTGGTCCCGTGCGAGGTGTTCGTGCCTCCTACGGGGTCGTTTGGGGGCTGGTTTGGGTTTTCACCCTTTAACGGCTAGTTTTTAAGTCTAAGTGTGATTTTTGCAAATTATCGTCATACTCTCAAATCGGGAGATGCGGGACTATGCGGTCAGTTCCTACAAGTTGCATTGGTCCCGTGCGAGGTGTTCGTGCCTCCTACGGGGTCGTTTGGGGGCTGGTTTGGGTTTTCACCCCTTAACGGCTAGTTTTTAAGTGTAAGTGTGATTTTTGCAAATTATCGTCGTACTCTCAAATCGGGAGACCCGGGACTACGCGGTCAGTTCGTACAAGTTGCATTGGTCCCGTGCGAGGTGTTCGTACCTCCTACGGGGCCGTTTGGGGGCTGGTTTCGGTTTTCACCCTTTAATGGCTTGTTTTTAAGTCTAAGTGTGATTTATACAAATTATCATCATACTCTCAAACCGGGAGACCCAGGACCACGCGGTCAGTTCCTACAAGTTGCATTGGTCCTGTGCGAGGTGTTCGTGCCTCCTACGGGGTCGTTTGGGGGCCGATTTGGGTTTCCACCCTTTAACGGCTTGTTTTTAAGTTTACGTTTGATTTTTGCAAATTATCGTCCTATTCACAAACCGGGAGATCCGGGACTACGCGGTCAGTTCCTACAAGTTACATGGGTCCTGTGCGAGGTGTTCGTGCCTCCTACGGGGTCGTTTGGGGGCCGGTTTCGGTTTTCACCCTTTAACGGCTTGTTTTTAATTTTAAGTGTTGATTTTTACAAATTTTCATCATATTCTCAAACCGGAAGACCCGGGACTGCGCGATCAGTTCCTACAAGTTACATTGGTCCCATGCGAGGTGTTTGTGCCTCGTACGGGATCGTTTGGGGGTTGTTTTGGGTTTTCACCCTTTAACGGCTTGTTTTTAAGTTTAAGTGTTGATTTTGCAAATTATCGTCATATTCTCAAACCGGGAGACTCGGGACTACGCGGTCAGTTCCTACAAGTCACATTGGTCCCGTGCGACGTGTTCGTGCCTCTTACGGGACCGTTTGGGGGCTGGTTTGGATTTTCACCCTCAAACGGCTTATTTTCAAGCCTAATCTACGTATTTCGAAATTATCATCATATTCTCAAACTGGAAGACCCGGGACTGCGGGGTCAGTTCAGAAGAGTTACATTGGTCCCGTGGGAGGTGTTCGTGCCTCTTACGGGGCCGTTTGGGGGTTGGTTTGGGGTTTTACCCTCAAACGGCTTATTTTGAAGCCTAATCTATGTATTTTGAAATTATCGTCATATTCTCAAACCGAGAGACCCGGAACTACACGGGTAGTTCATACGAGTTACATTAGTCCCGTGCGAGGTGTCCGTGCCTCTTACGGGACGGTTTGGGGGCTGGTTTGGGTTTTCGCCCACAAACGGCTTGTTTCCAAGCCGAATCTACGTATTTTGAAATTATCGTCATATTCTCAAACTGGGAGACTCGGGACTACATGGTCAGTTCGTACGAGTTACATTGGCCTCGTACGAGATGTTCATGCCTCTTACGGGGCCGTTTGGGGGCTGGTTTGAGTTTTCACCCCTTAACGGCTAGTTTTTAAGTCTAAGTGTGATTTTTGCAAATTATCGTCATACTTTCAAATCGGGAGATCCGATACTACGCGGTCAGTTCCTACAAGTTGCATTGGTCCCGTGCGAGCTATTCGTGCTTCCTACGGGGTCGTTTGGGGGATGGTTTGGGTTTTCACCCCTTAACGACTAGTTTTTAAGTCTAAGTATGATTTTTGCAAATTATCGTCATACTCTCAAATCGGGATACCGGGGACTACGCGGTCAGTTCCTACAAGTTGCATTGGTTCCGTGCGAGGTGTTCGTATCTCCTACGGGGCCGTTTGGAGGCTGGTTTGGGATTTCACCCTTTAACGGCTTGTTTTTAAGTTTAAGTGTGATTTTTGCAAATTATCGTCATACTCTCAAACCGGGACACCCGGGACTACGCGGTCAGTTCCTACAAGTTGCATTGGTCCCGTGCGAGGTGTTCGTGCCTCCTACGGGGTCGGGTTTTCACCCCTTAACGGCAAGTTTTTAAGTCTAATTGTGATTTTTGCAAATTATCGTCATACTCTCAAACCAGGAGACCCGGGACTACGCGGTCTGTTCCTACAAGTTGCATTGGTCCCGTGCGAGGTGTTCGTGCCTCCTACGGGGTCGTTTGGGCGCTGGTTTTGGTTTTCACCCCTTAACGGCTAGTTTTTAAGTCTAAGTGTGATTTTTGCAAATTATCGTCGTACTCTCAAACCGGGAGACCCGGGACTACGCGGTCAGTTCCTACAAGTTGCATTGGTCCCGTGCGAGGTGTTCGTGCCTCCTACGGGGTCGTTTGGGGGCTAGTTTGGGTTTTCACCCCTTAACGGCTAGTTTTTAAGTCTAAGTGTGATTTTTGCAAATTATCGTCATACTCTCAAATAGGGAGACCAGGGACAACGCGGTCAGTTCCTACAAGTTGCATTCGTCCAGTGCGAGGTGTTCGTACCTCCTACGGGGCCGTTTGGGCGTTGGTTTCGGTTTTCACCCTTTAATGGCTTGTTTTTAAGTCTAAGTGTGATTTTTGCAAATTATCGTAATACTCTCAAGCCGGGACACTCGGGACTACGCGGTCAGTCCCTAGAAGTTGCATTGGTCCCGTGCGAGGTGTTCGTGCCTCCAACGAGGTCGTTTGGGCGTTGGTTTCGGTTTTCACCCTTTAATGGCTTGTTTTTAAGTCTAAGTGTAATTTTTGCAAATTATCGTCATACTCTCAAGCCGGGACACCCGGGACTACGCGGTCAGTCACTAGAAGTTGCATTGGTCCCGTGCGAGGTGTTTGTGCCTCCAACGGGGTCGTTTGGGGGCTCGTTTGGATTTTCACCCTTTAACAACTTGTTTTTAAGTCTAAGTGTGATTTTTCCAAATTATCGTCATACTCTCAAACCAGGACACCCGAGACTACGCGGTCAGTTCCTACAAGTTGCATTGGTCCCGTGCGAGGTGTTCGTGCCTCCTACGGGGTCGTTTGGGGGCTGGTTTGGGTTTTCACCCTTTTTTTTTTGGGAAAAATTATGTATATTAGAACTCAGGAAAGCAATTTACAAACAATAAACAAGGGGGAACCACAGTCCTAGGGGCATACCCCAAAGGACACAAACTACCAAACACAAAACAAATCAACTAAGATAACACCGATTCGGGGATGTCCCAGTTGATACATGCCATCCAGTTGGTGAAGCTTCTCCTATTGTTCTTCCACTTAGAGGCCCTCGCACAAACCATAGCAACAATATCTCTGACAATCATCTCACAATCTTTGGCCCTTCCTTGGAAAAATCTCGCATTCCTTTCCAACCAAAGACAATAGATAGTGGTGGAAAAGGAAATACACCTAAGTCTATTATAGAAGCTCTTGCCCACATATTCGGAATTAGCAAACCCCAGCTCGCCCTCCCACTTAAGTGCCTCTCTGTCCTCCTGGTTCTTAAATCTGACCTCGCGCCAAACCTCTTTGGCAATTTTACACTCTAAAAACAAGTGTTCCCGGTTCTCCACCTCCTCGCCACAAGTACAACACAAGTTACTGTTGGAAATACCCCAGCTAAACAGTTTATCTCTCGTGTGTAGAGCATCCCTACATATGATCCATAAACTAAAAGCACATTTTGGTATATTATTCTTATTCCAAATCAACTTATGACAATTGAACACAGGACGAGTAATAGTAAGAGCCGCAAACGCTGCCCCAATGGAGAAACCATCCCGATTGGAATTCCATCACTAACCCCTTGGCGAATACTCGGCAACTCAGCATTCCTAATCTCCAAAAGCTCCCAAGTAACAGAAGAAGGCCACCTCCATCTCTCCCCATGAATAAAGTCCGCCACTCTAGCTTTGTGATTGCTAGCCGCATCGTAAATAAGTCTTCCCCCATAACGATCAAATAGAGGACCTAACGGATGCCAGTTGTCGTGCCACACAAAGGTATCTTCGCCATTGCCAATATTGGACCTGATAAGAGGCTTGGCCATCTCCCTCAACTGCATCAGTTTCCTCCAACACCAAGAAGAGTCACTTGGAATACTAATGGCCCAAATACTTCTATTCTTGATCTTATACACATTACACCATTTGACCCATAGGCAATCCTTCTTACTACAGAGGTTCCACAGAAGCTTAAGAATAGCAGCTCTGTTCCATAATTCCACATTCTTTATGCCCAACCCCCCTTCCTCATGACTGCACGTCAGATCATCCCACGACACCTTCGCCCCCGTATGTTTGGAATCAGAACCCGTCCACAAGAAGTCCTTCAAAAGTTGGTCGATTCTTCTAATAACCCCTTTCGGCAGGATGAACAGGCAAGACCAGTAGACCTGAATACCAAACAAGACCGATTTGATGAGCTGCAGTCTCCCAGCAAAACTGAGGAACCTGTTAGTCCAACACTTAATCCTCCCCGTAATTTTATCAATCAACTTCTCACAATCCACAGCTTTAAGCCTAGTAGTGATAAGAGGAACCCCAAGATACATGAAGGGAGGGGAGCAATGGGAGAAGCCAAAAATCTCCCCCAACCTGTTCATCCCATCGACATCGACCCCAGAGCAATAGAAACTAGATTTGTTAATATTGGGGTGAAGGCCAGAGATCGAAGAGAAGGCCACAATAGCCCTCTTCACAATGCTACACGAAGCAGGGTCGCCACCACACAGAATGATCAAATCGTCCGCAAAGCAAAGATGATTAAGGCCCACCTCCTTGCATCTAGGATGAAAACTGAACTCCGGATTGAGGCAAGCCTTGTCCATAATACACGAGAAAGTATCCATAACAAGCAGGAATAAGAAAGGAGAGATAGGATCACCTTGTCTCAGCCCCCTCTTCCCCTCAAAGAAGCCATGTAAACGCCCATCCAAGCTGATAGAGAATCTAGCCGTGGTAATACACTCCTCGACCCAACCAACAAACATAGCCGGGAACCCAATATGCATAAGAAGGTTGAGCAAAAACTCCCAGCTAACAGTGTCATAGGCCTTGAGAAGATCAATCTTGAGGGTACACCTAGAAGGGGATAGCTCGCGGTGATAATTCCTCATAAGCTCCTGAAGCAATAAGATATTGTCAGAGATAGATCTACCCTTCACAAACGCTGCCTGGCTCTGGTTAATGAAGGAAGGATGGGTTTCATTCTCTCGGCCAAAATTTTGGAGATACACTTATAGATGGTGTTGCAACACGAGATGGGCCTGAAATCATGCATACCAGAGGGAGTAGTAACCTTCGGAATAAGCGCCAAAGCAGTACAGTTCCATTGCCTGGGCAGGTAGCTACACTGGAAGAAGAAGGTAATGGCATCAATCACATCTCCCCCCACCACGTCCCAGTTCTTCTTAAAGAAGCAAGCATTAAAACCGTCCGGCCCAGGAGCTTTATCGGACCCAATGGAAAACATGGCATTCTTGATCTCCGCTTCAGAAATGGGAGCCTCCATAGCAGCCGCCTGATCACCCGTGATTCTCTTGCACACCACATCGTTAAGAATCGGAAAGGGGTCCACACAGGCATTGGAAGTGCCAAGGAGGTTGCTGAAATAATCAACAGCCACCTTAGCCACATTCTGACTCCCCTCAATTCTCACACCATGGTCATCCACGACACTAAGGATCTTCCTTCTGACAGTAGCCTGGTTAGCCTTCTTATGAAAGAACGCATTATTACCATCCCCCAGCTGGAGCCATTTAACCCGAGACTTCTGTTTGAAAAAGGACTCCTCCGCCTCCCTCAGTTCTAAATACGTGTGAAGTTTGACCCTCTCTTCCAGGAGCACCTCATTGTTGCACCCATCAGTATCAACTCTAGTCTGAACCTCATCCAGTAAAGACTTAGCCTCCTCCACCCTACCAGAGATGTTACTAAAAAACTTCTTGTTGAAATCTTTCAGCCTCGATTTAACTCTTCTCAGCTTCTGACTCAGCCTAACCATAGGATTCCCCTCACCATCATCCTGCCAGGACTCCCAAAGAATCTGATAAAAGTCGCTATGATCCATCCAAAAATTGAAAAATTTGAACGGCTTAGGTATACTCCGCTCCATGGGGGCTAGTAAGATAATGATAGGGCAGTGGTCAGAAACCCCGTGAGGAAGGACAGTAGCTTGACTCTCTGGAAACCACGAGGCCCATGTACCATTATGCAAGACTCTATCCAACCTCGACTGAACATTACCAGCTCCCAACTCCTTTTTATTCCACGTAAACCACAACCCATTCGTCACCATATCATCAGCATGCAAGTCATGAATGCATTGGTTGAACTCGCCAGTAGCAGTCGTATCAATACCCCGGATGCCTCTTTTCTCATCATGGCATCTGACAACATTAAAGTCACCCAATAAAACCCACGGAGACTCACCCACAGTCCCAGAATTCATCCTCAGAAAATCCCACAGTTGTCTTCTATCCCCAGGTAGGTTATCCCCATAAATGAAAGACGCAAAGAAGCTCATTCCAGACCCACATAAATCCACCTTACAGAGCATGGCCTGGGGATGGGACTGAATCAAACTCACAGCAACACGGTTGGGGTTCCAAGCCACAATGATTCTGGCAACCCCTCCCCTCCCCCCCCCCCCCGGCAGCGGGCAGTTGTCTAAGAAATCCCATTGAAAACAACAATTATTCAACACACAACCCAAGTTATTTTTTCTAACCTTAGTTTCAAGCATACACATGAGATCAAGGTGGTTATCCCTAATTAGCTTATTGACTTCCCTTTGCTTATGGGGGGAATTAAGGCCCCTAATATTCCAAGAAGCAAACTTAATCATCTATCCTTCTTCCCCTTCCCCTTCCGCCTGTTCTTCCCGCTACTATTACTCTCCTCTTTATCCTCCCCCACCCTTTTCTGTGCCAGTTCGTCCACAAGGGTAACCCGCAACGCAAGAGCAGTAGGGGCGGGCGTCATATCCGCGTCGCTATCCATGCAAACAGCACTGAAGGAGTTAGACAAGGGAACAGGTGGAGCGCTATGTTGTACAGGACTAACAACATCATACTTCGTCACATCATTAACACTACATGACACAACGGCAGTGCTAGGGTTCTTCTCCGCATTGGCCTTGCCCGAAGTCTCTCCTACTTCTATCACAGGGCAGACGCCAACTCTCGTTTTCTTGATGACCTGAGTCCATCCACAACCGTTACTGTTGGAAGCATTACTAGCATGTGGGGTAGTGGTCTTGTTACCACCCACTTCTTTATTTTTGGGACATCCATTAAGCTTGTGACCAAACACGAGGCACTGAGTGCATGAGGGAGGTTTGGCTTGGAATTCCACTTTAACCACAGCAATAGTGCCATCTTCCATCACCACATTAACGCTTGAAGGATAAGTCTCCTTGGCCTCCACGTCAATACATATACGGGCAAAGGTAATCCTGTTCATTTCTTCCGTCATCGCATCCGCATACAATGGGAAACCCACGGAGCTGGCAACATAACTGAGGCCCTCCTCAGTCCAAAGTTGCACTGGGATATCAAAGAATTTAACCCACATAGGTATCTTCTTCATCGTAGCCTTGTCAAAACTAAAGTCTGGTTGCCATTTTTTGAGAATGATTGTGATTCCCGCAAAATGCCATGGTCCATTGACTATCACCTCATCCCTCTGAGTAGGGTTATCAAAGAGAAAGAAGTAGAATCCCTTATCATGCGCAATGACCTTGGTTAGACCGCACTTCCCCCATAGCCTAAACGCCACTGTGTTTACCATGGAAAATGGCAGTTTAGTTCCCAAAAAATACCCCACCATACTGTTCTCCCAACGTCCATGACCTCCATTTGCCACCTCGACTGGTGGAGTAACAGTGATGACGGAGTCGATCACAGCAGGTTGGTGGTAAGAGAGACGTAGCTTAGGTTTCATCTTGGTAGCAGTAATGGAGCTCCACGTTTTTCCCACTTGGGTAGTGCCAGCCACGCAGGGAGTAGACTTCCTTTCATCCTCGTTTCTGCCAGTATATAACCCAGTGTACACCGTACAATTAGCAGTCCTATCATGGGACGATATGGGGTTGGTAGCACCAACAACCTTACCCCTGTCAGATGTTTTGAGCCCAGCGCCAACAGGACCTGCTACACCCTGAACGCCTACAGCCCTACCCACCGCCACAGGCGAGTTGGTTTCAGTTCCTCTCCGATCATCGGAGCTTCTAAAGTTCATGACATCCTCTTGGGTAAACCCCTTGCTTCTGAGGAACTCCCAACAAATTCCATTCACATCAGTCACAACTTCCACTCCACTCACCTTTTTACAAACCATGGGCATTTTCTCCGAGACCACAACCTGTCCTTCTTCAATCTCCAAGGCTCTTGAAGAGAGATCGTCCATAGCTTCAGCAGGGATTCCATCACAAACGTAAGGAACAACCTCCAACGTATGACCTGCGACGGGGTTGGGAGCACCGCCAAGAGAAACAACAGCTGGCGCACTACGTGAAGCCACGCGAGGCACCTTCATGGGTGTATGGCACTCGTCCACCATCATATCGGCACCCAAACAAGGCACACTACCAACGGGAGCAGTCACCAAGTTATTAACGTATGGCAGAAGCCCCACAGGGCGTGGGCCTTGCACACCGGCCATTCTAGACGGAGGTTTGGAAGTAAGAGGAGGTGTTTTAGTGGTATTTGCAGGTGTTTTGGTGGTGGTAGGTGGGAAAAAGGCTTAGGGGAATCCTAGAGAGAGGGGAGAGCATTTTTTACTCGGCAATGAAAAAAAAAAAAAAAAAAAAATCATATGTTTTAATTTGGGTTTTCACCCTTTAATGGCCTGTTTTTAAGTCTAAGTGTGATTTTTGCAAATTATCATCGTACTCTAAAACCAGGACACCCGGGACTACGCGGTCAGTTCCTACAAGTTGCATTTGCCCCGTACGAGGTGTTTGTGCCTCCTACGAGGCCGTTTGGGGGCTGGTTTGGGTTTTCACCCCTTAACGGCTAGTTTTTAAGTCCAAGTGTGATTTTTGCAAATTATCATCGTACTTACAAACCGGGAGATCCAGGACTACGCGGTCAGTTCCTACAAGTTGCATTGGTCCCGTGCGAGGTGTTCGTACCTCCTACGGGGCAGTTTGTGGACTGGTTTGGGTTTTCACCCTTTAACGGCCTGTTTTTAACTCTAAGTGTGATTTTTGAAAATTATCCTCATACTCTCAAATCGGGAGACCCGAGACTACGTGGTCAGATTCTACAAGTTACATCGGTCCCCTACGAGGTGTTCGTGCCTCCTACGGGGTCGATTGGGGGCCGGTTTGGGTTTTCACCCTTTAACGACATGTTTTTAACTCTAAGTGTGATTTTTGCAAATTATCGTCATACTCTCAAACTTGGAGACCCGGGACTATGCGGTCAGTTCCTACAAGTTACATTGGTCCCGTGCGAAGTGTTCATGCCTCCTACGGGGTCGTTTGGGGTCGATTTGGGTTTTCACCCTTTAACGGTCTGTTTTTAAGTTTACATGTGATTTTTACAAATTATCATCCTATTTACAAACCGGGAGACCCGGGACTACGCGGTCAGTTCCTATAAGTTGCATTGGTCCCGTGCGAGGTGTTCGTACCTCCTACGGGGCCGTTTGGAGGCTGTTTTGGGTTTTCACCCTTAAATGGCCTGTTTTTAAGTCTAAGTGTGATTTTTGCAAATTATCATCGTACTCTCAAACCAGGACACCCGGGACTACGCGGCCAGTTCGTACAAGTTGCATTGGTCCCGTGCGAGGTGTTTGTGCCTCCTACAGGGCCGTTTGGGGACTGGTTTGGGTTTTCACCCCTTAACGGCTAGTTTTTAAGTCTAAATGTGATTTTTTCAAATTATCGTCATACTTTCAAACCGGGACACCCGGTACTACGCGGTCAGTTCCTACAAGTTGCATTGGTCCCGTGCGAGGTGTTCGTGCCTCCTACGGGGTCGTTTGGGGGATGGTTTGGGTTTTCACCCCTTAACGGCTAGTTTTTAAGTCCAAGTGTGATTTTTGCAGATTATCGTTGTACTCACAAATCGGGAGACATGGGAGTACGCGGTCAATTCCTACAAGTTGCTTTGGTCCCGTGCGAGGTGTTCGTACCACCTACGGGGGCGTTTGGGAACTGGTTTGGGTTTTCACCCTTTAACGGCTTGTTTTTAAGTCTAAGTGTGATTTTTGCAAATTATCGTCGTACTCTCAAATCGGGATAACCAGGACTACGCGGTCAGTTCCTACAAGTTGCATTGGTCCCGTGCGAGGCGTTCGTGCCTTCTACGGGGTCGTTTGGGGGCTGGTTTGGGTTTTCACCCCCTAACGGCTAGTTTTTAAGTCTAACTGTGATTTTTGCAAATTATCGTCATACTCTCAAATCGGGAGATCCGGTACTACGCGGTCAGTTCCTACAAGTTGCATTGGTCCCGTGCGAGGTGTTCGTGCCTCCTACTGGGTCGTTAGGGGGCTGGTTTGGGTTTTCACCCCTTAACGGCTAGTTTTTAAGTCTAATTGTGATTTTTGCAAATTATCGTCATACTCTCAAATCGGGAGACCAGGGACTACGCAGTCAGTTACTACAAGTTACATTGGTCCCGTGCGAGGTGTTCGTACCTCCTACGGGGCCGTTTGGGGGCTGGTTTCGGTTTTAACCCTTTAATGGCTTGTTTTTAAGTCTAAGTGTGATTTTTGCAAATTATCGTCATACTCTCAAGCCGAGACACCCGGGAATACGCGGTCAGTTCCTATAAGTTGCATTGGTCCCGTGCGAGGTGTTCGTGCCTCCAACGGGGTCGTTTGGGGGCTGGTTTGGGTTTTCACCCTTTAACAGCTTGTTTATAAGTCTAAGTGTGATTTTTGCAAATTATCGTCATACTGTCAAACCAGGACACCCGGGACTACGCGGTCAGTTCCTAGAAGTTGCATTGGTCCCGTACGAGGTGTTCGTGCCTCCTACGGGGCCGTTTGGGGGCTGGTTTGGGTTTTCACCCCTTAACGACAAGTTTTTAAGTCCAAGTGTGATTTTTGCAAATTATCATCGTACTTACAAACCGGGAGATCCGGGACTACGCGGTCAGTTCCTACAAGTTGCATTGGTCCCGTGCGAGGTGTTCGTACCTCCTACGGGGCCGTTTGGAGACTGGTTTGGGGTTTCACCCTTTAACGGCCTGTTTTTAACTCTAAGTGTGATTTTTTTAAAATTATCCTCATACTTTCAAATCGGGAGACCCGAGACTACGTGGTAAGATTCTACAAGTTACATCGGTCCCATACGAGGTGTTCGTGCTTCCTACGGGGTCGTTTGGGGGCCGATTTGGGTTTTCACCCTTTAACGGCATCTTTTTAACTCTAAGTGTGATTTTTGCAAATTATCGTCATACTCTCAAACTGGGAGACCCGGGACCACGCGGTCAGTTCCTACAAGTTGTATTGGTCCTATGCGAGGTGTTCGTGCCTCCTACGGGGTCGTTTGGGGGCTGGTTTGGGTTTTCACCCCTTAACGACTAGTTTTTAAGTCTAAGTGTGATTTTTGCAAATTATCGTCATGCTCTCAAATCGGGAGACCGGGGACTACGCGGTCAGTTCCTACAAGTTGCATTGGTTCCGTACGAGGTGTTCGTACCTCCTACGGGGCCGTTTGGGGGCTGGTTTGGGATTTCACCCCTTAACGGCTAGTTTTTAAGTCTAAGTGTGATTTTTGCAAATTATCGTCGTACTCTCAAAATGGGAGACCCGGGACTACGCGACCCGGGACTACGCGGTCAGTTCCTACAAGTTGCATTGGTCCCGTGCGAGGTGTGTTCGTGCCTCCTACGGGGTCGTTTGGGGGCTGGTTTGGGTTTTCACCCCTTAACGGCTAGTTTTTAAGTCCAAGTGTGATTTTTTAAAATTATCGTTGTACTCACAAATCGGGAGACCTGGGAGTACGCGGTCAATTCCTACAAGTTGCTTTGGTCCCGTGCGAGGTGTTCGTACCACCTACGGGGGCGTTTGGGAACTGGTTTGGGTTTTCACCCTTTAACGGCTTGTTTTTAAGTCTAAGTGTGATTTTTGCAAATTATCGTCGTACTCTCAAATCGGGATACCCAGGACTACGCGGTCAGTTCCTACAAGTTGCATTGGTCCCGTGCGAGGTGTTCGTGCCTTCTACGGGGTCGTTTGGGGGCTGGTTTGGTTTTTCACCCCCCTAACGGCTAGTTTTTAAGTCTAACTGTGATTTTTGCAAATTATCGTCATACTCTCAAATCGGGAGATCCGGTACTACGCGGTCAGTTCCTACAAGTTACATTGGTCCCGTGCGAGGTGTTCGTGCCTCCTACTGGGTCGTTAGGGGGCTGGTTTGGGTTTTCACCCCTTAACGGCTAGTTTTTAAATGCTAATTGTGATTTTTGCAAATTATCGTCATACTCTCAAATCGGGAGACCAGGGACTACGCAGTCAGTTACTACAAGTTGCATTGGTCCCGTGCGAGGTGTTCGTACCTCCTACGGGGCCGTTTGGGGGCTGGTTTCGGTTTTAACCCTTTAATGGCTTGTTTTTAAGTCTAAGTGTGATTTTTGCAAATTATCGTCATACTCTCAAGCCGGGACACCCGGGAATACGCGGTCAGTTCCTATAAGTTGCATTGGTCCCGTGCGAGGTGTTCGTGCCTCCAACGGGGTCGTTTGGGGGCTGGTTTGGGTTTTCACCCTTTAACAGCTTGTTTATAAGTCTAAGTGTGATTTTTGCAAATTATCGTCATACTCTCAAACCAGGACACCCGGGACTACGCGGTCAGTTCCTAGAAGTTGCATTGGTCCCGTACGAGGTGTTCGTGCCTTCTACGGGGCCGTTTGGGGGCTGGTTTGGGTTTTCACCCCTTAACGACAAGTTTTTAAGTCCAAGTGTGATTTTTGCAAATTATCATCGTACTTACAAACCGGGAGATCCGGGACTACGCGGTCAGTTCCTACAAGTTGCATTGGTCCCGTGCGAGGTGTTCGTACCTCCTACGGGGCCGTTTGGAGACTGGTTTGGGGTTTCACCCTTTAACGGCCTGTTTTTAACTCTAAGTGTGATTTTTGAAAATTATCCTCATACTTTCAAATCGGGAGACCCGAGACTACGTGGTAAGATTCTACAAGTTACATCGGTCCCATACGAGGTGTTCGTGCCTCCTACGGGGTCGTTTGGGGGCCGATTTGGGTTTTCACCCTTTAACGGCATCTTTTTAACTCTAAGTGTGATTTTTGCAAATTATCGTCATACTCTCAAACTGGGAGACCCGGGACCACGCGGTCAGTTCCTACAAGTTGTATTGGTCCTATGCGAGGTGTTCGTGCCTCCTACGGGGTCGTTTGGGGGCTGGTTTGGGTTTTCACCCCTTAACGACTAGTTTTTAAGTCTAAGTGTGATTTTTGCAAATTATCGTCATGCTCTCAAATCGGGAGACCGGGGACTACGCGGTCTGTTCCTACAAGTTGCATTGGTTCCGTGCGAGGTGTTCGTACCTCCTACGGGGCCGTTTGGGGGCTGGTTTGGGATTTCACCCCCTAACGGCTAGTTTTTAAGTCTAAGTGTGATTTTTGCAAATTATCGTCGTACTCTCAAAATGGGAGACCCGGGACTACGCGACCCGGGACTACGCGGTCAGTTCCTACAATTTGCATTGGTCCCGTGCGAGGTGTGTTCGTGCCTCCTACGGGGTCGTTTGGGGGCTGGTTTGGGTTTTCACCCCTTAACGGCTAGTTTTTAAGTCCAAGTGTGATTTTTGCAAATTATCGTTGTACTCACAAATCGGGAGACCTGGGAGTACACGGTCAATTCCTACAAGTTGCTTTGGTCCCGTGCGAGGTGTTCGTACCACCTACGGGGGCGTTTGGGAACTGGTTTGGGTTTTCACCCTTTAACGGCTTGTTTTTATGTCTAAGTGTGATTTTTGTAAATTATCGTCGTACTCTCAAATCGGGATACCCAGGACTACGCGGTCAGTTCCTACAAGTTGCATTGGTCCCGTGCGAGGTGTTCGTACCTCCTACGGGGCTGTTTGGGGGCTGGTTTCGGTTTTAACCCTTTAATGGCTTGTTTTTAAGTCTAAGTGTGATTTTTGCAAATTATCGTCATACTCTCAAGCCGGGACACCCGGGAATACGCGGTCAGTTCCTATAAGTTGCATTGGTCCCGTGCGAGGTGTTCGTGCCTCCAACGGGGTCGTTTGGGGGCTGGTTTGGGTTTTCACCCTTTAACAGCTTGTTTATAAGTCTAAGTGTGATTTTTGCAAATTATCGTCATACTCTCAAACCAGGACACCCGGGACTACGCGGTCAGTTCCTAGAAGTTGCATTGGTCCCGTACGAGGTGTTCGTGCCTCCTACGGGGCCGTTTGGGGGCTGGTTTGGGTTTTCACCCCTTAACGACAAGTTTTTAAGTCCAAGTGTAATTTTTGCAAATTATCATCGTACTTACAAACCGGGAGATCCGGGACTACGCGGTCAGTTCCTACAAGTTGCATTGGTCCCGTGCGAGGTGTTCGTACCTCCTACGGGGCCGTTTGGAGACTGGTTTGGGGTTTCACCCTTTAACGGCCTGTTTTTAACTCTAAGTGTGATTTTTGAAAATTATCCTCATACTTTCAAATCGGGAGACCCGAGACTACGTGGTAAGATTCTACAAGTTACATCGGTCCCATACGAGGTGTTCATGCCTCCTACGGGGTCGTTTGGGGGCCGATTTGGGTTTTCACCCTTTAACGGCATCTTTTTAACTCTAAGTGTGATTTTTGCAAATTATCGTCATACTCTCAAACTGGGAGACCCGGGACCACGCGGTCAGTTCCTACAAGTTGTATTGGTCCTATGCGAGGTGTTCGTGCCTCCTACGGGGTCGTTTGGGGGCTGGTTTGGGTTTTCACCCCTTAACGACTAGTTTTTAAGTCTAAGTGTGATTTTTGCAAATTATCGTCATGCTCTCAAATCGGGAGACCGGGGACTACGCGGTCAGTTCCTACAAGTTGCATTGGTTCCGTGCGAGGTGTTCGTACCTCCTACGGGGCCGTTTGGGGGCTAGTTTGGGATTTCACTCCGTAACGGCTAGTTTTTAAGTCTAAGTGTGATTTTTGCAAATTATCGTCGTACTCTCAAAATGGGAGACCCGGGACTACGCGACCCGGGACTACGCGGTCAGTTCCTACAATTTGCATTGGTCCCGTGCGAGGTGTATTCGTGCCTCCTACGGGGTTGTTTGGGGGCTGGTTTGGGTTTTCACCCTTTAAAGGCTAGTTTTTAAGTCTAAGTGTGATTTTTGCAAATTATCATCATACTCTCAAATCGGGAGATCTGGGACTACGCGGTCAGTTCCTACAAGTTGCATTGGTCCCGTGCGAGGTGTTCATGCCTCCTACGGGGCCGTTTGGGGGCTGGTTTGGATTTTCACCTCTTAACGGCTAGTTTTTAAGTCTAAGTGTGATTTTTGCAAATTATCGTCGCACACTCAAATCAGGAGACCCGGGACTACGCAGCCTGTTCCTACAAGTTGCATTGGTCCCGTGCAAGTTGCATTGGTCCCGTGCGAGGTGTTCGTGCCTCCTACGGGGTCGTTTGGGGGCTGGTTTGGGTTTTCACCCCTTAACGGCTAGTTTTTAAGTCTAAGTGTGATTTTTGCAAATTATCGTCGTACTCTGAAACCAGGAGACCCGGGACTACGCGGTCAGTTCCTACAAGTTGCATTGGTCCCGTGCGAGGTGTTCGTGCCTCCTACGGGGCGGTTTGGGGGCTGGTTTGGGTTTTCACCCCTTAACGACTAATTTTTAAGTCTAAGTGTGATTTTTGCAAATTATCGTCATACTCTCAAACCGGGACACCCGGGACCACGCGGTCAATTCCTACAAGTTGTATTGGTCCTATGCGAGGTGTTCGTGCCTCCTACGGGGTTGTTTGGGGGCCGGTTTGGGTTTTCATCCTTTAACGGCTTGTTTTTAAGTGTAAGTGTGATTTTTGCAAATTATCATCCTATTCACAAACCGGGAAATCCGGGACTATGCAGTCACTTCCTACAAGTTGCATTGGTCCCGTACGAGGTGTTCGTGCCTCCTACGGGGTCGTTTGGGGGCCGGTTTGGGTTTTCACCCTTTAACGGCTTGTTTTTAAGTTTAAGTGTTGATTTTTACAAATTTTCATCATATTCTCAAACCGGAAGACCCGGGACTGCGCGATCAGTTCCTACAAGTTACATTGGTCCCATGCGAGGTGTTTGTGCCTCGTACGGGATCGTTTGGGGGTTGTTTTGGGTTTTCACCCTTTTTTTTTTGGGAAAGATTGAGTATATAAAAAAACTAAGAATTTACAGAGGAATAAACCTTAACAAAAGAAAAGAACCCCAGGGCATACCCCAAAGGCAAACAAAACAACAATCAGAGCCAAAAACTAGACTAATCCTTAGTACAGAAGACTATCTTCAGGAATGTTCCAGTACATACAAGCCATCCAGTTTGCATAGTTCCTTCTGTCCTTTTTCCAGGTAAGCACTTTCGCTCGAACCATGTTTTCAATGCCCTTCATAATGGAGTCAAGGGAATTGGAGACATGCTTGAAGCATCTAGCATTCCTTTCCATCCAAATGCAGTAGATAGTAGTAGTAAAGGATAAAGATCTTATCTTATCGCAAAGAGTCTTCGTAGAGTGGTTAATAGTAGCCATATCCAACTCACTATTTAAATCCAGGGTATCCCTATAGCATTGGTTTTCACCCTTTAACGGCTTGTTTTTAAGTTTAAGTGTTGATTTTGCAAATTATCGTCATATTCTCAAACCGGGAGACTCGGGACTACGCGGTCAGTTCCTACAAGTTACATTGGTCCCGTGCGACGTGTTCGTGCCTCTTACGGGACCGTTTGGGGACTGGTTTGGATTTTCACCCTCAAACGGCTTATTTTCAAGCCTAATCTACGTATTTTGAAATTATCATCATATTCTCAAACTGGAAGACCCGGAACTGCGGGGTCAGTTCAGAAGAGTTACATTGGTCCCGTGGGAGGTGTTCGTGCCTCTTACGGGGCCGTTTGGGGGTTGGTTTGGGGTTTTACCCTCAAACGGCTTATTTTGAAGCCTAATCTATGTATTTTGAAATTATCGTCACATTCTCAAACCGAGAGACCCGGAACTACACGGTCAGTTCGTACGAGTTACATTAGTCCCGTGCGAGGTGTCCGTGCCTCTTACGGGACGGTTTGGGGGCTGGTTTGGGTTTTCACCCACAAACGGCTTGTTTTCAAGCAGAATCTACGTATTTTGAAATTATCGTCATATTCTCAAACTGGGAGACTCGGGACTACATGGTCAGTTCGTACGAGTTACATTGGTCTCGTACGAGATGTTCATGCCTCTTACGGGGCCGTTTGGGGGCTGGTTTGAGTTTTCACCCCTTAACGGCTAGTTTTTAAGTCTAAGTGTGATTTTTGCAAATTATCGTCATACTTTCAAATCGGGAGATCCGATACTACGCGGTCAGTTCCTACAAGTTGCATTGGTCCCGTGCGAGCTGTTCGTGCCTCCAACGGGGTCGTTTGGGGGCTGGTTTGGGTTTTCACCCCTTAACGACTAGTTTTTAAGTCTAAGTGTGATTTTTGCAAATTATCGTCATACTCTCAAATTGGGAGACCGGGGACTACGCGGTCAGTTCCTACAAGTTGCATTGGTCCCGTGCGAGGTGTTCGTGCCTCCTACGGGGTCGGGTTTTAACCCCTTAACGGCTAGTTTATAAGTCTAAGTGTGATTTTGGCAAATTATCGTCGTACTCTCAAACCAGGAGACCCGGGACTACGCGGTCTGTTCCTACAAGTTGCATTGGTCCCGTGCGAGGTGTTCGTGCCTCCTACGGGGTCGTTTGGGCGCTGGCTTGGGTTTTCACCCCTTAACGGCTAGTTTTTAAGTCTAATTGTGATTTTTGCAAATTATCGTCGTACTCTCAAACCAGGAGACCCGGGACTACGCGGTCAGTTCCTACAAGTTGCATTGGTCCCGTGCGAGGTGTTCGTGCCTCCTACGGGGTCGTTTGGGGGCTGGTTTGGGTTTTCACCCTTTAACGGCTAGTTTTTAAGTCTAAGTGTGATTTTTGTAAATTATCATCATACTCTCAAATCGGGAGATCCGGGACTACGCGGTCAGTTCCTACAAGTTGCATTGGTCCCGTGCGAGGTGTTCGTGCCTCCTACTGGGTCGTTAGGGGGCTGGTTTGGGTTTTCACCCTTTAACGGCTAGTTTTTAAGTCTAAGTGTGATTTTTGCAAAGTATCGTCATACTCTCAAATCGGGAGATCCGGGACTACGCGGTCAGTTCCTACAAGTTGCATTGGTCTCGTGCGAGGTGTTCGTGCTTCCTACGGGGCCGTTTGGGTCCCGTGCGAGGTGTTCGTGCCTCCTACGGGGCCGTTTGGGGGCTGGTTTGGGTTTTCACCCCTTAACGGCTAGTTTTTAAGTCTAAGTGTGATTTTTGCAAATTATCGTCCTACTCTCAAATCCGGAGACCCGGGACTACGCGGTCAGTTTCTACAAGTTGCATTGGTCTCGTGCGAGGTGTTCGTACCTCCTACGGGGCTGTTTGGGGGCTGGTTTCGGTTTTCACCCTTTAACGGCTTGTTTTTAAGTCTAAGTGTGATTTTTGCAAATTATCGTCATACTCTCAAACCGGGACACCCGGGACCACGCGGTCAGTTCCTACAAGTTGTATTGGTCCTATGCGAGGTGTTCGTGCCTCCTACGGGGTCGTTTGGAGGCCGGTTTGGGTTTTCATCCTTTAACGGCTTGTTTTTAAGTCTAAGTGTGATTTTGGTAAATTATCATCCTATTCACAAACCGGGAGATCCGGGACTATGCGGTCAGTTCCTACAAGTTGCATTGGTCCCGTGCGAGGTGTTCGTGCCTCCTACGGGGTCGTTTGGTGGCTGGTTTGGGTTTTCACCCCTTAACGGCTAGTTTTTAAGTCTAAGTGTGATTTTTGCAAATTATCGTCGTACTCTCAAATCGGGAGACCCGGGACTACGCGGTCAGTTCGTACAAGTTGCATTGGTCCCGTGCGAGGTGTTCGTACCTCCTACGGGGCCGTTTGGGAGCTGGTTTCGGTTTTCACCCTTTAACGGCTTGTTTTTAAGTCTAAGTGTGATTTTTACAAATTATCATCATACTCTCAAACCGGGAGACCCAGGACCACGCGGTCAGTTCCTACAAGTTGCATTGGTCCTGTGCGAGGTGTTCGTGCCTCCTACGGGGTCGTTTGGGGGCCGATTTGGGTTTCCACCCTTTAACGGCCTGTTTTTAAGTTTACGTTTGATTTTTGCAAATTATCGTCCTATTCACAAACCGGGAGATCCGGGACTACGCGGTCAGTTCCTACAAGTTACATGGGTCCCGTGCGAGGTGTTCGTGCCTCCTACGGGGTCGTTTGGGGGCCGGTTTGAGTTTTCACCCTTTAACGGTTTGTTTTTAAGTTTAAGTGTTGATTTTTACAAATTTTCATCATATTCTCAAACCGGAAGACCCGTGACTGCGCGATCAGTTCCTACAAGTTACATTGGTCCCATGCGAGGTGTTTGTGCCTCGTACGGGATCGTTTGGGGGTTGTTTTGTGTTTTCACCCTTTAACGGCTTGTTTTTAAGTTTAAGTGTTGATTTTGCAAATTATCGTCATATTCTCAAACCGGGAGACTCGGGACTACGTGGTCAGTTCCTACAAGTTACATTGGTCCCGTGCTACGTGTTCGTGCCTCTTACGGGACCGTTTGGGGGCTGGTTTGGATTTTCACCCTCAAACGGCTTATTTTCAAGCCTAATCTACGTATTTTGAAATTATCATCATATTCTCAAACTGGAAGACCCGGGACTGCGGGGTCAGTTCAGAAGAGTTACATTGGTCCCGTGGGAGGTGTTCGTGCCTCTTACGGGGCCGTTTGGGGGTTAGTTTGGGGTTTTACCCTCAAACGGCTTATTTTGAAGCCTAATCTATGTATTTTGAAATTATCGTCATATTCTCAAACCGAGAGACCCGGAACTACACGGTCAGTTCATACGAGTTACATTAGTCCCGTGCGAGGTGTCCGTGCCTCTTACGGGACGGTTTGGGGGCTGGTTTGGGTTTTCACCCACAAACGGTTTGTTTTCAAGCCGAATCTACGTATTTTGAAATTATCGTCATATTCTCAAACTGGGAGACTCGGGACTACATGGTCAGTTCGTACGAGTTACATTGGTCTCGTACGAGATGTTCATCCCTCTTACGGGGCCGTTTGGGGGCTGGTTTGAGTTTTCACCCCTTAACGGCTAGTTTTTAAGTCTAAGTGTGATTTTTGCAAATTATCGTCATACTTTCAAATTGGGAGATCCGATACTACGCGGTCAGTTCCTACAAGTTGCGTTGGGCCCGTGCGAGCTGTTCGTGCCTCCTACGGGGTCGTTTGGGGGCTGGTTTGGGTTTTCACCCCTTAACGACTAGTTTTTAAGTCTAAGTGTGATTTTTGCAAATTATCGTCATACTCTCAAATCGGGAGACCGGGGACTACGCGGTCAGTTCCTACAAGTTGCATTGGTTCCGTGCGAGGTGTTCATACCTCCTACGGAGCCATTTGGGGGCTGGTTTGGGATTTCACCCTTTAACGGCTTGTTTTTAAGTTTAAGTGTGATTTTTTCAAATTATCGTCATACTCTCAAACCGGGACACCCGGGACTACGCGGTCAGTTCCTACAAGTTGCATTGGTCTCGTGCGAGGTGTTCGTGCCTCCTACGGGGTCGGGTTTTCACCCCTTAACGGCTAGTTTTTAAGTCTAAGTGTGATTTTTGCAAATTATCGTCGTACTCTCAAACCAGGAGACCCGGGACTACGCGGTCTGTTCCTACAAGTTGCATTGGTCCCGTGTGAGGTGTTCGTGCCTCCCACTCGTTTGGGCGCTGGTTTGGTTTTTCACCCCTTAACGGCTAGTTTTTAAGTCTAAGTGTGATTTTTGCAAATTATCGTCGTACTCTCAAACCAGGAGACCCGCGACTACGCGGTCAGTTCCTACAAGTTGCATTGGTCCCGTACGAGGTGTTCGTGCCTCCTACGGGGTCGTTTGGGGGCTGGTTTGGGTTTTCACCCTTTAACGGCTAGTTTTTAAGTCTAAGTGTGAATTTTGCAAATTTTCGTCATACTCTCAAATCGGGAGATTCGGGACTACGCGGTCAGTTCCTACAAGTTGCATTGGTCCTGTGCGAGGTGTTCGTGCCTCCTATTGGGTGGCTTGGGGGCTGGTTTGGGTTTTCACCCTTTAACGGCTAGTTTTTAAGTCCAAGTGTGATTTTTGCAAATTATCATCGTACTTACAAACCGGGGCATCCGGGACTACGCGGTCAGTTCCTACAAGTTGCATTGGTCCCGTGCGAGGTGTTCGTACCTCCTACGGGGCCGTTTTGGGACTGGTTTGGGTTTTCACCCTTTAACGGCCTGTTTTTAACTCTAAGTGTGATTTTTGAAAATTATCCTCATACTTTCAAATCGGGAGACCCGAGACTACGTGGTAAGATTCTACAAGTTACATCGGTCCCATACGAGGTGTTCGTGCCTCCTACGGGGTCGTTTGGGGGCCGATTTGGGTTTTCACCCTTTAACGGCATGTTTTTAACTCCAAGTGCGATTTTTGCAAATTATCGTCATACTCTCAAACTGGGAGACCCGGGACTATGCGGTCAGTTCCTACAAGTTACATTGGTCCCGTGCGAAGTGTTCGTGCCTCCTACGGGGTCGTTTGGGGTCGATTTGGGTTTTCACCCTTTAACGGCCTGTTTTTAAGTTTACATGTGATTTTTACAAATTATCATCCTATTTACAAACCGGGAGACCCGGGACTGCGCGGTCAGTTCCTACAAGTTGCATTGGTCCCGTGCGAGGTGTTCGTACCTCCTACGGGGCCGTTTGGGGGCTGGTTTCGGTTTTAACCCTTTAATGGCTTGTTTTTAAGTCCAAGTGTGATTTTTGCAAATTATCGTCACACTCTCAAGCCGGGACACCCGGGAATACGCGGTCAGTTCCTATAAGTTGCATTGGTCCCGTGCGAGGTGTTCGTGCCTCCAACGGGGTCGTTTGGGGGCTGGTTTGGGTTTTCACCCTTTAACAGCTTGTTTATAAGTCTAAGTGTGATTTTTGCAAATTATCGTCATACTCTCAAATCGGGACACCCGGGACCACGCGGTCAGTTCCTACAAGTTGTATTGGTCCTATGCGAGGTGTTCGTGCCTCCTACGGGGTCGTTTGGAGGCCGGTTTGGGTTTTCATCCTTTAACGGCTTATTTTTAAGTCTAAGTGTGATTTTTGCAAATTATCATCCTATTCACAAACCGGGAGATCCGGGACTATGCGGTCAGTTCCTAAAAGTTGCATTGGTCCCGTGCGAGGTGTTCGGGCCTCCTACGGGGTCGTTTGGTGGTTGGTTTGGGTTTTCACCACTTAACGGCTAGTTTTTAAGTCTAAGTGTGATTTTTGCAAACTATCGTCGTACTCTCAAATAGGGAGACCCGGGACTACGCGGTCAGTTCGTACAAGTTGTATTGGTCCCGTGCGAGGTGTTCATACCTCCTACTGGGCCGTTTGGGGGCTGGTTTCGGTTTTCACCCTTTAACGGCTAGTTTTTAAGTCTAAGTGTGATTTTTGCAAATTATCATCCTATTCACAAACCGGGAGATCCGGGACTATGCGGTCAGTTCCTACAAGTTGCATTGGTCCCGTGCGAGGTGTTCGTGCCTCCTACGGGGTCGTTTGGTGGCTGGTTTGGGTTTTCACCCCTTAACGGCTAGTTTTTAAGTCTAAGAGTGATTTTTGCAAATTATCGTCGTACTCTCAAATCGGGAGACCCGGGACTACGCGGTCAGTTCGTACAAGTTGCATTGGTCCCGTGCGAGGTGTTCGTACCTCCTACGGGGCCGTTTGGGGGTTGGTTTCGGTTTTCACCCTTTAACGGCTTGTTTTTAAGTCTAAGTGTGATTTTTACAAATTATCATCATACTCTCAAACCGGGAAACCCAGGACCACGCGGTCAGTTCCTACAAGTTGCATTGGTCCTGTGCGAGGTGTTCGTGCCTCCTACGGGGTCGTTTGGGGGCCGATTTGGGTTTCCACCCTTTAACGGCCTGTTTTTAAGTTTACGTTTGATTTTTGCAAATTATCGTCCTATTCACAAACCGGGAGATCCGGGACTACGCGGTCAGTTCCTACAAGTTACATGGGTCCCGTACGAGGTGTTCGTGCCTCCTACGGGGTCGTTTGGGGGCCTGTTTGGGTTTTCACCCTTTAACGGCTTGTTTTTAAGTTTAAGTATTGATTTTTACAAATTTTCATCATATTCTCAAACCGGAAGACCCGGGACTGCGCGATCAGTTCCTACAAGTTACATTGGTCCCATGCGAGGTGTTTGTGCCTCGTACGGGATCGTTTGGGGGTTGTTTTGGGTTTTCACCCTTTAACGGCTTGTTTTTAAGTTTAAGTGTTGATTTTGCAAATTATCGTCATATTCTCAAACCGGGAGACTCGGGACTACGCGGTCAGTTCCTACAAGTTACATTGGTCCTGTGCGACGTGTTCGTGCCTCTTACGGGACCGTTTGGGGGCTGGTTTGGATTTTCACCCTCAAACGGCTTATTTTCAAGCCTAATCTACGTATTTTGAAATTATCATCATATTCTCAAACTGGAAGACCCGGGACTGCGGGGTCAGTTCAGAAGAGTTACATTGGTCCCGTGGGAGGTGTTCGTGCCTCTTACGGGGCCGTTTGGGGGTTGGTTTGGGGTTTTACCCTCAAACGGCTTATTTTGAAGCCTAATCTATGTATTTTGAAATTATCGTCATATTCTCAAACCGAGAGACCCGGAACTACACGGTCAGTTCATACGAGTTACATTAGTCCCGTGCGAGGTGTCCGTGCCTCTTACGGGACGGTTTGGGGGCTGGTTTGGGTTTTCACCCACAAACGGCTTGTTTTCAAGCCGAATCTACGTATTTTGAAATTATCGTCATATTCTCAAACTGGGAGACTCGGGACTACATGGTCAGTTCGTACGAGTTACAATGGTCTCGTACGAGATGTTCATCCCTCTTACGGGGCCGTTTGGGGGCTGGTTTGAGTTTTCACCCCTTAACGGCTAGTTTTTAAGTCTAAGTGTGATTTTTGCAAATTATCGTCATACTTTCAAATCGGGAGATCCGATACTACGCGGTCAGTTCCAACAAGTTGCATTGGTCCCGTGCGAGCTGTTCGTGTCTCCTACGGGGTCGTTTGGGGGCTGGTTTGGGTTTTCACCCCTTAACGACTAGTTTTTAAGTCTAAGTGTGATTTTTGCAAATTATCGTCATACTCTCAAATCGGGAGACCGGGGACTACGCGGTCAGTTCTTACAAGTTGCATTGGTTCCGTGCGAGGTGTTCATACCTCCTACGGGGCCATTTGGGGGCTGGTTTGGGATTTCACCCTTTAACGGCTTGTTTTTAAGTTTAAGTGTGATTTTTGCAAATTATCGTCATACTCTCAAACCGGGACACCCGGGACTACGCGGTCTGTTCCTACAAGTTGCATTGGTCCCGTGCGAGGTGTTCGTGCCTCCAATGGGGTCGTTTGGGCGCTGGTTTGGGTTTTCACCCCTTAACGGCTAGTTT
Organism: Sambucus nigra; assembly: GCA_949130495.1. Classification (NCBI taxonomy): domain Eukaryota; kingdom Viridiplantae; phylum Streptophyta; class Magnoliopsida; order Dipsacales; family Adoxaceae; genus Sambucus; species Sambucus nigra. The sequence goes on from CASBWL010000031.1 coordinate 1,871,790, forward strand.
TTAAGTCTAAGTGTGATTTTTGCAAATTATCGTCGTACTCTCAAACCAGGAATCCCGGGACTACGCGGTCAGTTCCTATAAGTTGCATTGGTCCCGTACGAGGTGTTCGTGCCTCCTACGGGGTCGTTTGGGGGCTGGTTTGGGTTTTCACCCTTTAACGGCTAGTTTTTAAGTCCAAGTGTGATTTTTGCAAATTATCATCGTACTTACAAACCGGGGCATCCGGGACTACGCGGTCAGTTCCTACAAGTTGCATTGGTCCCATGCGAGATGTTCGTACCTCCTACGAGGCCACTTGGGGACTGGTTTGGGTTTTCACCCTTTAACGGCCTGTTTTTAACTCTAAGTGTGATTTTTGAAAATTATCCTCATACTTTCAAATCGGGAGACCCGAGACTACGTGGTAAGATTCTACGAGTTACATCGGTCGCATACGAGGTGTTCGTGCCTCCTACGGGGTCGTTTGGGGGCCGATTTGAGTTTTCACCCTTTAACGGCATCTTTTTAACTCTAAGTGCGATTTTTGCAAATTATCGTCATACTCTCAAACTGGGAGACCCGGGACTATGCGGTCAGTTCCTACAAGTTACATTGGTCCCGTGCGAAGTGTTCATGCCTCCTACGGGGTCGTTTGGGGTCGATTTGGGTTTTCACCCTTTAACGGCCTGTTTTTAAGTTTACATGTGATTTTTACAAATTATCATCCTATTTACAAACTGGGACACCCGGGACCACGCGGTCAGTTCCTACAAGTTGTATTGGTCCTATGCGAGGTGTTCGTGCCTCCTACGGGGTCGTTTGGAGGCCGATTTGCGTTTTCACCCTTTAACGGCTTGTTTTTAAGTCTAAGTGTGATTTTTGCAAATTATCATCCTATTCACAAACCGGGAGATCCGGGACTATGCGGTCAGTTCCTACAAGTTGCATTGGTCCCGTGCGAGGTGTTCGTGCCTCCTACGGGGTCGTTTGGTGGCTGGTTTGGGTTTTCACCCCTTAACGGCTAGTTTTTAAGTCTAAGTGTGATTTTTGCAAATTATCGTCGTACTCTCAAATAGGGAGACCCGGGACTACGCGGTCAGTTCGTACAAGTTGCATTGGTCCCGTGCGAGGTGTTCATACCTCCTACTGGGCCGTTTGGGGGTTGGTTTCGGTTTTCACCCTTTAACGGCTTGTTTTTAACTCATGTGATTTTTGCAAATTATCATCCTATTCACAAACCGGGAGATCCGGGACTACACGGTCTGTTCCTACAAGTTGCATTGGTCCCGTGCGAGGTGTTCGTGCCTCCTACGGGGTCGTTTGGTGGCTGGTTTGGGTTTTCACCCCTTAACGGCTAGTTTTTAAGTCTAAGTGTGATTTTTGCAAATTATCGTCGTACTCTCAAACCAGGAGACCCGGGACTACGCGGTCAGTTCCTACAAGTTGCATTGGTCCCGTGCGAGGTGTTCTTGCCTCCTACGGGGTCGTTTGGGGGCTGGTTTGGGTTTTCACCCTTTAACGGCTAGTTTTTAAGTCTAAGTGTGATTTTTCCAAATTATCGTCATACTCTCAAATCGGGAGATCCGGGACTACGCGGTCAGTTCCTACAAGTTGCATTGGTCCCGTGCGAGGTGTTCGTGCCTCCTACGGGGCCGTTTGGGTCCCGTGCGAGGTGTTCGTGCCTCCTACGGGGCCGTTTGGGGGCTGGTTTGGGTTTTCACCCCTTAACGGCTAGTTTTTAAGTCTAAGTGTGATTTTTGCAAATTATCGTCGTACTCTCAAATCGGGAGACCCGGGACTACGCGGTCAGTTCCTACAAGTTGCATTGGTCTCGTGCGAGGTGTTCGTACCTCCTACGGGGCCGTTTGGGGGCTGGTTTCGGTTTTCACCCTTTAACGACTTGTTTTTAAGTCTAAGTGTGATTTTTGCAAATTATCGTCATACTCTCAAACCGGGACACCCGGGACCACGCGGTCAGTTCCTACAAGTTGTATTGGTCCTATGCGAGATGTTCGTGCCTCCTACGGGGTCGTTTGGAGGCCGGTTTGGGTTTTCATCCTTTAACGGCTTGTTTTTAAGTCTAAGTGTGATTTTTGCAAATTATCATCCTATTCACAAACCGGGAGATCCGGGACTATGCGGTCAGTTCCTACAAGTTGCATTGGTCCCGTGCGAGGTGTTCGTGCCTCCTACGGGGTCGTTTGGTGGCTGGTTTGGGTTTTCACCCTCAAACGGCTTATTTTCAAGCCTAATCTACGTATTTTGAAATTATCATCATATTCTCAAACTGGAAGACCCGGGACTGCGGGGTCAGTTCAGAAGAGTTACATTGGTCCCGTGGGAGGTGTTCGTGCCTCTTACGGGGCCGTTTGGGGGTTGGTTTGGGGTTTTACCCTCAAACGGCTTATTTTGAAGCCTAATCTATGTATTTTGAAATTATCGTCATATTCTCAAACCGAGAGACCCGGAACTACACGGTCAGTTCATACGAGTTACATTAGTCCCGTGCGAGGTGTCCGTGCCTCTTACGGGACGGTTTGGGGGCTGGTTTGGGTTTTCACCCACAAACGGCTTGTTTTCAAGCCGAATCTACGTATTTTGAAATTATCGTCATATTCTCAAACTGGGAGACTCGGGACTACATGGTCAGTTCGTACGAGTTACATTGGTCTCGTAGGAGATGTTCATCCCTCTTACGGGGCCGTTTGGGGGTTGGTTTGAGTTTTCACCCCTTAACGGCTAGTTTTTAAGTCTAAGTGTGATTTTTGCAAATTATCGTCATACTTTCAAATCGGGAGATCCGATACTACGCGGTCAGTTCCTACAAGTTGCATTGGTCCCGTGCGAGTTGTTCGTGCCTCCTACGGGGTCGTTTGGGGGCTGGTTTGGGTTTTCACCCCTTAACGACTAGTTTTTAAGTCTAAGTGTGATTTTTGCAAATTATCGTCATACTCTCAAATCGGGAGACCGGGGACTACGCGGTCAGTTCTTACAAGTTGCATTGGTTCCGTGCGAGGTGTTCATACCTCCTACGGGGCCATTTGGGGGCTGGTTTGGGATTTCACCCTTTAACGGCTTGTTTTTAAGTTTAAGTGTGATTTTTGCAAATTATCGTCATACTCTCAAACCGGGACACCCGGGACTACGCGGTCTGTTCCTACAAGTTGCATTGGTCCCGTGCGAGGTGTTCGTGCCTCCTATGGGGTCGTTTGGGCGCTGGTTTGGGTTTTCACCCCTTAACGGCTAGTTTTTAAGTCTAAGTGTGATTTTTGCAAATTATCGTCATACTCTCAAATCGGGAGACCCGGGACTACGCGGTCAGTTCGTACAAGTTGCATGGGGCCGTGCGAGGTGTTCGTACCTCCTACGGGGCCCTTTGGGGACAGGTTTGGGTTTTCACCCTTTAACGACAAGTTTTTAAGTCCAAGTGTGATTTTTGCAAATTATCATCGTACTTACAAACCGGGAGATCCGGGACTACGCGGTCAGTTCCTACAAGTTGCATTGGTCCCGTGCGAGGTGTTCGTACCTCCTACGGGGCCGTTTGGGGACTGGTTTGGGTTTTCACCCTTTAACGGCCTGTGTTTTAACTCTAAGTGTGATTTTTGAAAATTATCCTCATACTTTCAAATCGGGAGACCCGAGACTACGTGGTAAGATTCTACAAGTTACATCGGTCCCATACGAGGTGTTCGTGCCTCCTACGGGGTCGTTTGGGGGGCAATTTGGGTTTGCACCCTTTAACGGCATGTTTTTAACGCTAAGTGTGATTTTTGCAAATTATCGTCATACTCTCAAACTGGGAGACCTGGGACTACGCGGTCAGTTCCTACAAGTTACATTGGTCCCGTGCGAAGTGTTCGTGCCTCCTACGGGGTAATTTGGGGTCGATTTTGGTTTTCACCCTTTAACGGCCTGTTTTTAAGTTTACATGTGATTTTTACAAATTATCATCCTATTTACAAACCGGGAGACCCGGGACTACGCGGTCAGTTCCTACTAGTTGCATTTGTCCCGTGCGAGGTGTTCGTACCTCCTACGGGGCCGTTTGGGGGCTGGTTTGGGTTTTCACCCTTTAATGGCCTGTTTTTAAGTCTAAGTGTGATTTTTGCAAATTATCATCGTACTCTCAAACCAGGACACCCGGGACTACGGGGTCAGTTCCTACAAGTTGCATTGGTCCCGTACGAGGTGTCCGTGCCTCCTACGGGTCCGTTTGGGGACTGGTTTGGGTTTTCACCCCTTAACGGCTAGTTTTTAAGTCCAAGTGTGATTTTTGAAAATTATCGTCGTACTCTCAAATCGGGAGACCTGGGACTACGCGGTCAATTCCTACAAGTTGCATGGGGCCGTACGAGGTGTCCGTGCCTCCTACAGGGCCGTTTGGGGACTGGTTTGGGTTTTCACCCCTTAACGGCTAGTTTTTAAGTCTAAATGTGATTTTTTCAAATTATCGTCATACTTTCAAACCGGGACACCCGGTACAACGCGGTCAGTTCCTACAAGTTGCATTGGTCCCGTGCGAGGTGTTCGTGCCTCCTACGGGGTCGTTTGGGGACTGGTTTGGGTTTTCACCCCTTAACGGCTAGTTTTTAAGTCCAAGTGTGATTTTTGCAAATTATCGTCGTACTCTCAAATCGGGAGACCTGGGAGTACGCGGTCAATTCCTACAAGTTGCATTGGTCCCGTGCGAGGTGTTCGTACCACCTACGGGGCCGTTTGGGAACTGGTTTGGGTTTTCACCCTTTAACGGCTTGTTTTTAAGTCTATGTGTGATTTTTGCAAATTATCGTCGTACTCTCAAATCGGGATACCCAGGACTACGCGGTCAGTTCCTACATGTTGCATTGGTCCCGTGCGAGGTGTTCGTACCTCCTACGGGGCCGTTTGGGGACTGGTTTGGGTTTTCACCCTTTAACGGCCTGTTTTTAACTCTAAGTGTGATTTTTGAAAATTATCCTCATACTTTAAAATCGGGAGACCCGAGACTACGTGGTAAGATTCTACAAGTTACATCGGTCCCATACGAGGTGTTGGTGCCTCCTACGGGGTCGTTTGGGGGCCGATTTGGGTTTTCACCCTTTAACGGCATGTTTTTAACTCTAAGTGCGATTTTTGCAAATAACGTCATACGCTCAAACTGGGAGACCTGGGACTATGCGGTCAGTTCCTACAAGTTACATTGGTCCCGTGCGAAGTGTTCGTGCCTCCTACGTTGTCGTTTGGGGTCGATTTGGGTTTTCACCCTTTAACGGCCTGTTTTTAAGTTTACATGTGATTTTTACAAATTATCATCCTATTTACAAACCGGGAGACCCGGGACTGCGCGGTCAGTTCCTACAAGTTGCATTGGTCTCGTGCGAGGTGTTCGTACCTCCTACGGGGCCGTTTGGGGGCTGGTTTGGGTTTTCACCCCTTAACGACTAGTTTTTAAGTCTAAGTGTGATTTTTGCTAATTATCGTCATACTCTCAAATCGGGAGACCCGAGACTACGTGGTAAGATTCTACAAGTTACATCGGTCCCATACGAGGTGTTCGTGCCTCCTACGGGGTCGTTTGGGGGCCGATTTGGGTTTGCACCCTTTAACGGCATGTTTTTAACTCTAAGTGTGATTTTTGCAAATTATCGTCATACTCTCAAACTGGGAGACCTGGGACTATGCGGTCAGTTCCTACAAGTTACATTGGTCCCGTGCGAAGTGTTCGTGCCTCCTACGGGGTAATTTGGGGTCGATTTGGGTTTTCACCCTTTAACGGCCTGTTTTTAAGTTTACATGTGATTTTTACATATTATCATCCTATTTACAAACCGGGAGACCCGGGACTACGCGGTCAGTTCCTACAAGTTGCATTTGTCCCGTGCGAGGTGTTCGTACCTCCTACGGGGCCGTTTGGGGGTTGGTTTGGGTTTTCACCCTTTAATGGCCTGTTTTTAAGTCTAAGTGTGATTTTTGCAAATTATCATCGTACTCTCAAACCAGGACACCCGGGACTACGGGGTCAGTTTCTACAAGTTGCATTGGTCCCGTGCGAAGTGTCCGTGCCTCCTACGGGTCCGTTTGGGGACTGGTTTGGGTTTTCACCCCTTAACGGCTAGTTTTTAAGTCCAAGTGTGATTTTTGCAAATTATCGTCGTACTCTCAAATCGGGAGACCTGGGACTACGCGGTCAATTCCTACAAGTTGCATGGGGCCGTGCGAGATGTCCGTGCCTCCTACAGGGCCGTTTGGGGACTGGTTTGGGTTTTCACCCCTTAACGGCTAGTTTTTAAGTCTAAATGTGATTTTTTCAAATTATCGTCATACTTTCAAACCAGGACACCCGGTACAACGCGGTCAGTTCCTAAAAGTTGCATTGGTCCCGTACGAGGTGTTCGTGCCTCCTACGGGGTCGTTTGGGGACTGGTTTGGGTTTTCACCCCTTAACGGCCCGTTTTTAACTCTAAGTGTGATTTTTGAAAATTATCCTCATACTTTAAAATCGGGAGACCCGAGACTACGTGGTAAGATTCTAGAAGTTACATCGGTCCCATACGGGGTGTTCGTGCCTCCTACGGGGTCGTTTGGGGGCCGATTTGGGTTTTCACCCTTTAACGGCATGTTTTTAACTCTAAGTACGATTTTTGCAAATTATCGTCATACTCTCAAACTGGGAGACACGGGACTATGCGGTCAGTTCCTACAAGTTACATTGGTCCCGTGCGAAGTGTTCGTGCCTCCTACGGGGTCGTTTGGGGTCGATTTGGGTTTTCACCCTTTAACGGTTTGTTTTTAAGTTTAAGTGTTGATTTTTACAAATTTTCATCATATTCTCAAACCGGAAGACCCGGGACTGCGCGATCAGTTCCTACAAGTTACTTTGGTCCCATGCGAGGTGTTTGTGCCTCGTACGGGATCGTTTGGGGGTTGTTTTGGGTTTTCACCCTTTAACGGCTTGTTTTTAAGTTTAAGTTTTGATTTTGCAAATTATCGTCATATTCTCAAACCGGGAGACTCGGGACTACGCGGTCAGTTCCTACAAGTTACATTGGTCCCGTGCGACGTGTTCGTGCCTCTTACGGGACCGTTTGGGGGCTGGTTTGGATTTTCACCCTCAAACGGCTTATTTTCAAGCCTAATCTACGTATTTTGAAATTATCATCATATTCTCAAACTGGAAGACCCGGGACTGCGGGGTCAGTTCAGAAGAGTTACATTGGTCCCGTGGGAGGTGTTTGTGCCTCTTACGGGGCCGTTTGGGAGTTGGTTTGGGGTTTTACCCTCAAACGGCTTATTTTGAAGCCTAATCTATGTATTTTGAAATTATCATCATATTCTCAAACCGAGAGACCCGGAACTACACGGTCAGTTCATACGAGTTACATTAGTCCCGTGCGAGGTGTCCCTGCCTCTTACGGGACGGTTTGGGGGCTGGTTTGGGTTTTCACCCACAAACGGCTTGTTTTCAAGCCGAATCTACGTATTTTGAAATTATCGTCATATTCTCAAACTGGGAGACTCGGGACAACATGGTCAGTTCGTACGAGTTACATTGGTCTCGTACGAGATGTTCATCCCTCTTACGGGGCCGTTTGGGGGCTGGTTTGAGTTTTCACCCCTTAACGGCTAGTTTTTAAGTCTAAGTGTGATTTTTGCAAATTATCGTCATACTTTCAAATTGGGAGATCCGATACTACGCGGTCAGTTCCTACAAGTTGCATTGGTCCCGTGCGAGCTGTTCGTGCCTCCTACGGGGTCGTTTGGGGGCTGGTTTGGGTTTTCACCCCTTAACGACTAGTTTTTAAGTCTAAGTGTGATTTTTGCAAATTATCGTCATACTCTCAAATCGGGAGACCGGGGACTACGTGGTCAGTTCCTACAAGTTGCATTGGTTCCGTGCGAGGTGTTCATACCTCCTACGGGGCCATTTGGGGGCTGGTTTGGGATTTCACCCTTTAACGGCTTGTTTTTAAGTTTAAGTGTGATTTTTGCAAATTATCGTCATACTCTCAAACCGGGACACCCGGGACTACGCGGTCTGTTCCTACAAGTTGCATTGGTCCCGTGCGAGGTGTTCGTGCCTCCTACGGGGTCGTTTGGGCGCTGGTTTGGGTTTTCACCCCTTAACGGCTAGTTTTTAAGTCTAAATATGATTTTTTCAAATTATCGTCATACTTTCAAACCGGGACACCCGGTACAACGCGGTCAGTTCCTACAAGTTGCATTGGTCCCGTGCGAGGTGTTCGTGCCTCCTACAGGGTCGTTTGGGGACTGGTTTGGGTTTTCACCCCTTAACGGCTAGTTTTTAAGTCCAAGTGTGATTTTTGCAAATTATCGTCATACTCTCAAATCGGGAGATCCGGGACTACGCGGTCAGTTCCTACAAGTTGCATTGGTCCTGTGCGAGGTGTTCGTGCCTCCTACTGGGTCGCTTGGTGGCTGGTTTGGGTTTTCACCCTTTAACGGCTAGTTTTTAAGTCCAAGTGTGATTTTTGCAAATTATCATCGTACTTACAAACCGGGGCATCCGGGACTACGCGGTCAGTTCCTACAAGTTGCATTGGTCCCGTGCGAGGTGTTCGTACCTCCTACGGGGCCGTTTTGGGACTGGTTTGGGTTTTCACCCTTTAACGGCCTGTTTTTACCTCTAAGTGTGTTTTTTGAAAATTATCCTCATACTTTCAAATCGGGAGACCCGAGACTACGTGGTAAGATTCTACGAGTTACATCGGTCGCATACGAGGTGTTCGTGCCTCCTACGGGGTCGTTTGGGGGCCGATTTGGGTTTTCAGCCTTTAACGGCATGTTTTTAACTCTAAGTGCGATTTTTGCAAATTATCGTCATACTCTCAAACTGGGAGACCCGGGACTATGCGGTCAGTTCCTACAAGTTACATTGGTCCCGTGCGAAGTGTTCGTGCCTCCTACGGGGTCGTTTGGGGTCGATTTGGGTTTTCACCCTTTAACGGCCTGTTTTTAAGTTTACATGTGATTTTTACAAATTATCATCCTATTTACAAACTGGGAGACCCGGGACTGCGCGGTCAGTTCCTACAAGTTCCATTGGTCCCGTGCGAGGTGTTCGTACCTCCTACGGGGCCGTTTGGGGGCTGGTTTCGGTTTTCACCCTTTAATGGGCTGTTTTTAAGTCTAAGTGTGATTTTTGCAAATTATCATCGTACTCTCAAACCGGGACACCCGGGACCACGCGGTCAGTTCCTACAAGTTGTATTGGTCCTATGCGAGGTGTTCGTGCCTCCTACGGGGTCGTTTGGAGGCCGGTTTGGGTGTTCATCCTTTAACGGCTTGTTTTTAAGTCTAAGTGTGATTTTTGCAAATTATCATCCTATTCACAAACCGGGAGATCCGGGACTATGCGGTCAGTTCCTACAAGTTGCATTGGTCCCGTGCGAGGTGTTCGTGCCTCCTACGGGGTCGTTTGGTGGCTGGTTTGGGTTTTCACCCCTTAACGGCTAGTTTTTAAGTCTAAGTGTGATTTTTGCTAATTATCGTCGTACTCTCAAATAGGGAGACCCGGGACTATGCGGTCAGTTCGTACAAGTTGCATTGGTCCCGTGCGAGGTGTTCATACCTCCTACTGGGCCGTTTGGGGGCTGGTTTCGGTTTTCACCCTTTAACGGCTTGTTTTTAAGTCTAAGTGTGATTTTTGCAAATTATCATCCTATTCACAAACCGGGAGATCCGGGACTACGCGGTCTGTTCCTACAACTTGCATTGGTCCCGTGCGAGATGTTCGTGCCTCCTACGGGGTCGTTTGGGCGCTGGTTTGGGTTTTCACCCCTTAACGGCTAGTTTTTAAGTCTAAGTGTGATTTTTGCAAATTATCGTCATAGTCTCAAATCGGGAGATCCGGGACTACGCGGTCAGTTCCTACAAGTTGCATTGGTCCCGTGCGAGGTGTTCGTGCCTCCTACGGGGACGTTTGGGTCCCGTGCGAGGTGTTCGTGCCTCCTACGGGGACGTTTGGGGGCTGGTTTGGGTTTTCACCCCTTAACGGCTAGTTTTTAAGTCTAACTGTGATTTTTGCAAATTATCGTCGTACTCTCAAATCGGGAGACCCGGGACTACGCGGTAAGTTTCTACAAGTTGCATTGGTCTCGTGCGAGGTGTTCGTACCTCCTACGGGGCCGTTTGGGGGCTGGTTTCGGTTTTCACCCTTTAACGACTTGTTTTTAAGTCTAAGTGTGATTTTTGCAAATTATCATCATACTCTCAAACCGGGACACCCGGGACCACGCGGTCAGTTCCTACAAGTTGTATTGGTCCTATGCGAGGTGTTCGTGCCTCCTACGGGGTCGTTTGGAGGCCGGTTTGGGTTTTCATCCTTTAACGGCTTGTTTTTAAGTCTAAGTGTGATTTTTGCAAATTATCATCCTATTCACAAACCGGGAGAGCCGGGACTATGCGGTCAGTTCCTACAAGTTGCATTGGTCCCGTGCGAGGTGTTCGTGCCTCCTACGGGGTCGTTTGGTGGCTGGTTTGGGTTTTCACCCCTTAACGGCTAGTTTTTAAGTCTAAGTGTGATTTTTTGCAAATTATCGTCGTACTCTCAAATCGGGAGACCCGGGACTACGCGGTCAGTTCGTACAAGTTGCATTGGTCCCGTGCGAGGTGTTCGTACCTCCTACGGGGCCGTTTGGGGGTTGGTTTCGGTTTTCACCCTTTAACGGCTTGTTTTTAAGTCTAAGTGTGATTTTTACAAATTATCATCATACTCTCAAACCGGGAGACCCAGGACCACGCGGTCAGTTCCTACAAGTTGCATTGGTCCTGTGCGAGGTGTTCGTGCCTCCTACTGGGTCGTTTGGGGGCCGATTTGGGTTTCCACCCTTTAACGGCCTGTTTTTAAGTTTACGTTTGATTTTTGCAAATTATCGTCCTATTCACAAACCGGGAGATCCGGGACTACGCGGTCAGTTCCTACAAGTTACATGGGTCCCGTGCGAGGTGTTCGTGCCTCCTACGGGGTCGTTTGGGGGCCGGTTTGGGTTTTCACCCTTTAACGGCTTGTTTTTAAGTTTAAGTGTTGATTTTTACAAATTTTCATCATATTCTCAAACCGGAAGACCCGGGACTGCGCGATCAGTTCCTACAAGTTACATTGGTCCCATGCGAGGTGTTTGTGCCTCGTACGGGATCGTTTGGGGGTTGTTTTGGGTTTTCACCCTTTAACGGCTTGTTTTTAAGTTTAAGTGTTGATTTTGCAAATTATCGTCATATTCTCAAACCGGGAGACTCGGGACTACGCAGTCAGTTCCTACAAGTTACATTGGTCCCGTGCGACGTGTTCGTGCCTCTTACGGGACCGTTTGGGGGCTGGTTTGGATTTTCACCCTCAAACGGCTTATTTTCAAGCCTAATCTACGTATTTTGAAATTATCATCATATTCTCAAACTGGAAGACCCGGGACTGCGGGGTCAGTTCAGAAGAGTTACATTGGTCCCGTGGCAGGTGTTCGTGCCTCTTACGGGGCCGTTTGGGGGTTGGTTTGGGGTTTTACCCTCAAACGGCTTATTTTGAAGCCTAATCTATGTATTTTGAAATTATCGTCATATTCTCAAACCGAGAGACCCGGAACTACACGGTCAGTTCATACGAGTTACATTAGTCCCGTGCGAGGTGTCCGTGCCTCTTACGGGACGGTTTGGGGGCTGGTTTGGGTTTTCACCCACAAACGGCTTGTTTTCAAGCCGAATCTACGTATTTTGAAATTATCGTCATATTCTCAAACTGGGAGACTCGGGACTACATGGTCAGTTCGTACGAGTTACATTGGTCTCGTAGGAGATGTTCATCCCTCTTACGGGGCCGTTTGGGGGTTGGTTTGAGTTTTCACCCCTTAACGGCTAGTTTTTAAGTCTAAGTGTGATTTTTGCAAATTATCGTCATACTTTCAAATCGGGAGATCCGATACTACGCGGTCAGTTCCTACAAGTTGCATTGGTCCCGTGCGAGTTGTTCGTGCCTCCTACGGGGTCGTTTGGGGGCTGGTTTGGGTTTTCACCCCTTAACGACTAGTTTTTAAGTCTAAGTGTGATTTTTGCAAATTATCGTCATACTCTCAAATCGGGAGACCGGGGACTACGCGGTCAGTTCTTACAAGTTGCATTGGTTCCGTGCGAGGTGTTCATACCTCCTACGGGGCCATTTGGGGGCTGGTTTGGGATTTCACCCTTTAACGGCTTGTTTTTAAGTTTAAGTGTGATTTTTGCAAATTATCGTCATACTCTCAAACCGGGACGACTACGCGGTCAGTTCCTACAAGTTGCATTGGTCCCGTGCGAGGTGTTCGTGCCTCCTACGGGGTCGGGTTTTCACCCCTTAACGGCTAGTTTTTAAGTCTAAGTGTGATTTTTGCAAATTATCGTCGTACTGTCAAACCAGGAGACCCGGGACTACGCGGTCTGTTCCTACAAGTTGTATTGGTCCTATGCGAGGTGTTCGTGCCTCCTACGGGGTCGTTTGGAGGCCGCTTTGGGTTTTCACCCTTTAACGGCTTGTTTTTAAGTCTAAGTGTGATTTTTGCAAATTATCGTCGTACTCTCAAATCGGGATACCCAGGACTACGCGGTCAGTTCCTACATGTTGCATTGGTCCCGTGCGAGGTGTTCGTACCTCCTACGGGGCCGTTTGGGGGCTGGTTTGGGTTTTCACCCTTTAACGGCTAGTTTTTAAGTCTAAGTGTGATTTTTTCAAATTATCGTCATACTCTCAAATCGGGAGATCTGGGACTACGCGGTCAGTCCCTACAAGTTGCATTGGTCCTGTGCGAGGTGTTCGTGCCTCCTACTGGGTCGTTTGGGTGCTGGTTTGGGTTTTCACCCCTTAACGGCTAGTTTTTAAGTCCAAGTGTGATTTTTGCAAATTATCATCGTACTTTCAAACCGGGGCATCCGGGACTACGCGGTCAGTTCCTACAAGTTGCATTCGTCCCATGCGAGATGTTCGTACCTCCTACGAAGCCACTTGGGGACTGGTTTGGGTTTTCACCCTTTAACGGCCTGTTTTTAACTCTAAGTGTGATTTTTGAAAATTATCCTCATACTTTCAAATCGGGAGACCCGAGACTACGTGGTAAGATTCTACGAGTTACATCGGTCGAATACGAGGTGTTCGTGCCTCCTACGGGGTCGTTTGGGGGCCGATTTGGGTTTTCACCCTTTAACGGCATGTTTTTAACTCTAAGTGCGATTTTTGCAAATTATCGTCATACTCTCAAACTGGGAGACCCGGGACTATGCGGTCAGTTCCTACAAGTTACATTGGTCCCGTGCGAAGTGTTCGTGCCTCCTACGGGGTCGTTTGGGGTCGATTTGGGTTTTCACCCTTTAACGGCCTGTTTTTAAGTTTACATGTGATTTTTACAAATTATCATCCTATTTACAAACTGGGAGACCCGGGACTGCGCGGTCAGTTCCTACAAGTTGCATTGGTCCCGTGCGAGGTGTTCGTACCTCCTACGGGGCCGTTTGGGGGCTGGTTTGGGTTTTCACCCTTTAATGGCCTGTTTTTAAGTCTAAGTGTGATTTTTGCAAATTATCATCGTACTCTCAAACCAGGACACCCGGGACCACGCGGTCAGTTCCTACAAGTTGTATTGGTCCTATGCGAGGTGTTCGTGCCTCCTACGGGGTCGTTTGGAGGCCGATTTGGGTTTTCACCCTTTAACGGCTTGTTTTTAAGTCTAAGTGTGATTTTTGCAAATTATCATCCTATTCACAAACCGGGAGATCCGGGACTATGCGGTCAGTTCCTAAAAGTTGCATCGGTCCCGTGCGAGGTGTTCGTTCCTCCTACGGGGTCGTTTGGTGGCTGGTTTGGGTTTTCACCCCTTAACGGCTTGTTTTTAAGTCTAAGTGTGATTTTTGCAAATTATCGTCGTACTCTCAAACTGGGAGACCCGGGACCACGCGGTCAGTTCCTACAAGTTGTATTGATCCTATGCGAGGTGTTCGTGCCTCCTACGGGGTCGTTTGGAGGCCGATTTGGGTTTTCACCCTTTAACGGCTTATTTTTAAGTCTAAGTGTGATTTTTGCAAATTATCATCCTATTCACAAACCGGGAGATCCGGGACTATGCGGTCAGTTCCTACAAGTTGCATTGGTCCCGTGCGAGGTGTTCGTGCCTCCTACGGGGTCGTTTGGTGGCTGGTTTGGGTTTTCACCCCTTAACGGCTTGTTTTTAAGTCTAAGTGTGATTTTTGCAAATTATCGTCGTACTCTCAAATAGGGAGACCCGGGACTACGCGGTCAGTTCGTACAAGTTGCATTGGTCCCGTGCGAGGTGTTCATACCTCCTACTGGGCCGTTTGGGGGTTGGTTTCGGTTTTCACCCTTTAACGGCTTGTTTTTAACTCTAAGTGTGATTTTTGCAAATTATCATCCTATTCACAAACCGGGAGATCCGGGACTACGCGGTCCGTTCCTACAAGTTGCATTGGTCCCGTGCGAGGTGTTCGTGCCTCCTACGGGGTCGTTTGGGCGCTGGTTTGGGTTTTCACCCCTTAACGGCTAGTTTTTAAGTCTAAGTGTGATTTTTTCAAATTATCGTCGTACTCTCAAACCAGGAGACCCGGGACTACGCGGTCAGTTCCTACAAGTTGCATTGGTCCCGTGCGAGGTGTTCGTGCCTCCTACGGGGTCGTTTGGGGGCTGGTTTGGGTTTTCACCCTTTAACGGCTAGTTTTTAAGTCTAAGTGTGATTTTTCCAAATTATCGTCATACTCTCAAATCGGGAGATCCGGGACTACGCGGTCAGTTCCTACAAGTTGCATTGGTCCCGTGCGAGGTGTTCGTGCCTCCTACGGGGCCGTTTGGGGGCTGGTTTGGGTTTTCACCCCTTAACGGCTAGTTTTTAAGTCTAAGTGTGATTTTTGCAAATTATCGTCGTACTCTCAAATCGGGAGACCCGGGACTACGCGGTCCGTTCCTACAAGTTGCATTAGTCTCGTGCGAGGTGTTCGTACCTCCTACGGGGCCGTTTGGGGGCTGGTTTCGGTTTTCACCCTTTAACGACTTGTTTTTAACTCTAAGTGTGATTTTTGCAAATTATCGTCATACTCTCAAACCGGGACACCCGGGACCACGCGGTCAGTTCCTACAAGTTGTATTGGTCCTATGCGAGGTGTTCGTGCCTCCTACGGGGTCGTTTGGAGGCCGGTTTGGGTTTTCATCCTTTAACGGCTTGTTTTTAAGTCTAAGTGTGATTTTTGCAAATTGTCATCCTATTCACAAACCGGGAGATCCGGGACTATGCGGTCACTTCCTACAAGTTGCATTGGTCCCGTGCGAGGTGTTCGTACCTCCTACGGGGTCGTTTGGGGGCCAATTTGGGTTTGCACCCTTTAACGGCATGTTTTTAACTCTAAGTGTGATTTTTTCAAATTATCGTCATACTCTCAAACTGGGAGACCTGGGACTATGCGGTCAGTTCCTACAAGTTACATTGGTCCCGTGCGAAGTGTTCGTGCCTCCTACGGGGTAATTTGGGGTCGATTTGGGTTTTCACCCTTTAACGGCCTGTTTTTAAGTTTACATGTGATTTTTACAAATTATCATCCTATTTACAAACCGGGAGACCCGGGACTACGCGGTCAGTTCCTACTAGTTGCATTTGTCCCGTGCGAGGTGTTCGTACCTCCTACGGGGCCGTTTGGGGGCTGGTTTGGGTTTTCACCCTTTAATGGCCTGTTTTTAAGTCTAAGTGTGATTTTTGCAAATTATCGTCATATCCTCAAACCGGGACACCCGGGACTACGCGGTCAGTTCCTACAAGTTGCATTGGTCCCGTGAGAGGTGTTCGTGCCTCCTACGGGTCCGTTTGGGGACTGGTTTGGGTTTTCACCCCTTAACGACTAGTTTTTAAGTCCAAGTGTGATTTTTGCAAATTATCGTCGTACTCTCAAATCGGGAGACCTGGGACTACGTGGTCAATTCCTACAAGTTGCATGGGGCCGTGCGAGGTGTCCGTGCCTCCTACAGGGCCGTTTGGGGACTGGTTTGGGTTTTCACCCCTTAACGGCTAGTTTTTAAGTCTAAATGTGATTTTTTCAAATTATCGTCATACTTTCAAACCGGGACACCCGGTACAACGCGGTCAGTTCCTACAAGTTGCATTGGTCCCGTGCGAGGTGTTCGTGCCTCCTACGGGGTCATTTGGGGACTGGTTTGGGTTTTCACCCCTTAACGGCTAGTTTTTAAGTCCAAGTGTGATTTTTGCAAATTATCGTCGTACTCTCAAATCGGGAGACCTGGGAGTACGCGGTCAATTCCTACAAGTTGCATTGGTCCCGTGCGAGGTGTTCGTACCACCTACGGGGCCGTTTGGGAACTGGTTTGGGTTTTCATTCTTTAACGGCTTGTTTTTAAGTCTAAGTGTGATTTTTGCAAATTATCGTCGTACTCTCAAATCGGGATACCCAGGACTACGCGGTCAGTTCCTACATGTTGCATTGGTCCCGTGCGAGGTGTTCGTACCTCCTACGGGGCCGTTTGGGGACTGGTTTGGGTTTTCACCCTTTAACGGCCTGTTTTTAACTCTAAGTGTGATTTTTGAAAATTATCCTCATACTTTAAAATCGGGAGACCCGAGACTACGTGGTAAGATTCTACAAGTTACATCGGTCCCATACGAGGTGTTCGTGCCTCCTACGGGGTCGTTTGGGGGCCGATTTGGGTTTTCACCCTTTAACGGCATGTTTTTAACTCTAAGTGCGATTTTTGCAAATAACGTCATACGCTCAAACTGGGAGACCCTGGACTATGCGGTCAGTTCCTACAAGTTACATTGGTCACGTGCGAAGTGTTCGTGCCTCCTACGGGGTCGTTTGGGGTCGATTTGGGTTTTCACCCTTTAACGGCCTGTTTTTAAGTTTACATGTGATTTTTACAAATTATCATCCTATTTACAAACCGGGAGACCCGGGACTGCGCGGTCAGTTCCTACAAGTTGCATTGGTCTCGTGCGAGGTGTTCGTACCTCCTACGGGGCCGTTTGGGGGCTGGTTTGGGTTTTCACCCCTTAACGACTAGTTTTTAAGTCTAAGTGTGATTTTTGCTAATTATCGTCATACTCTCAAATCGGGAGACCCGAGACTACGTGGTAAGATTCTACAAGTTACATCGGTCCCATACGAGGTGTTCGTTCCTCCTACGGGGTCGTTTGGGGGCCGATTTGGGTTTGCACCCTTTAACGGCATGTTTTTAACTCTAAGTGTGATTTTTGCAAATTATCGTCATACTCTCAAACTGGGAGACCTGGGACTATGCGGTCAGTTCCTACAAGTTACATTGGTCCCGTGCGAAGTGTTCGTGCCTCCTACGGGGTAATTTGGGGTCGATTTGGGTTTTCACCCTTTAACGGCCTGTTTTTAAGTTTACATGTGATTTTTACATATTATCATCCTATTTACAAACCGGGAGACCCGGGACTACGCGGTCAGTTCCTACAAGTTGCATTTATCCCGTGCGAGGTGTTCGTACCTCCTACGGGGCCGTTTGGGGGTTGGTTTGGGTTTTCTCCCTTTAATGGCCTGTTTTTAAGTCTAAGTGTGATTTTTGACAATTATCATCGTACTCTCAAACCAGGACACCCGGGACTACGGGGTCAGTTTCTACAAGTTGCATTGGTCCCGTGCGAGGTGTCCGTGCCTCCTACGGGTCCGTTTGGGGACCGGTTTGGGTTTTCACCCCTTAACGGCTAGTTTTTAAGTCCAAGTGTGATTTTTGCAAATTATCGTCGTACTCTCAAATCGGGAGACCTGGGACTACGCGGTCAATTCCTACAAGTTGCATGGGGCCGTGCGAGGTGTCCGTGCCTCCTACAGGGCCGTTTGGGGACTGGTTTGGGTTTTCACCCCGTAACGGCTAGTTTTTAAGTCTAAATGTGATTTTTTCAAATTATCGTCATACTTTCAAACCGGGACACCCGGTACAACGCGGTCAGTTCCTACAAGTTGCATTGGTCCCGTGCGAGGTGTTCGTGCCTCCTACGGGGTCGTTTGGGGACTGGTTTGGGTTTTCACCCCTTAACGGCTAGTTTTTAAGTCCAAGTGTGATTTTTGCAAATTATCGTCGTACTCTCAAATCGGGAGACCTGGGAGTACGCGGTCAACTCCTACAAGTTGCATTGGTCCCGTGCGAGGTGTTCGTACCACCTACGGGGCCGTTTGGGAACTGGTTTGGGTTTTCACCCTTTAACGGCTTGTTTTTAAGTCTAAGTGTGATTTTTGCAAATTATCGTCGTACTCTCAAATCGGGATACCCAGGACTACGCGGTCAGTTCCTACATGTTGCATTGGTCCCGTGCGAGGTGTTCGTACCTCCTACGGGGCCGTTTGGGGACTGGTTTGGGTTTTCACACTTTAACGGCCTGTTTTTAACTCTAAGTGTGATTTTTGAAAATTATCCTCATACTTTCAAATCGGGAGACCCGAGACTACGTGGTAAGATTCTACAAGTTACATCGGTCCCATACGAGGTGTTCGTGCCTCCTACGGGGTCGTTTGGGGGCCGATTTGGGTTTTCACCCTTTAACGGCATGTTTTTAACTCTAAGTGCGATTTTTGCAAATTATCGTCATACTCTCAAACAGGGAGACACGGGACTATGCGGTCAGTTCCTACAAGTTACGTGCGAAGTGTTCGTGCCTCCTACGGGGTCGTTTGGGGTCGATTTGGGTTTTCACCCTTTAACGGTTTGTTTTTAAGTTTAAGTGTTGATTTTGCAAATTATCGTCATATTCTCAAACCGGGAGACTCGGGACTACGCGGTCAGTTCCTACAAGTTACATTGGTCCCGTGCAACGTGTTCGTGCCTCTTACGGGACCGTTTGGGGGCTGGTTTGGATTTTCACCCTCAAACGGCTTATTTTCAAGCCTAATCTACGTATTTTGAAATTATCATCATATTCTCAAACTGGAAGACCCGGGACTGCGGGGTCAGTTCAGAAGAGTTACATTGGTCCCGTGGGAGGTGTTCGTGCCTCTTACGGGGCCGTTTGGGGGTTGGTTTGGGGTTTTACCCTCAAACGGCTTATTTTGAAGCCTAATCTATGTATTTTGAAATTATCATCATATTCTCAAACCGAGAGACCCGGAACTACACGGTCAGTTCATACGAGTTACATTAGTCCCGTGCGAGGTGTCCGTGCCTCTTACGGGACGGTTTGGGGGCTGGTTTGGGTTTTCACCCACAAACGGCTTGTTTTCAAGCCGAATCTACGTATTTTGAAATTATCGACATATTCTCAAACTGGGAGACTCGGGACTACATGGTCAGTTCGTACGAGTTACATTGGTCTCGTACGAGATGTTCATCCCTCTTACGGGGCCGTTTGGGGGCTGGTTTGAGTTTTCACCCCTTAACGGCTAGTTTTTAAGTCTAAGTGTGATTTTTGCAAATTATCATCATACTTTCAAATCGGGAGATCCGATACTACGCGGTCAGTTCCTACAAGTTGCATTGGTCCCGTGCGAGCTGTTCGTGCCTCCTACGGGGTCGTTTGGGGGCTGGTTTGGGTTTTCACCCCTTAACGACTAGTTTTTAAGTCTAAGTGTGATTTTTGCAAATTATCGTCATACTCTCAAATCGGGAGACCGGGGACTACGCGGTCAGTTTTTACAAGTTGCATTGGTTCCGTGCGAGGTGTTCATACCTCCTACGGGGCCATTTGGGGGCTGGTTTGGGATTTCACCCTTTAACGGCTTGTTTTTAAGTTTAAGTGTGATTTTTGCAAATTATCGTCATACTCTCAAACCGGGACACCCGGGACTACGCGGTCAGTTCCTACAAGTTGCATTGGTCCCGTGCGAGGTGTTCGTGCCTCCTACGGGGTCGGGTTTTCACCCCTTAACGGCTAGTTTTTAAGTCTAAGTGTGATTTTTGCAAATTATCGTCGTACTCTCAAACCAAGAGACCCGGGACTACGCGGTCTGTTCCTACAAGTTGCATTGGTCCCGTGCGAGGTGTTCGTGCCTCCTACGGGGTCGTTTGGGCGCTGGTTTGGGTTTTCACCCCTTAACGGCTAGTTTTTAAGTCTAAGTGTGATTTTTGCAAATTATCGTCGTACTCTCAAACCAGGAGACCCGGGACTACGCGGTCTGTTCCTACAAGTTGTATTGGTCCCGTGCGAGGTGTTCGTGCCTCCTACGGGGTCGTTTGGGGGCTGGTTTGGGTTTTCACCCTTTAACGGCTAGTTTTTAAGTCTAAGTGTGATTTTTGCAAATTATCGTCATACTCTCAAATCGGGAGATCAGGGACTACGCGGTCAGTTCCTACAAGTTGCATTGGTCCTGTGCGAGGTGTTCGTTCCTCCTACTGGGTCGCTTGGGGGCTGGTTTGGGTTTTCACCCCTTAACGGCTAGTTTTTAAGTCCAAGTGTGATTTTTGCAAATTATCATCGTACTTACAAACCGGGGCATCCGGGACTACGTGGTCAGTTCCTACAAGTTGCATTGGTCCCGTGCGAGGTGTTCGTACCTCCTACGGGGCCGTTTGGGGACTGGTTTGGGTTTTCACCCTTTAACGGCCTGTGTTTTAACTCTAAGTGTGATTTTTGAAAATTATCCTCATACTTTCTAATCGGGAGACCCGAGACTACGTGGTAAGATTCTACAAGTTACATCGGTCCCATACGAGGTGTTCGTGCCTCCTACGGGGTCGTTTGGGGGCCGATTTGGGTTTTCACCCTTTAACGGCATGTTTTTAACTCTAAGTGCGATTTTTGCAAATTATCGTCATACTCTCAAACTGGGAGACCCGGGACTATGCGGTCAGTTCCTACAAGTTACATTGGTCCCGTGCGAAGTGTTCGTGCCTCCTACGGGGTCGTTTGGGGTCGATTTGGGTTTTCACCCTTTAACGGCCTGTTTTTAAGTTTACATGTGATTTTTACAAATTATCATCCTATTTACAAACCGGGAGACCCGGGACTGCGCGGTCAGTTCCTACAAGTTGCATTGGTCCCGTGCGAGGTGTTCGTACCTCCTACGGGGCCGTTTGGGGGCTGGTTTGGGTTTTCACCCTTTAATGGCCTGTTTTTAAGTCTAAGTGTGATTTTTGCAAATTATCATCGTACTCTCAAACCAGGACACCCGGGACCACGCGGTCAGTTCCTACAAGTTGTATTGGTCCTATGCGAGGTGTTCGTGCCTCCTACGGGGTCGTTTGGAGGCCGCTTTGGGTTTTCACCCTTTAACGGCTTGTTTTTAAGTCTAAGTGTGATTTTTGCAAATTATCATCCTATTCACAAACCGGGAGATCCGGGACTATGCGGTCAGTTCCTACAAGTTGCATTGGTCCCGTGCGAGGTGTTCGTGCCTCCTACGGTGTCGTTTGGTGGCTGGTTTGGGTTTTCACCCCTTAACGGGTAGTTTTTAAGTCTAAGTGTGATTTTTGCAAATTATCATCGTACTCTAAAATAGGGAGACCCGGGACTACGCGGTCAGTTCGTACAAGTTGCATTGGTCCCGTGCGAGGTGTTCATACCTCCTACTGGGCCGTTTGGGGGCTGGTTTCGGTTTTCACCCTTTAACGGCTTGTTTTTAAGTCTAAGTGTGATTTTTGCAAATTATCATCCTATTCACAAACCGGGAGATCCGGGACTACGCGGTCTGTTCCTACAAGTTGCATTGGTCCCGTGCGAGGTGTTCGTGCCTCCTACGGGGTCGTTTGGGCGCTGGTTTGGGTTTTCACCCCTTAACGGCTAGTTTTTAAGTCTAAGTGTGATTTTTGCAAATTATCGTCGTACTCTCAAACCAGGAGACCCGGGACTACGCGGTCAGTTCCTACAAGTTGCATTGGTCCCGTTCGAGGTGTTCGTGCCTCCTACGGGGTCGTTTGGGGGCTGGTTTGGGTTTTCACCCTTTAACGGCTAGTTTTTAAGTTTAAGTGTGATTTTTGCAAATTATCGTCATACTCTCAAATCGGGAGATCCGGGACTACGCGGTCAGTTCCTACAAGTTGCATTGGTCCCGTGCGAGGTGTTCGTGCCTCCTACGGGGCCGTTTGGGTCCCGTGCGAGGTGTTCGTGCCTCCTACGGGGCCGTTTGGGGGCTGGTTTGGGTTTTCACCCCTTAACGGCTAGTTTTTAAGTCTAAGTGTGATTTTTGCAAATTATCGTCGTACTCTCAAATCGGGAGACCCGGGACTACGCGGTCAGTTTCTACAAGTTGCATTGGTCTCGTGCGAGGTGTTCGTACCTCCTACGGGGCCGTTTGGGGCATGGTTTCGGTTTTCACCCTTTAACGGCTTGTTTTTAAGTCTAAGTGTGATTTTTACAAATTATCGTCATACTCTCAAACCGGGACACCCGGGACCACGCGGTCAGTTCCTACAAGTTGTATTGGTCCTATGCGAGGTGTTCTTGCCTCCTACGGGGTCGTTTGGAGGCCGGTTTGGGTTTTCATCCTTTAACGGCTTGTTTTTAAGTCTAAGTGTGATTTTTGCAAATTATCATCCTATTCACAAACCGGGAGATCCGGGACTATGCGGTCAGTTCCTACAAGTTGCATTGGTCCCGTGCGAGGTGTTCGTGCCTCCTACGGGGTCGTTTGGTGGCTGGTTTGGGTTTTCACCCCTTAACGGCTAGTTTTTAAGTCTAAGTGTGATTTTTGCAAATTATCGTCGTACTCTAAAATCGGGAGACCCGGGACTACACGGTCAGTTCGTACAAGTTGCATTGGTCCCTTGCGAGGTGTTCGTACCTCCTACGGGGCCGTTTGGGGGCGGGTTTCGATTTTCACCATTTAACGGCTTGTTTTTAAGTCTAAGTGTGATTTTTACAAATTATCATCATACTCTCAAACCGGGAGACCCAGGACCACGCGGTCAGTTCCTACAAGTTGCATTGGTCCTGTGCGAGGTGTTCGTGCCTCCTACGGGGTCGTTTGGGGGCCGATTTGGGTTTCCACCCTTTAACGGCCTGTTTTTAAGTTTACGTTTGATTTTTGCAAATTATCATCCTATTCACAAACCGGGAGATCCGGGACTACGCGGTCAGTTCCTACAAGTTACATGGGTCCCGTGCGAGGTGTTCGTGCCTCCTACGGGGTCGTTTGGGGGCCGGTTTGGGTTTTCACCCTTTAATGGCCTGTTTTTAAGTCTAAGTGTGATTTTTGCAAATTATCATCGTACTCTCAAACCAGGACACCCGGGACTACGGGGTCAGTTCCTACAAGTTGCATTGGTCCCGTGCGAGGTGTCCGTGCCTCCTACGGGTCCGTTTGGGGACTGGTTTGGGTTTTCACCCCTTAACGGCTAGTTTTTAAGTCCAAGTGTGATTTTTGCAAATTATCGTCGTACTCTCAAATCGGGAGACCTGGGACTACGCGGTCAATTCCTACAAGTTGCATGGGGCCGTGCGAGGTGTCCGTGCCTCCTACAGGGCCGTTTGGGGACTGGTTTGGGTTTTCATCCCTTAACGGCTAGTTTCTAAGTCTGAATGTGATTTTTTCAAATTATCGTCATACTTTAAAACCGGGACACCCAGTACAACGCGGTCAGTTCCTACAAGTTGCATTGGTCCCGTGCGAGGTGTTCGTGCCTCCTACGGGGTCGTTTGGGGACTGGTTTGGGTTTTCACCCCTTAACGGCTAGTTTTTAAGTCCAAGTGTGATTTTTGCAAATTATCGTCGTACTCTCAAATCGGGAGACCTGGGAGTACGCGGTCAATTCCGACAAGTTGCATTGGTCCCGTGCGAGGTGTTCGTACCACCTACGGGGCCGTTTGGGAACTGGTTTGGGTTTTCACCCTTTAATGGCTTGTTTTTAAGTCTAAGTGTGATTTTTGCAAATTATCGTCGTACTCTTAAATCGGGATACCCAGGACTACGCGGTCAGTTCCTACATGTTGCATTGGTCCCGTGCGAGGTGTTCGTACCTCCTACGGGGCCGTTTGGGGACTGGTTTGGGTTTTCACCCTTTAACGGCCTGTTTTTAACTCTAAGTGTGATTTTTGAAAATTATCCTCATACTTTAAAATCGGGAGACCCGAGACTACGTGGTAAGATTCTACAAGTTACATCGGTCCCATACGAGGTGTTCGTGCCTCCTACGGGGTCGTTTGGTGGCCGATTTGGGTTTTCGCCCTTTAACGGCATGTTTTTAACTCTAAGTGCGATTTTTGCAAATAACGTCATACGCTCAAACTGGGAGACCCGGGACTATGCGGTCAGTTCCTACAAGTTACATTGGTCCCGTGCGAAGTGTTCGTGCCTCCTACGGGGTGGTTTGGGGTCGATTTGGGTTTTCACCCTTTAACGGCCTGTTTTTAAGTTTACATGTGATTTTTACAAATTATCATCCTATTTACAAACCGGGAGACCCGGGACTGCGCGGTCAGTTCCTACAAGTTGCATTGGTCTCGTGCGAGGTGTTCGTACCTCCTACGGGGCCGTTTGGGGGCTGGTTTGGGTTTTCACCCCTTAACGACTACTTTTTAAGTCTAAGTGTGATTTTTGCTAATTATCGTCATACTCTCAAATCGGGAGACCCGAGACTACGTGGTAAGATTCTACAAGTTACATCGGTCCCATACGAGGTGTTCGTGCCTCCTACGGGGTCGTTTGGGGGCCGATTTGGGTTTGCACCCTTTAACGGCATGTTTTTAACTCTAAGTGTGATTTTTGCAAATTATCGTCATACTCTCAAACTGGGAGACCTGGGACTATGCGGTCAGTTCCTACAAGTTACATTGGTCCCGTGGGAAGTGTTCGTGCCTCCTACGGGGTAATTTGGGGTCGATTTGGGTTTTCACCCTTTAACGACCTGTTTTTAACTTTACATATGATTTTTACATATTATCATCCTATTTACAAACCGGGAGACCCGGGACTACGCGGTCAGTTCCTACAAGTTGCATTTGTCCCGTGCGAGGTGTTCGTACCTCCTACGGGGCCGTTTGGGGGTTGGTTTGGGTTTTCACCCTTTAATGGCCTGTTTTTAAGTCTAAGTGTGATTTTTGCAAATTATCATCGTACTCTCAAACCAGGACACCCGGGACTACGGGGCCAGTTTCTACAAGTTGCATTGGTCCCGTGCGAGGTGTCCGTGCCTCCTACGGGTCCGTTTGGGGACTGGTTTGGGTTTTCACCCCTTAACGGCTAGTTTTTAAGTCCAAGTGTGATTTTTGCAAATTATCGTCGTACTCTCAAATCGGGAGACCTGGGACTACGCGGTCAATTCCTACAAGTTGCATGGGGACGTGCGAGGTGTTCGTGCCTCCTACAGGGCCGTTTGGGGACTGGTTTGGGTTTTCACCCCTTAACGGCTAGTTTTTAAGTCTAAATGTGATTTTTTCAAATTATCGTCATACTTTCAAACCGGGACACCCGGTACAATGCGGTCAGTTCCTACAAGTTGCATTGGTCCCGTGCGAGGTGTTCGTGCCTCCTACGGGGTCGTTTGGGGACTGGTTTGGGTTTTCACCCCTTAACGGCTAGTTTTTAAGTCCAAGTGTGATTTTTGCAAATTATCGTCGTACTCTCAAATCGGGAGACCTGGGAGTACGCGGTCAACTCCTACATGTTGCATTGGTCCCGTGCGAGGTGTTCGTGCCACCTACGGGGCCGTTTGGGAACTGGTTTGGGTTTTCACACTTTAACGGCTTGTTTTTAAGTCTAAGTGTGATTTTTTCAAATTATCGTCGTACTCTCAAATCGGGATACCCAGGACTACGCGGTCAGTTCCTACATGTTGCATTGGTCTCGTGCGAGGTGTTCGTACCTCCTACGGGGCCGTTTGGGGACTGGTTTGTGTTTTCACCCTTTAACGGCCTGTTTTTAACTCTAAGTGTGATTTTTGAAAATTATCCTCATACTTTAAAATCGGGAGACCCGAGACTACGTGGTAAGATTCTACATGTTACATCGGTCCCATACGAGGTGTTCGTGCCTCCTACGGGGTCGTTTGGGGGCCGATTTGGGTTTTCACCCTTTAACGGCTTGTTTTTAACTCTAAGTGCGATTTTTGCAAATTATCGTCATACTCTCAAACTGGGAGACACGAGACTATGCGGTCAGTTCCTACAAGTTACATTGGTCCCGTGCGAAGTGTTCGTGCCTCCTACGGGGTCGTTTGGGGTCGATTTGGGTTTTCACCCTTTAACGGCCTGTTTTTAAGTTTACATGTGATTTTTACAAATTATCATCCTATTTACAAACCGGGAGACCCGGGACTGCGCGGTCAGATCCTACAAGTTGCATTGGTCCCGTGCAAGGTGTTCGTACCTCCTACGGGGCCGTTTGGGGGCTGGTTTGGGTTTTCACCCTTTAATGGCCTGTTTTTAAGTCTAAGTGTGATTTCTGCAAATTATCATCGTACTCTCAAACCAGGACACCCGGGACCAAGCGGTCAGGTCCTACAAGTTGTATTGGTCCTATGCGAGGTGTTCGTGCTTCCTACGGGGTCGTTTGGAGGCCGGTTTGGGTTTTCACCCTTTAACGGCTTGTTTTTAAGTCTAAGTGTGATTTTTGCAAATTATCATCCTATTCACAAACCGGGAGATCCGGGACTATGCGGTCAGTTCCTACAAGTTGCATTGGTCCCGTGCGAGGTGTTCGTGCCTCCTACGGTGTCGTTTGGTGGCTGGTTTGGGTTTTCACCCCTTAACGGCTAGTTTTTAAGTCTAAGTGTGATTTTTGCAAATTATCGTCGTACTCTAAAATAGGGAGACCCGGGACTACGCGGTCAGTTCGTACAAGTTGCATTGGTCCCGTGCGAGGTGTTCATACCTCCTACTGGGCCGTTTGGGGGCTGGTTTCGGTTTTCACCCTTTAACGGCTTGTTTTTAAGTCTAAGTGTGATTTTTGCAAATTATCATCCTATTCACAAACCGGGAGATCCGGGACTACGCGGTCTGTTCCTACAAGTTGCATTGGTCCCGTGCGCTGGTTTGGGTTTTCACCCCTTAACGGCTAGTTTTTAAGTCTAAGTGTGATTTTTGGAAATTATCGTCGTACTCTCAAACCAGGAGACCCGGGACTACGCGATCTGTTCCTACAAGTTGCATTGGTCCCGTGCGAGGTGTTCGTGCCTCCTACGGGGTCGTTTGGGGGCTGGTTTGGGTTTTCACCCTTTAACGGCTAGTTTTTAAGTTTAAGTGTGATTTTTGCAAATTATCGTCATACTCTCAAATCGGGAGATCCGGGACTACGCGGTCAGTTCCTACAAGTTGCATTGGTCCCGTGCGAGGTGTTCGTGCCTCCTACGGGGCCGTTTGGGTCCCGTGCGAGGTGTTCGTACCTCCTACGGGGCCGTTTGGGGAATGGTTTCGGTTTTCACCCTTTAACGACTTGTTTTTAAGTCTAAGTGTGATTTTTGCAAATTATCGTCATACTCTCAAACCGGGACACCCGGGACCACGCGGTCAGTTCCTACTAGTTGTATTGGTCCTATGCGAGGTGTTCGTGCCTCCTACGGGGTCGTTTGGAGGCCGGTTTGGGTTTTCATCCTTTAACGGCTTTTTTTTAAGTCTAAGTGTGATTTTTGCAAATTATCATCCTATTCACAAACCGGGAGATCCGGGACTATGCGGTCAGTTCCTACAAGTTGCATTGGTCCCGTGCGAGGTGTTCGTGCCTCCTACGGGGTCGTTTGGTGGCTGGTTTGGGTTTTCACCCCTTAACGGCTAGTTTTTAAGTCTAAGTGTGATTTTTGCAAATTATCGTCGTACTCTCAAATCGGGAGACCCGGGACCACGCGGTCAGTTCTTACAAGTTGCATTGGTCCTGTGCGAGGTGTTCGTGCCTCCTACGGGGTCGTTTGGGGGCCGATTTGGGTTTCCACCCTTTAACGGCCTGTTTTTAAGTTTACGTTTGATTTTTGCAAATTATCGTCCTATTCACAAACCGGGAGATCCGGGACTACGCGGTCAGTTCCTACAAGTTACATGGGTCCCGTGCGAGGTGTTCGTGCCTCCTACGGGGTCGTTTGGGGGCCGGTTTGGGTTTTCACCCTTTAACGGCTTGTTTTTAAGTTTAAGTGTTGATTTTTACAAATTTTCATCATATTCTCAAACCGGAAGACCCGGGACTGCGCGATCAGTTCCTACAAGTTACATTGGTCCCATGCGAGGTGTTTGTGCCTCGTACAGGATCGTTTGGGGGTTGTTTTGGGTTTTCACCCTTTAACGGCTTGTTTTTAAGTTTAAGTGTTGATTTTGCAAATTATCGTCATATTCTCAAACCGGGAGACTCGGGATTACGCGGTCAGTTCCTACAAGTTACATTGGTCCCGTGCGACGTGTTCGTGCCTCTTACGGGACCGTTTGGGGGCTGGTTTGGATTTTCACCCTCAAACGGCTTATTTTCAAGCCTAATCTACGTATTTTGAAATTATCATCATATTCTCAAACTGGAAGACCCGGGACTGCGGGGTCAGTTCAGAAGAGTTACATTGGTCCCGTGGGAGGTGTTCGTGCCTCTTACGGGGCCGTTTGGGGGTTAGTTTGGGGTTTTACCCTCAAACGGCTTATTTTGAAGCCTAATCTATGTATTTTGAAATTATCGTCATATTCTCAAACCGAGAGACCCGGAACTACACGGTCAGTTCATACGAGTTACATTAGTCCCGTGCGAGGTGTCCGTGCCTCTTACGGGACGGTTTGGGGGCTGGCTTGGGTTTTCACCCACAAACGGCTTGTTTTCAAGCCGAATCTACGTATTTTGAAATTATCGTCATATTCTCAAACTGGGAGACTCGGGACTACATGGTCAGTTCGTAAGAGTTACATTGGTCTCGTACGAGATGTTCATGCCTCTTACGGGGCCGTTTGGGGGCTGGTTTGAGTTTTCACCCCTTAACGGCTAGTTTTTAAGTCTAAGTGTGACTTTTGCAAATTATCGTCATACTTTCAAATCGGGAGATCCGATACTACGCGGTGAGTTCCTACAAGTTGCATTGGTCCCGTGCGAGTTGTTCGTGCCTCCTACGGGTTTGTTTGGGGGATGGTTTGAGTTTTCACCCCTTAACGACTAGTTTTTAAGTCTAAGTGTGATTTTTGCAAATTATCGTCATACTCTAAAATCGGGAGACCGGGGACTACGCGGTCAGTTCCTACAAGTTGCATTGGTTCCGTGCGAGGTGTTCGTACCTCCTACGGGGCCGTTTGGGGGCTGGTTTGGGATTTCACCCTTTAACGACTTGTTTTTAAGTTTAAGTCTGATTTTTGCAAATTATCGTCATACTCTAAAATCAGGACACCCGGGACTACGCGGTCAGTTCCTACAAGTTGCATTGGTCCTGTGCGAGGTGTTCGTGCCTCCTACGGGGTCGGGTTTTCACCCCTTAACGGCTAGTTTATAAGTCTAAGTGTGATTTTTGCAAATTATCGTCGTACTCTCAAACCAGGAGACCCGGGACTACGCGGTCTTTCCTACAAGTTGCATTGATCCCGTGCGAGGTGTTCGTGCTTCCTACGGGGTCGTTTGGGCGCTGGTTTGGGTTTTCACCCCTTAACGGCCTATTTTTAACTCTAAGTGTGATTTTTGAAAATTATCCTCATACTTTCAAATCGGGAGACCCGAGACTACGTGGTAAGATTCTACAAGTTGCATGGGGCCGTGCACGGTGTCCGTACCTCCTACGGGGCCGTTTGGGGATAGGTTTGGGTTTTCACCCTTTAACGGCTTGTTTTTAAGTCTAAGTGTGATTTTTGCAAATTATCGTCGTACTCTCAAATCGGGATACCCAGGACTACGCGGTCAGTTCCTACAAGTTGCATTGGCCCCGTACGAGGTGTTCGTGCCTCCTACGGGGTCCTTTGGGGGCTGGTTTGGGTTTTCACCCTTTAATGGCCTGTTTTTGAGTCTAAGTGTGATTTTTGCAAATTATCATCGTACTCTCAAACCAGGACACCCGGGACTACGCGGTCAGTTCCTACAAGTTGCATTGGTCCCGTGCGAGGTGTCCGTGCCTCCTACGGGGCCGTTTGGGGACTGGTTTGGGTTTTCACCCCTTAACGGCTAGTTTTTAAGTCTAAGTGTGATTTTTGCAAATTGTCGTCATACTTTCAAATCGGCAGATCCGATACTACGCGGTCAGTTCCTACAAGTTGCATTGGTCCCGTGCGAGCTGTTCGTGCCTCCTACGGGGTCGTTTGGGGGCTGGTTTGGGTTTTCACCCCTTAACGACAAGTTTTTAAGTCTAAGTGTGATTTTTGCAAATTATCATCATACTCTCAAATCGGTAGACCGGGGACTACGCGGTCAGTTCCTACAAGTTGCATTGGTTCCGTGCGAGGTGTTCATACCTCCTACGGGGCCATTTGGGGGCTGGTTTGGGATTTCACCCTTTAACGGCTTGTTTTTAAGTCTAAGTGTGATTTTTGCAAATTATCGTCGTACTCTAAAATAGGGAGACCCGGGACTACGCGGTCAGTTCGTACAAGTTGCATTGGTCCCGTGCGAGGTGTTCATACCTCCTACTGGGCCGTTTGGGGGCTGGTTTCGGTTTTCACCCTTTAACGGCTTGTTTTTAAGTCTAAGTGTGATTTTTGCAAATTATCATCCTATTCACAAACCGGGAGATCCGGGACTACGCGGTCTGTTCCTACAAGTTGCATTGGTCCCGTGCGCTGGTTTGGGTTTTCACCCCTTAACGGCTAGTTTTTAAGTCTAAGTGTGATTTTTGGAAATTATCGTCGTACTCTCAAACCAGGAGACCCGGGACTACGCGATCTGTTCCTACAAGTTGCATTGGTCCCGTGCGAGGTGTTCGTGCCTCCTACGGGGTCGTTTGGGGGCTGGTTTGGGTTTTCACCCTTTAACGGCTAGTTTTTAAGTTTAAGTGTGATTTTTGCAAATTATCGTCATACTCTCAAATCGGGAGATCCGGGACTACGCGGTCAGTTCCTACAAGTTGCATTGGTCCCGTGCGAGGTGTTCGTGCCTCCTACGGGGCCGTTTGGGTCCCGTGCGAGGTGTTCGTACCTCCTACGGGGCCGTTTGGGGAATGGTTTCGGTTTTCACCCTTTAACGACTTGTTTTTAAGTCTAAGTGTGATTTTTGCAAATTATCGTCATACTCTCAAACCGGGACACCCGGGACCACGCGGTCAGTTCCTACTAGTTGTATTGGTCCTATGCGAGGTGTTCGTGCCTCCTACGGGGTCGTTTGGAGGCCGGTTTGGGTTTTCATCCTTTAACGGCTTTTTTTTAAGTCTAAGTGTGATTTTTGCAAATTATCATCCTATTCACAAACCGGGAGATCCGGGACTATGCGGTCAGTTCCTACAAGTTGCATTGGTCCCGTGCGAGGTGTTCGTGCCTCCTACGGGGTCGTTTGGTGGCTGGTTTGGGTTTTCACCCCTTAACGGCTAGTTTTTAAGTCTAAGTGTGATTTTTGCAAATTATCGTCGTACTCTCAAATCGGGAGACCCGGGACCACGCGGTCAGTTCTTACAAGTTGCATTGGTCCTGTGCGAGGTGTTCGTGCCTCCTACGGGGTCGTTTGGGGGCCGATTTGGGTTTCCACCCTTTAACGGCCTGTTTTTAAGTTTACGTTTGATTTTTGCAAATTATCGTCCTATTCACAAACCGGGAGATCCGGGACTACGCGGTCAGTTCCTACAAGTTACATGGGTCCCGTGCGAGGTGTTCGTGCCTCCTACGGGGTCGTTTGGGGGCCGGTTTGGGTTTTCACCCTTTAACGGCTTGTTTTTAAGTTTAAGTGTTGATTTTTACAAATTTTCATCATATTCTCAAACCGGAAGACCCGGGACTGCGCGATCAGTTCCTACAAGTTACATTGGTCCCATGCGAGGTGTTTGTGCCTCGTACAGGATCGTTTGGGGGTTGTTTTGGGTTTTCACCCTTTAACGGCTTGTTTTTAAGTTTAAGTGTTGATTTTGCAAATTATCGTCATATTCTCAAACCGGGAGACTCGGGATTACGCGGTCAGTTCCTACAAGTTACATTGGTCCCGTGCGACGTGTTCGTGCCTCTTACGGGACCGTTTGGGGGCTGGTTTGGATTTTCACCCTCAAACGGCTTATTTTCAAGCCTAATCTACGTATTTTGAAATTATCATCATATTCTCAAACTGGAAGACCCGGGACTGCGGGGTCAGTTCAGAAGAGTTACATTGGTCCCGTGGGAGGTGTTCGTGCCTCTTACGGGGCCGTTTGGGGGTTAGTTTGGGGTTTTACCCTCAAACGGCTTATTTTGAAGCCTAATCTATGTATTTTGAAATTATCGTCATATTCTCAAACCGAGAGACCCGGAACTACACGGTCAGTTCATACGAGTTACATTAGTCCCGTGCGAGGTGTCCGTGCCTCTTACGGGACGGTTTGGGGGCTGGCTTGGGTTTTCACCCACAAACGGCTTGTTTTCAAGCCGAATCTACGTATTTTGAAATTATCGTCATATTCTCAAACTGGGAGACTCGGGACTACATGGTCAGTTCGTAAGAGTTACATTGGTCTCGTACGAGATGTTCATGCCTCTTACGGGGCCGTTTGGGGGCTGGTTTGAGTTTTCACCCCTTAACGGCTAGTTTTTAAGTCTAAGTGTGACTTTTGCAAATTATCGTCATACTTTCAAATCGGGAGATCCGATACTACGCGGTGAGTTCCTACAAGTTGCATTGGTCCCGTGCGAGTTGTTCGTGCCTCCTACGGGTTTGTTTGGGGGATGGTTTGAGTTTTCACCCCTTAACGACTAGTTTTTAAGTCTAAGTGTGATTTTTGCAAATTATCGTCATACTCTAAAATCGGGAGACCGGGGACTACGCGGTCAGTTCCTACAAGTTGCATTGGTTCCGTGCGAGGTGTTCGTACCTCCTACGGGGCCGTTTGGGGGCTGGTTTGGGATTTCACCCTTTAACGACTTGTTTTTAAGTTTAAGTCTGATTTTTGCAAATTATCGTCATACTCTAAAATCAGGACACCCGGGACTACGCGGTCAGTTCCTACAAGTTGCATTGGTCCTGTGCGAGGTGTTCGTGCCTCCTACGGGGTCGGGTTTTCACCCCTTAACGGCTAGTTTATAAGTCTAAGTGTGATTTTTGCAAATTATCGTCGTACTCTCAAACCAGGAGACCCGGGACTACGCGGTCTTTCCTACAAGTTGCATTGATCCCGTGCGAGGTGTTCGTGCTTCCTACGGGGTCGTTTGGGCGCTGGTTTGGGTTTTCACCCCTTAACGGCCTATTTTTAACTCTAAGTGTGATTTTTGAAAATTATCCTCATACTTTCAAATCGGGAGACCCGAGACTACGTGGTAAGATTCTACAAGTTGCATGGGGCCGTGCACGGTGTCCGTACCTCCTACGGGGCCGTTTGGGGATAGGTTTGGGTTTTCACCCTTTAACGGCTTGTTTTTAAGTCTAAGTGTGATTTTTGCAAATTATCGTCGTACTCTCAAATCGGGATACCCAGGACTACGCGGTCAGTTCCTACAAGTTGCATTGGCCCCGTACGAGGTGTTCGTGCCTCCTACGGGGTCCTTTGGGGGCTGGTTTGGGTTTTCACCCTTTAATGGCCTGTTTTTGAGTCTAAGTGTGATTTTTGCAAATTATCATCGTACTCTCAAACCAGGACACCCGGGACTACGCGGTCAGTTCCTACAAGTTGCATTGGTCCCGTGCGAGGTGTCCGTGCCTCCTACGGGGCCGTTTGGGGACTGGTTTGGGTTTTCACCCCTTAACGGCTAGTTTTTAAGTCTAAGTGTGATTTTTGCAAATTGTCGTCATACTTTCAAATCGGCAGATCCGATACTACGCGGTCAGTTCCTACAAGTTGCATTGGTCCCGTGCGAGCTGTTCGTGCCTCCTACGGGGTCGTTTGGGGGCTGGTTTGGGTTTTCACCCCTTAACGACAAGTTTTTAAGTCTAAGTGTGATTTTTGCAAATTATCGTCATACTCTCAAATCGGTAGACCGGGGACTACGCGGTCAGTTCCTACAAGTTGCATTGGTTCCGTGCGAGGTGTTCATACCTCCTACGGGGCCATTTGGGGGCTGGTTTGGGATTTCACCCTTTAACGGCTTGTTTTTAAGTTTAAGTGTGATTTTTGCAAATTATCGTCATACTCTCAAACCGGGACACCCGGGACTACGCGGTCAGTTCCTACAAGTTGCATTGGTCCCGTGCGAGGTGTTCGTGCCTCCTACGGGGTCGGGTTTTCACCCCTTAACGGCTAGTTTTTAAGTCTAAGTGTGATTTTTGCAAATTATCGTCGTACTCTCAAACCAGGAGACCCGGGACTACGCGGTCTGTTCCTACAAGTTGCATTGGTCCCGTGCGAGGTGTTCGTGCCTCCTACGGGGTCGTTTGGGCGCTGGTTTGGGTTTTCACCCCTTAACGGCTAGTTTTTAACTCTAAGTGTGATTTTTGCAAATTATCGTCGTACTCTCAAACCAGGAGACCCGGGACTATGCGGTCTGTTCCTACAAGTTGCATTGGTCCCGTGCGAGGTGTTCGTGCCTCCTACGGGGTCGTTTGGGGGCTGGTTTGGGTTTTCACCCTTTAACGGCTAGTTTTTAAGTCTAAGTGTGATTTTTGCAAATTATCGTCATACTCTCAAATCGGGAGATCAGGGACTACGCGGTCAGTTCCTACAAGTTGCATTGGTCCTGTGCGAGGTGTTCGTGCCTCCTACTGGGTCGCTTGGGGGCTGGTTTGGGTTTTCACCCCTTAACGTCTAGTTTTTAAGTCCAAGTGTGATTTTTGCAAATTATCATCGTACTGACAAACCGGGGCATCCGGGACTACGTGGTCAGTTCCTACAAGTTGCATTGGTCCCGTGCGAGGTGTTCGTACCTCCTACGGGGCCGTTTGGGGACTGGTTTGGGTTTTCACCCTTTAACGGCCTGTTTTTAACTCTAAGTGTGATTTTTGAAAATTATCCTCATACTTTCAAATCGGGAGACCCGAGACTACGTGGTAAGATTCTACAAGTTACATCGGTCCCATACGAGGTGTTCGTGCCTCCTACGGGGTCGTTTGGCGGCCGATTTGGGTTTTCACCCTTTAACGGCATGTTTTTAACTCTAAGTGCGATTTTTGCAAATTATCGTCATACTCTCAAACTGGGAGACCCGGGACTATGCGGTCAGTTCCTACAAGTTACATTGGTCCCGTGCGAAGTGTTTGTGCCTCCTACGGGGTCGTTTGGGGTCGATTTGGGTTTTCACCCTTTAACGGCCTGTTTTTAAGTTTACATGTGATTTTTACAAATTATCATCCTATTTACAAACCGGGAGACCCGGGACTGCGCGGTCAGTTCCTACAAGTTGCATTGGTCCCGTGCGAGGTGTTCGTACCTCCTACGGGGCCGTTTGGGGGCTGGTTTGGGTTTTCACCCTTTAATGGCCTGTTTTTAAGTCTAAGTGTGATTTTTGCAAATTATCATCGTATTCTCAAACCAGGGCACCCGGGACCACGCGGTCAGTTCCTACAAGTTGTATTGGTCCTATACGAGGTGTTCGTGCCTCCTACGGGGTCGTTTGGAGGCCGGTTTGGGTTTTCACCCTTTAACGGCTTGTT
Organism: Sambucus nigra; assembly: GCA_949130495.1. Taxonomy (NCBI): domain Eukaryota; kingdom Viridiplantae; phylum Streptophyta; class Magnoliopsida; order Dipsacales; family Adoxaceae; genus Sambucus; species Sambucus nigra. The sequence continues at coordinate 1,907,253 of CASBWL010000031.1, forward strand.
TTTAAGTCTAAGTGTGATTTTTGCAAATTATCATCCTATTCACAAACCGGGAGATCCGGGACTATGCGGTCAGTTCCTACAAGTTGCATTGGTCCCGTGCGAGGTGTTCGTGCCTCCTACGGTGTCGTTTGGTGGCTGGTTTGGGTTTTCACCCCTTAACGGCTAGTTTTTAAGTCTAAGTGTGATTTTTGCAAATTATCGTCGTACTCTAAAATAGGGAGACCCGGGACTACGCGGTCAGTTCGTACAAGTTGCATTGGTCCCGTGCGAGGTGTTCATACCTCCTACTGGGCCGTTTGGGGGCTGGTTTCGGTTTTCACCCTTTAACGGCTTGTTTTTAAGTCTAAGTGTGATTTTTGCAAATTATCATCCTATTCACAAACCGGGAGATCCGGGACTACGCGGTCTGTTCCTACAAGTTGCATTGGTCCCGTGCGAGGTGTTCGTGCCTCCTACGGGGTCGTTTGGGCGTTGGTTTGGGTTTTCACCCCTTAACGGCTAGTTTTTAAGTCTAAGTGTGATTTTTGAAAATTATCGTCGTACTCTCAAACCAGGAGACCCGGGACTACGCGGTCAGTTCCTACAAGTTGCATTGGTCCCGTGCGAGGTGTTCGTGCCTCCTACGGGGTCTTTTGGGGGCTGGTTTGGGTTTTCACCCTTTAACGGCTAGTTTTTAAGTCTAAGTGTGATTTTTGCAAATTATCGTCGTACTCTCAAATCGGGAGACCCGGGACTACGCGGTCAGTTCCTACAAGTTGCATTGGTCTCGTGCGAGGTGTTCGTACCTCCTACGGGGCCGTTTGGGGGCTTGTTTCGGTTTTCACCCTTTAACGGCTTGTTTTTAAGTCTAAGTGCGATTTTTGCAAATTATCGTCATACTCTCAAACCGGGACACCCGGGACCATGCAGTCAGTTCCTACAAGTTGTATTGGTCCTATGCGAGGTGTTCGTGCCTCCTACGGGGTCGTTTGGAGGCCGGTTTGGGTTTTCATCCTTTAACGGCTTATTTTTAAGTCTAAGTGTGATTTTTGCAAATTATCATCCTATTCACAAACCGGGAGATCCGGGACTATGCGGTTAGTTCCTACAAGTTGCATTGGTCCCGTGCGAGGTGTTCGTGCCTCCTACGGGGTCGTTTGGTGGCTGGTTTGGGTTTTCACCCCTTAACGGCTAGTTTTTAAGTCTAAGTGTGATTTTTACAAATTATCATCATACTCTCAAACCGGGAGACCCAGGACCACGCGGTCAGTTCCTACAAGTTGCATTGGTCCTGTGCGAGGTGTTCGTGCCTCCTACGGGGTCTTTTGGGGGCCGATTTGGGTTTCCACCCTTTAACGGCCTGTTTTTAAGTTTACGTTTGATTTTTGCAAATTATCGTCCTATTCACAAACCGGGAGATCCGGGACTACGCGGTCAGTTCCTACAAGTTACATGGGTCCCGTGCGAGGTGTTCGTGCCTCCTACGGGGTCGTTTGGGGGCCGGTTTGGGTTTTCACCCTTTAACGGTTTGTTTTTAAGTTTAAGTGTTGATTTTGCAAATTATCGTCATATTCTCAAACCGGGAGACTCGGGACTACGCAGTCAGTTCCTACAAGTTACATTGGTCCCGTGCGACGTGTTCGTGCCTCTTACGGGACCGTTTGGGGGCTGGTTTGGATTTTCACCCTCAAACGGCTTATTTTCAAGCCTAATCTACGTATTTTGAAATTATCATCATATTCTCAAACTGGAAGATCCGGGACTGAGGGGTCAGTTCAGAAGAGTTACATTGGTCCCGTGGGAGGTGTTCGTGCCTCTTACGGGGCCGTTTGGGGGTTGGTTTGGGGTTTTACCCTCAAACGGCTTATTTTGAAGCCTAATCTATGTATTTTGAAATTATCGTCATATTCTCAAACCGAGAGACCCGGGACTACACGGTCAGTTCATACGAGTTACATTAGTCCCGTGCGAGGTGTCCGTGCCTCTTACGGGACGGTTTGGGGGCTGGTTTGGGTTTTCACCCACAAACGGCTTGTTTTCAAGCCGAATCTACGTATTTTGAAATTATCGTCATATTCTCAAACTGGGAGACTCGGGACTACATGGTCAGTTCGTACGAGTTACATTGGTCTCGTAGGAGATGTTCATCCCTCTTACGGGGCCGTTTGGGGGCTGGTTTGAGTTTTCACCCCTTAACGGCTAGTTTTTAAGTCTAAGTGTGATTTTTGCAAATTATCATCGTACTGACAAACCGGGGCATCCGGGACTACGTGGTCAGTTCCTACAAGTTGCATTGGTCCCGTGCGAGGTGTTCGTACCTCCTACGGGGCCGTTTGGGGACTGGTTTGGGTTTTCACCCTTTAACGGCCTGTTTTTAACTCTAAGTGTGATTTTTGAAAATTATCCTCATACTTTCAAATCGGGAGACCCGAGACTACGTGGTAAGATTCTACAAGTTACATCGGTCCCATACGAGGTGTTCGTGCCTTCTACGGGGTCGTTTGGGTGCCGATTTGGGTTTTCACACTTTAACGGCATGTTTTTAACTCTAAGTGCGATTTTTGCAAATTATCGTCATACTCTCAAACTGGGAGACCCGGGACTATGCGGTCAGTTCCTACAAGTTACATTGGTCCCGTGCGAAGTGTTCGTGCCTCCTACGGGGTCGTTTGGGGTCGATTTGGGTTTTCTCCCTTTAACGGCCTGTTTTTAAGTTTACATGTGATTTTTAAAAATTATCATCCTATTTACAAACCGGGAGACCCGGGACTGCGCGGTCAGTTCCTACAAGTTGCATTGATCCCGTGCGAGGTGTTCGTACCTCCTACGGGGCCGTTTGGGGGCTGGTTTGGGTTTTCACCCTTTAATTGCCTGTTTTTAAGTCTAAGTGTGATTTTTGCAAATTATCATCGTACTCTCAAACCAGGACACCCGGGACCACGCGGTCAGTTCCTACAAGTTGTATTGGTTCTATGCGAGGTGTTCGTGCCTCCTACGGGGTCGTTTGGAGGCCGATTTAGGTTTTCACCCTTTAACGGCTTGTTTTTAAGTCTAAGTGTGATTTTTGCAAATTATCATCCTATTCACAAACCGGGAGATCCGGGACTATGCGGTCAGTTCCTACAAGTTGCATTGGTCCCGTGCGAGGTGTTCGTGCCTCCTACGGGGTCGTTTGGTGGCTGGTTTGGGTTTTCACCCCTTAACGGCTAGTTTTTAAGTCTAAGTGTGATTTTTGCAAATTATCGTCGTACTCTCAAATAGGGAGACCCGGGACTACGCGGTCAGTTCGTACAAGTTGCATTGGTCCCGTGCGAGGTGTTCATACCTCCTACTGGGCCGTTTGGGGGCTGGTTTCGGTTTTCACCCTTTAACGGCTTGTTTTTAAGTCTAAGTGTGAATTTTGCAAATTATCATCCTATTCACAAACCGGGAGATCCGGGACTACGCGGTCTGTTCCTACAAGTTGCATTGGTCCCGTGCGAGGTGTTCGTGCCTCCTACAGGGTCGTTTGGGCGCTGGTTTGGGTTTTCACCCCTTAACGGCTAGTTTTTAAGTCTAAGTGTGATTTTTGCAAATTATCGTCGTACTCTCAAACCAGGAGACCCGGGACTACGCGGTCAGTTCCTACAAGTTGCATTGGTCCCGTGCGAGGTGTTCGTGCCTCCTACGGGGTCGTTCGGGGGCTGGTTTTGGTTTTCACCCTTTAACGGCTAGTTTTTAAGTCTAAGTGTGATTTTTGCAAATTATCGTCATACTCTCAAATCGGGAGTTAATCGAATTGACAAAATTGTTATGTTGATGAACCCACTCCATCATCTTGGTGTATCTTATCTCTTCGACCAAGAGATTGAAAACGAATTAGAAAAACTTTTCACTAGCCTCAACAAATTAGGTGATGACCAAGAGGAATCAGAGATGTAAAACATTTCGGTTCGATTTTGAGTTTTCAGACAACATGGTTATAGGATGCCTTGTTTTTAAGTCTAAGTGTGATTTTTACAAATTATCATCATACTCTCAAATCGGGAGACCCAGGACCACGCGGTCAGTTCCTACAAGTTGCATTGGTCCTGTGCGAGGTGTTCGTGCCTCCTGTGGGGTCTTTTGGGGGCCAATTTGGGTTTCCACCCTTTAACGGCCTGTTTTTAAGTTTACGTTTGATTTTTGCAAATTATCGTCCTATTCACAAACCGGGAGATCCGGGACTACACGGTCAGTTCCTACAAGTTACATGGGTCCCTTGCGAGGTGTTCGTGCCTCCTACGGGGTCGTTTGGGGGCCGGTTTGGGTTTTCACCCTTTAACGGTTTGTTTTTAAGTTTAAGTGTTGATTTTTACAAATTTTCATCATATTCTCAAACCGGAAGACCCGGGACTGCGCGATCAGTTCCTACAAGTTACATTGGTCCCATGCGAGGTGTTTGTGCCTCGTACGGGATCGTTTGGGGGTTGTTTTGGGTTTTCACCCTTTAACGGCTTGTTTTTAAGTTTAAGTGTTGATTTTACAAATTATCGTCATATTCTCAAACCGGGAGACTCGGGACTACGCAGTCAGTTCCTACAAGTTACATTGGTCCCGTGCGACGTGTTCGTGCCTCTTACGGGACCGTTTGGGGGCTGGTTTGGATTTTCAACCTCAAACGGCTTATTTTCAAGCCTAATCTACGTATTTTGAAATTATCATCATATTCTCAAACTGGAAGACCCGGGACTGCGGGGTCAGTTCAGAAGAGTTACATTGGTCCCGTGGGAGGTTTTCGTGCCTCTTGCGGGGCCGTTTGGGGGTTGGTTTGGGGTTTTACCCTCAAACGGCTTATTTTGAAGCCTAATCTATGTATTTTGAAATTATCGTCATATTCTCAAACCGAGAGACCCGGAACTACACGGTCAGTTCATACGAGTTACATTAGTCCCGTGCGAGGTGTCCGTGCCTCTTACGGGACGGTTTGGGGGCTGGTTTGGGTTTTCACCCACAAACGGCTTGTTTTCAAGCCGAATCTACGTATTTTGAAATTATCGTCATATTCTCAAACTGGGAGACTCGGGACTACATGGTCAGTTCGTACGAGTTACATTGGTCTCGTACGAGATGTTCATCCCTCTTACGGGGCCGTTTGGGGGCTGGTTTGAGTTTTCACCCCTTAACGGCTACTTTTTAAGTCTAAGTGTGATTTTTGCAAATTATCGTCATACTTTCAAATCGGGAGATCCGATACTACGCGGTCAGTTCCTACAAGTTGCATTGGTCCCGTGCGAGCTGTTCGTGCCTCCTACGGGGTCGTTTGGGGGCTGGTTTGGGTTTTCACCCCTTAACGACTAGTTTTTAAGTCTAAGTGTGATTTTTGCAAATTATCGTCATACTCTCAAATCGGGAGACCGGGGACTACGCGGTCAGTTCCTACAAGTTGCATTGGTTCCGTGCGAGGTGTTCATACCTCCTACGGGGCCATTTGGGGGCTGGTTTGGGATTTCACCCTTTAACGGCTTGTTTTTAAGTTTAAGTGTGATTTTTGCAAATTATCGTCATACTCTCAAACCGGGACACCCGGGACTACGCGGTCAGTTCCTACAAGTTGCATTGGTCCCGTGCGAGGTGTTCGTGCCTCCTACGGGGTCGGGTTTTCACCCCTTAACGGCTAGTTTTTAAGTCTAAGTGTGATTTTTGCAAATTATCGTCGTACTCTCAAACCAGGAGACCCGGGACTACGCGGTCTGTTCCTACAAGTTGCATTGGTCCCGTGCGAGGTGTTCGTGCCTCCTACGGGGTCGTTTGGGCGCTGGTTTGGGTTTTCACCCCTTAACGGCTAGTTTTTAAGTCTAAGTGTGATTTTTGCAAATTATCGTCGTACTCTCAAACCAGGAGACCCGGGACTACGCGGTCTGTTCCTACAAGTTGCATTGGTCCCGTGCGAGGTGTTCGTGCCTCCTACGGGGTCGTTTGGGGGCTGGTTTGGGTTTTCACCCTTTAACGGCTAGTTTTTAAGTCTAAGTGTGATTTTTGCAAATTATCGTCATACTCTCAAATCGGGAGATCAGGGACTAAACGGTCAGTTCCTACAAGTTGCATTGGTCCTGTGCGAGGTGTTCGTGCCTCCTACTGGGTCGCTTGGGGGCTGGTTTGGGTTTTCACCCCTTAACGGCTAGTTTTTAAGTCCAAGTGTGATTTTTGCAAATTATCATCGTACTGACAAACCGGGGCATCCGGGACTACGTGGTCAGTTCCTACAAGTTGCATTGGTCCCGTGCGAGGTGTTCGTACCTCCTACGGGGCCGTTTGGGGACTGGTTTGGGTTTTCACCCTTTAACGGCCTGTTTTTAACTCTAAGTGTGATTTTTGAAAATTATCCTCATACTTTCAAATCGGGAGACCCGAGACTACATGGTAAGATTCTACAAGTTACATCGGTCCCATACGAGGTGTTCGTGCCTCCTACGGGGTCGTTTGGGGGCCGATTTGGGTTTTCACCCTTTAACGGCATGTTTTTAACTCTAAGTGCGATTTTTGCAAATTATCGTCATACTCTCAAACTGGGAGACCCGGGACTATGCGGTCAGTTCCTACAAGTTACATTGGTCCCGTGCGAAGTGTTCGTGCCTCCTACGGGGTCGTTTGGGGTCGATTTGGGTTTTCACCCTTTAACGGCCTGTTTTTAAGTTTACATGTGATTTTTAAAAATTATCATCCTATTTACAAACCGGGAGACCCGGGACTGCGCGGTCAGTTCCTACAAGTTGCATTGGTCCCGTGCGAGGTGTTCGTACCTCCTACGGGGCCGTTTGGGGGCTGGTTTGGGTTTTCACCCTTTAATTGCCTGTTTTTAAGTCTAAGTGTGATTTTTGCAAATTATCATCGTACTCTCAAACCAGGACACCCGGGACCACGCGGTCAGTTCCTACAAGTTGTATTGGTCCTATACGAGGTGTTCGTGCCTCCTACGGGATCGTTTGGAGGCCGATTTAGGTTTTCACCCTTTAACGGCTTGTTTTTAAGTCTAAGTGTGATTTTTGCAAATTATCATCCTATTCACAAACCGGGAGATCCGGGACTATGCGGTCAGTTCCTACAAGTTGCATTGGTCCCGTGCGAGGTGTTCGTGCCTCCTACGGGGTCGTTGGGTGGCTGGTTTGGGTTTTCACCCCTTAACGGCTAGTTTTTAAGTCTATGTGTGATTTTTGCAAATTATCGTCGTACTCTCAAATAGTGAGACCCGGGACTACGCGGTCAGTTCGTACAAGTTGCATTGGTCCCGTGCGAGGTGTTCATACCTCCTACTGGGCCGTTTGGGGGCTGGTTTCGGTTTTCACCCTTTAACGGCTTGTTTTTAAGTCTAAGTGTGATTTTTGCAAATTATCATCCTATTCACAAACCGGGAGATCCGGGACTACGCGGTCTGTTCCTACAAGTTGCATTGGTCCCGTGCGAGGTGTTCGTGCCTCCTACGGGGTCGTTTGGGCGCTGGTTTGGGTTTTCACCCCTTAACGGCTAGTTTTTAAGTCTAAGTGTGATTTTTGCAAATTATCGTCGTACTCTCAAACCAGGAGACCCGGGACTACGCGGTCAGTTCCTACAAGTTGCATTGGTCCCGTGCGAGGTGTTCGTGCCTCCTACGGGGTCGTTTGGGGGCTGGTTTGGGTTTTCACCCTTTAACGGCTAGTTTTTAAGTCTAAGTGTGATTTTTGCAAATTATCGTCATACTCTCAAATCGGGAGATCCGGGACTACGCGGTCAGTTCCTACAAGTTGCATTGGTCCCGTGCGAGGTGTTCGTGCCTCCTACGGGGCCGTTTGGGTCCCGTGCGAGGTGTTTGTGCCTCCTACGGGGCCGTTTTGGGGCTGGTTTGGGTTTTCACCCCTTAACGGCTAGTTTTTAAGTCTAAGTGTGATTTTTGCAAATTATCGTCGTACTCTCAAATCGGGAGACCCGGGACTACGCGGTCAGTTCCTACAAGTTGCATTGGTCTCGTGCGAGGTGTTCGTACCTCCTACGGGGCCGTTTGGGGGCTTGTTTCGGTTTTGACCCTTTAACGACTTGTTTTTAAGTCTAAGTGTGATTTTTGCAAATTATCGTCATACTCTCAAACCGGGACCACGCGGTCAGTTCCTACAAGTTGTATTGGTCCTATGCGAGGTGTTCGTGCCTCCTACGGGGTCGTTTGGAGGCCGATTTGGGTTTTCATCCTTTAACGGCTTGTTTTTATGTCTAAGTGTGATTTTTGCAAATTATCATCCTGTTCACAAACCGGGAGATCCGGGACTATGCGGTCAGTTCCTACAAGTTGCATTGGTCCCGTGCGAGGTGTTCGTGCCTCCTACGGGGTCGTTTGGTGGCTGGTTTGGGTTTTCACCCCTTAACGGCTAGTTTTTAAGTCTAAGTGTGATTTTTGCAAATTATCGTCGTACTCTCAAATCGGGAGACCCGGGACTACGCGGTCAGTTCGTACAAGTTGCATTGGTCCCGTGCGAGGTGTTCGTACCTCCTACGGGGCCGTTTGGGGGCTGGTTTCGGTTTTCACCCTTTAACGGCTTGTTTTTAAGTCTAAGTGTGATTTTTACAAATTATCATCATACTCTCAAACCGGGAGACCCAGGACCACGCGGTCAGTTCCTACAAGTTGCATTGGTCCTGTGCGAGGTGTTCGTGCCTCCTACGGGGTCGTTTTGGTGCCGATTTGGGTTTCCACCCTTTAACGGCCTGTTTTTAAGTTTACTTTTGATTTTTGCAAATTATCGTCCTATTCACAAACCAGGAGATCCGGGACTACGCGATCAGTTCCTACAAGTTACATGGGTCCCGTGCGAGGTGTTCGTGCCTCCTACGGGGTCGTTTGGGGGCCGGTTTGGGTTTTCACCCTTTAACGGTTTGTTTTTAAGTTTAAGTGTTGATTTTTACAAATTTTCACTATATTCTCAAACCGGAAGACCCGGGACTGCGCGATCAGTTCCTACAAGTTACATTGGTCCCATGCGAGGTGTTTGTACCTCGTACGGGATCGTTTGGGGGTTGTTTTGGGTTTTCACCCTTTAACGGCTTGTTTTTAAGTTTAAGTGTTGATTTTGCAAATTATCGTCATATTCTCAAACCGGGAGACTCGGGACTACGCGGTCAGTTCCTACAAGTTACATTGGTCCCGTGCGACGTGTTCGTGCCTCTTACGGGACCGTTTGGGGGCTGGTTTGGATTTTCACCCTCAAACGGCTTATTTTCAAGCCTAATCTACGTATTTTGAAATTATCATCATATTCTCAAACTGGAAGACCCGGGACTGCGGGTTCAGTTCAGAAGAGTTACATTGGTCCCGTGGGAGGTGTTCGTGCCTCTTACGGGGCCGTTTGGGGGTTGGTTTGGGGTTTTACCCTCAAACGGCTTATTTTGAAGCCTAATCTATGTATTTTGAAATTATCGTCATATTCTCAAACCGAGAGACCCGGAACTACACGGTCAGTTCATACGAGTTACATTAGTCCCGTGCGAGGTGTCCGTGCCTCTTACGCATGGTTCAAAGTCTCGGTATCGGTCTCGGTATCGGACACCCGAATTTCAACTTGGTCGCGGTATCGGTCGCGGTATCGGGCGATACGCAAAGATACGCTATTTAGAGAGCGCAAAAAATTCCGAAAAAAATATAGAAAATCTTAAAAAAATAAGATTAACAAAGTGGACAAATGATGTACATTTAAACCCATCATTCAATATGCATTGCATTGTAGTGCTGGTTATACTGAACCGCGGCAGAGTTGTCAGATTCAATATTGCATAGTAAACCAATAATAATATTGAAAACAATCTAATGTCACATAAGCTTAGATAAAAAGTTTGTATGGAAGATAAATAGGAATGATTACAATGTTTCATCATTTTCATCTCCCTATCTAGTTGCGGTATCGATCATATGGATTTGGATAGGGGTAATTTCTTTCAGTTGGGTAAGGAAAGAAATATGAACCATATTGCTGCTCAGATGGCTGGGATGACTAGCTAGATGATCCATAATTTAAAAATTGTGGTTGACGATCTCCCGGTTGATTACCGTGATGATAATATCGAAAACCTCTATACCCAGAACTATCAGTTGAAGACCCACCATATTGTGTCCCTTGATTATATCCATAATAATCACCACCGGTTGTGCCGCTACTAGTAGATCCATAATGGTCTCTATAACGATCATAGTAACCACCTGTACTAGTACTAGTAGATCTTGGAAGTTGTGCCAGACCATAATTATTTGTGCCACTCCCACTCCCACTCCCAGAGATACTATGTCTTCCGCCGTGGTATGCATGATCTGTCATTAAACCCATTGCCCGTAGTTGATCATCAAGACGTTGCTGATCATATCCGCTTGAATACTCGTCACTACTAGGGAATCTCGTTAAATTGTCTAAATGCCTTCGTTGTTCACTGATTCCCGGTCGATAACCATGATCTGTGTCTTGCGTGGCATAGTAGTTTTCATCTCCTTGTGCCCATGTCATACCACCATCATGCTGTGTACCAGTATTGTAAGAACCACCCCTTTGGTGGCTACCACCAACCCCACTCCTTTGTTGGCTACCACTCGTTGTTCCCCTACTAACATCTCCTTTGCCACCACCTTGATCATCATCATCATCATCATCATCATCATCATCATCGTCGTCGTCGTCGTCATCGTCATCATCTACATGATTACCATAAGTACCAGGAATATCTTGCCAACTATCATCACCACCATGATCATCATCAGAACTGGAAAGAACACTGACCGGTGCCGGTTGATTGTGACCCCCCCCCCCCCCGTCGTCCTTCCCCTTCGCTTTGTTGAATACCTTCATCCAACCAGTCTAAGTCATCGGTCGGTAAGACCCCTTCATCATTCTCTCGGGTCCACTCATCCATTATGTCATCCTCCTCAAATATTAAATTCAAGTCTATTGGATTGTAGAAATCTTCGGTCTCTCGCATGTACATCAGATTCCTAACTTTAAGTCTCTGATTGTAATGCACATACACCAATTTATGTAATTTTTTTATTGCCAATCGGTTGCGAAGTTTTGTATGGATGAGAGACCATGTGCTCCAATTCCTCTCACAACCCGAAGATGAGCATGTTTGACTCAGTACTTTGATAGCAATGCGCCTAAGATTGGGTGCATCATCACCGTAATTTTTCCACCACTCAGCTGGAAGAGAAGATTTGACTGCTTGCTTGGTAAGATCTGAGCCAAACTCCCCTCTCCTATCCGTAAAGAGTTTAACCTAAAAGGCAAACAAATCAATTTAGAAACAATACATATATGAAATAAATATAACTCGATGGAAACAAATGTGATACCTCATTTATTGCCAAGGCTTGTTTTTGTACGTCTGGCTCTAGTCTTTTGATGACCTCTTTTAGTCCGGCTCTTATTTCAGGATGGTTTGAAAAATTGGATGAATATTGAAACACCGGATTTAAGAAATATCCCGCGGCATGCAAGTGTCGGTGCAATTGTCTCTCCCATCTTCCATCGATCACCTGCCAATACTTCTTCCAGTTTTTAACACTCGCCTGGATTGCTAGTTTTGCTTTATCCACCCCTTCGTAAATGATAGAGAGCGTAGGCTTTTTATCTTGATCTACTATCTTCAAAAGCAATACTAAGGGCTCCATAATCTTGGCAACTTCGGCAGCCCGTTGCCAGAATCAATCTGCCAGAATTAAATCCGACACTTTAGTGGCCGCACTCCTTCGGGTCCTCTCACGGTTGAATTCTCGCCATTCATTCGTGGTACACATTCGCTTCAACTCAGACTGATAGCGAATGAGACTCTATAGGGCAATAAACTCGGTAGCAAATCTCGTAATGCATGGTCTTAGCAACTCCCTACCTCTGGTATACTCCTTCATTAAATTCACAACTTTTTGACTGTTATATATGAACGAGGTAATTGATTTGGCATCATTCAATACCGACTTGATTGACTTCATATTTCCATTTTCCTCGAGCATCAAATCAAGACAGTGTGCTGCACAAGGTGACCAAAATAAGTGTCTCCTATTCGCCATCAATAACGCGCCAGCCGCCTTAAAATTTGGCTCGTTATCAGTGACAATATGTACGACGTGAGCCTCACCAATTTCCTCCACAACTTTATCCATAAGGGAAAAAATATAATCCGCCGACTTGATTTTGTTAGTTGTGTCAACAGAAGTGTGAAATATCATATTACGATCACAGTATACCATGAAGTTTATGATAGGCTTCTTCGTCCTTGAACTCCACCCGTCACACATGATTGTACAACCATACTCGGGCCATTTCTCCTTTAGAGTTGCTATGTATTTTTCCACCTCTTCTACCTCCTCATCCAAGTAAACACCTCCAATCTGATAACCACTAGGGCCTTTAATCCCTAGACCCGCGGTAGCAATTGTATCAATCATATAGGCAGGTCCACTATCAGCAGCATGAAACGGGATGGCATTAAAGTGAAAGAACTTGCTAATGGCCTTCCCAACCTTCTTGACTCCATCTGTAGAGAACATGGATTTGACAGTTTTCTGACCAGACTTCCTCGACCTAAACATGGAAGGGTCAATTCCTTGAGCGGGCAATTCAACCCCCTGTCTCAATGACCACGATCGTGACACGTGTGGTCGCTTAAGCCCAGATGTGGATGGTCTTGCCCCGGAAACTGAATGTCTATGTTGTTCTCCGGCCATTCTCCGACTTTCTTTCATAGCAGCTTTCAACTGTGCTAATTCTAAACGGGTCATATCATCTTCATTACCGTCATCACTATCTTCACTGGCATCATCTTCATGATAGTATTTTGTTTGCTCTCGCAAATTCTCTACTTGTTTCTCCTTCTTCCTCTTCTCAAGGGCCCGTTGCTTCATACCATCTGCTAGAATTTTTTTAATATTAGTTGCTATCTCTTTAGGAACATGGCGACACGGTTCGACGTTGCCTTGCACTCCCGCCAAGTGTTCTTTTAGTCTGGTAACACCACCACTAACGACTTTATTACAGTAATTGCAAGCAATCTTCTTCTTATTTTCACCAACAGCAGTTCCATGCTCCCACCCAATATCTAGTTTAGGAGCCATTCTACAAAATAAAAAAGGTACAAATATATTTTTATTAAAAAATAACTCTACTTGTGTTAAAAAATAACTCTTTTAAAAAAATAAGTCTACTAAAAAAATAAGTCTACTTTTATCAAAAAATAACTCTACTAAAAAATAACTCTTGTTCTATTAAAAAATAACTCTACTTGTGTTAAAAAATAACTCTTCTAAAAAAATAACTCTTCTAAAAAAAATAAGTCTACTTTTATTAAAAAATAACTCTACTAAAAATAAACTCTTCTTCTGTTAAAAAATAACTCTACTTGTGTTAAAAAATAACTCTTCTTCTGTTAAAAAATAACTCTACTTGTGTTAAAAAATAACTCTTCTAAAAAAACAACTCTTCTAAAAAAAATAAGTCTACTTTTATTAAAAAATAACTCTACTAAAAAAAAACTCTTCTTCTGTTAAAAAATAACTCTACTTGTGTTAAAAAATAACTCTTCTAAAAATATAACTCTTCTTCTGTTAAAAAATAACTCTACTTGTGTTAAAAAATAACTCTTCTAAAAAAACAACTATTCTAAAAAAAATAAGTCTACTTTTATTAAAAAATAACTCTACTAAAAAAAAACTCTTCTTCTGTTAAAAAATAACTCTACTTGTGTTAAAAAATAACTCTTCTAAAAAAATAAGTCTACTAAAAAAATAAGTCTACTTTTATTAAAAAATAACTCTACTAAAAAATAACTCTTCTTCTGTTAAAAAATAACTCTACTTGTGTTAAAAAAATAACTCTTCTAAAAAAACAACTCTTCTAAAAAAAATAAGTCTACTTTTATTAAAAAATAACTCTACTAAAAAATAACTCTTCTAAAAAAAATAAGTCTACTTTTATTAAAAAATAACTCTACTAAAAAACAACTCTTCTTCTGTTAAAAAATAGCTCTACTTGTGTTAAAAAATAACTCTTCTAAAAAAACAACTCTTCTAAAAAAAACAAGTCTTCTTTTATTAAAAAATAACTCTACTAAAAATAACTCTTCTAAAAAAAATAAGTCTACTTTTATTAAAAAATAAATCTACTTCTGTTAAAAAAATAACTCTACTTCTGTTAAAAAATAACTCTTCTAAAAAAATAAGTCTACTAAAAAAATAAGTCTACTTTTATTAAAAAATAACTCTACTAAAAAAGTACTCTACTTTTGTTAAAAAATAACTCTACTTGTGTTAAAAAATAACTCTTCTAAAAGAATAAGTCTACTAAAAAAATAAGTTACTTTTATTAAAAACTAACTCTACTTGTCTAAAAAAATAAGTCTACTAAAAAAAATAAGTCTACTTTTATTAAAAACTAACTTAATATAAACACCAACCCTTAAATACACCAATATAAACACACGCACCTAATGAACACTATAAACACTAGTAGGTACTAGCGGTACCTGAGCTCAAAATAAACACCAAAAACAAAACATATGCACCTAATAAACAAAACACACGCACACACTAATATAAACATACGCACGAAACAGAACACACGCACGAAACATCTCACAAAACACGCACGAAACAGGGAAGAGAGAGAGAAGTTTTCCTCGGCGGTACCTGAGCTCGTATGCGTCTTCTTCGGCGGGTCCTTTGCAAGTTTTTTGGTCGGCGGGGTAAAGAGGGTCCGTAAGTGGGTTCGTAGCTGGGTTAAAGTGGGTTTGTAGCTGGGTTAAAGAGATTTGATTTTATAGCTCAAATTTTGCAAGATCCGTGACTTACTTTTGTCCCAATCAGCTGTAAAAGGTATGTGTTTTCTACTTTTCCTCTTACTTTCAAGATTCGTTGTTTTTTTTTCAAGATTTTTACTTTTTTCACTGTTTTTTCTACATATCGCCCGAGATTCTTTAACTCGGCCGATATATCTGGCCATCATCTCGGACCGGCCGATATATTGGCGAGTCAAGCCGATATGGCACGTTTCTGCTATTTTTTCGTATCGTGACTCGTTATCGTCTCGTCTACTGCCGATCCCGAGTCAACTCGGCCGATTCCGAGTTGACTCGGCCGAGACTTTGAACCATGCTCGTACGGGACGGTTTGGGGGCTGGTTTGGGTTTTCACCCACAAACGGCTTGTTTTCAAGCCGAATCTACGTATTTTGAAATTATCGTCATATTCTCAAACTGGGAGACTCGGGACTACATGGTCAGTTCGTACGAGTTACATTGGTCTCGTACGAGATGTTCATCCCTCTTACGGGGCCGTTTGGGGGCTGGTTTGAGTTTTCACCCCTTAACGGCTAGTTTTTAAGTCTAAGTGTGATTTTTGCAAATTATCGTCATACTTTCAAATCGGGAGATCCGATACTACGCGGTCAGTTCCTACAAGTTGCATTGGTCCCGTGCGAGCTGTTCGTGCCTCCTACGGGGTCGTTTGGGGGCTGGTTTGGGTTTTCACCCCTTAACGACTAGTTTTTAAGTCTAAGTGTGATTTTTGCAAATTATCGTCATACTCTCAAATCGGGAGACCGGGGACTACGCGGTCAGTTCCTACAAGTTGCATTGGTTCCGGGCGAGGTGTTCATACCTCCTACGGGGCCATTTGGGGGCTGGTTTGGGATTTCACCCTTTAACGGCTTGTTTTTAAGTTTAAGTGTGATTTTTGCAAATTATCGTCATACTCTCAAACCGGGACACCCGGGACTACAGGGTCAGTTCCTACATGTTGCATTGGTCCCGTGCGAGGTGTTCGTGCCTCCTACGGGGTCAGGTTTTCACCCCTTAACGGCTAGTTTTTAAGTCTAAGTGTGATTTTTGCAAATTATCATCGTACTCTCAAACCAGGAGACCCGGGACTACGCGGTCTGTTCCTACAAGTTGCATTGGTCCCGTGCGAGGTGTTCGTGCCTCCTACGGGGTCGTTTGGGCGCTGGTTTGGGTTTTCACCCCTTAACGGCTAGTTTTTAAGTCTAAGTCTGATTTTTGCAAATTATCGTCGTACTCTCAAACCAGGAGACCCGGGACAACGCGGTCAGTTCCTACAAGTTGCATTGGTCCCGTGCGAGGTGTTCGTGCCTCCTACGGGGTCGTTTGGGGGCTGGTTTGGGTTTTCACCCTTTAACGGCTAGTTTTTAAGTCTAAGTGTGATTTTTGCAAATTATCGTCATACTCTCAAATCGGGAGATCCTGGACTACGCGGTCAGTTCCTACAAGTTGCATTGGTCCTGTGCGAGGTGTTCGTGCCTCCTACTGGGTCGCTTGGGGGCTGGTTTGGGTTTTCACCCCTTAACGACTAGTTTTTAAGTCCAAGTGTGATTTTTGCAAATTATCATCGTACTTACAAACCGGGGCATCCGGGACTACGCGGTCAGTTCCTACAAGTTGCATTGGTCCCGTACGAGGTGTTCGTACCTCCTACGGGGCCGTTTGGGGACTGGTTTGGGTTTTCACCCTTTAACGGCCTGTTTTTAACTCTAAGTGTGATTTTTGAAAATTATCCTCATACTTTCAAATCGGGAGACCCGAGACTACGTGGTAAGATTCTACAAGTTACATCGGTCCCATACGAGGTGTTCGTGCCTCCTACGGGGTCGTTTGGGGGCCGATTTGGGTTTTCACCCTTTAACGGCATGTTTTTAACTCTAAGTGGGATTTTTGCAAATTATCGTCATACTCTCAAACTGGGAGACCCGGGACTATGCGGTCAGTTCCTATAGTTACATTGGTCCCGTGCGAAGTGTTCGTGCCTCCTACGGGGTCGTTTGGGGTCGATTTGGGTTTTCACCCTTTAACGGCCTGTTTTTAAGTTTACATGTGATTTTTACAAATTATCATACTATTTACAAATCGGGAGACCCGGGACTGCGCGGTCAGTTCCTACAAGTTGCATTGGTCCCGTGCGAGGTGTTCGTACCTCCTACGGGGCCGTTTGGGGGCGAGTTTGGGTTTTCACCCTTTAATGGCCTGTTTTTAAGTCTAAGTGTGATTTTTGCAAATTATCATCGTACTCTCAAACCAGGACACCCGGGACTACGCGGTCAGTTCTTACAAGTTGCATTGGTCCCGTGCGAGGTGTCCGTGCCTCCTAGGGGGCCGTTTGGGGACTGGTTTTGGTTTTCACCCCTTAACGGCTATTTTTTAAGTCTAAATGTGATTTTTTCAAATTATCGTCATACTTTCAAATCGGGACACCCGGTACTACGCGGTCAGTTCCTACAAGTTGCATTGGTCCCGTGCGAGGAGTTCATGCCTCCTACGGGGTCGTTTGGGGGCTGGTTTGGGTTTTCACACCTTAACGGCTAGTTTTTAAGTCCAAGTGTGATTTTTGCAAATTATCGTCGTACTCTCAAATCGGGAGACCTGGGACTACGCGGTCAATTCCTACAAGTTGCATGGGGCCGTGCGGGGTGTTCGTACCTCCTACGGGGCCGTTTGGGGACAGGTTTGGGTTTTCACCCTTTAACGGCAAGTTTTTAAGTCCAAGTGTGATTTTTGCAAATTATCATCGTACTTACAAACCGGGAGATCCGGGACTACGCGGTCAGTTCCTACAAGTTGCATTGGTCCCGTGCGAGGTGTTCGTATCTCCTACGGGGCCGTTTGGGGACTGGTTTGGGTTTTTACCCTTTAACGGCCTATTTTTAACTCTAAGTGTGATTTTTGAAAATTATCCTCATACTTTCAAATCGGGTGACCCGAGACTACGTGGTAAGATTCTACAAGTTACATCGGTCCCATACGAGGTGTTCGTGCCTCCTACGGGGTCGTTTGGGGGCCGATTTGGGTTTTCACCCTTTAAGGGCATGTTTTTAACTCTAAGTGTGACTTTTGCAAATTATCGTCATACTCTCAAACTGGGAGACCTGGGACTATGCGGTCAGTTCCTACAAGTTACATTGGTCCCGTGCGAAGTGTTCGTGCCTCCTACGGGGTAATTTGGGGTCGAATTGGTTTTTCACCCTTTAACGGCCTGTTTTTAAGTTTACATGTGATTTTTACAAATTATCATCCTATTTACAAACCGGGAGACCCGGGACTACGCGGTCAGTTCCTACAAGTTGCATTGGTCCCGTGCGAGGTGTTCGTACATCCTACGGGGCCGTTTGGGGGCTGGTTTGGGTTTTCACCCTTTAATGGCCTGTTTTTAAGTCTAAGTGTGATTTTTGCAAATTATCATCGTACTCTCAAACCAGGACACCCGGGACTACGGGGTCAGTTCCTACAAGTTGCATTGGTCCCGTGCGAGGTGTCCGTGCCTCCTACGGGTCCGTTTGGGGACTGGTTTGGGTTTTCACCCCTTAACGGCTATTTTTTAAGTCTAAATGTGATTTTTTCAAATTATCGTCATACTTTCAAACCGGGACACCCGGTACTACGCGGTCAGTTCCTACAAATTGCATTGGTCCCGTGCGAGGAGTCTGTGCCTCCTACGGGGTCGTTAGGGGGCTGGTTTGGGTTTTCTCCCCTTAACGGCTAGTTTTTAAGTCCAAGTGTGATTTTTGCAAATTATCGTCGTACTCTCAAATCGGGAGACCTGGGACTACGCGGTCAATTCCTACAAGTTGCATGGGGCCGTACGAGGCGTCCGTGCCTCCTACAGGGCCGTTTGGGGACTGGTTTGGGTTTTCACCCCTTAACGGCTAGTTTTTAAGTCTAAATGTGATTTTTTCAAATTATCGTCATACTTTCAAACCGGGACACCCGGTACTACGCGGTCAGTTCCTACAAGTTGCATTGGTCCCGTGCGAGGTGTTCGTGCCTCCTACGGGGTCGTTTGGGGGCTGGTTTGGGTTTTCACCCCTTAACGGCTAGTTTTTAAGTCCAAGTGTGATTTTTGCAAATTATCGTCGTACTCTCAAATCGGGAGACCTGGGAGTACGCGGTCAACTCCTACAAGTTGCATTGGTCCCGTGCGAGGTGTTCGTACCACCTACGGGGCCGTTTGGGAACTGGTTTGGGTTTTCACCCTTTAACGGCTTGTTTTTAAGTCTAAGTGTGATTTTAGCAAATTATCGTCGTACTCTCAAATCGGGATACCCAGGACTACGCGGTCAGTTCCTACATGTTGCATTGGTCCCGTGCGAGGTGTTCGTACCTCCTACGGGGCCGTTTGGGGACTGGTTTGGGTTTTCACCCTTTAACGGCCTGTTTTTAACTCTAAGTGTGATTTTTGAAAATTATCCTCATACTTTCAAATCGGGAGACCCGAGACTACGTGGTAAGATTCTACAAGTTACATCGGTCCCATACGAGGTGTTCGTGCCTCCTACGGGGTCGTTTGGGAGCCGATTTGGGTTTTCACCCTTTAACGGCATGTTTTTAACTCTAAGTGTGATTTTTGCAAATTATCGTCATACTCTCAAACTGGGACTATGCGGTCAGTTCCTACAACTTACATTGGTCCTATGCGAAGTGTTCGTGCCTCCTACGGGGTCGTTTGGGGGCTGGTTTGGGTTTTCACCCCTTAACGGCTAGTTTTTAAGTCTAAGTGTGATTTTTGCAAATTATCGTCGTACTCTCAAACCAGGAGACCCGGGACTACGCGGTCAGTTCCTACAAGTTGCATTGGTCTCGTGCGAGGTGTTCGTACCTCCTACGGGGCCGTTTGGGGGCTGGTTTCGGTTTTCACCCTTTAACGACTTGTTTTTAAGTCTAAGTGTGATTTTTGCAAATTATCGTCATACTCTCAAACCGGGACACCCGGGCCCACGCGGTCAGTTCCTACAAGTTGTATTGGTCCTATGCGAGGTGTTCGTGCCTCCTACGGGGTCGTTTGGAGGCCGGTTTTGGTTTTCACCCTTTAACGGCTTGTTTTTAAGTCTAAGTGTGATTTTTGCAAATTATCATCCTATTCACAAACCGGGAGATCCGGGACTATGCGGTCAGTTCCTACAAGTTGCATTGGTTCCGTGCGAGGTGTTCGTGCCTCCTACGGGGTCGTTTGGTGGCTGGTTTGGGTTTTCACCCCTTAACGGCTAGTTTTTAAGTCTAAGTGTGATTTTTGCAAATTATCGTCGTACTCTCAAATAGGGAGACCCGGGACTACGCGGTCAGTTCGTACAAGTTGCATTGGTCCCGTGCGAGGTGTTCATACCTCCTACTGGGCCGTTTGGGGGTTGGTTTCGGTTTTCACCCTTTAACGGCTTGTTTTTAAGTCTAAGTGTGATTTTTGCAAATTATCAACCTATTCACAAATCGGGAGATCCGGGACTACGCGGTCTGTTCCTACAAGTTGTATTGGTCCCGTGCGAGGTATTCGTGCCTCCTACGGGGTCGTTTGGGCGCTGGTTTGGGTTTTCACCCCTTAACGGCTAGTTTTTAAGTCTAAGTGTAATTTTTGCAAATTATCGTCGTACTCTCAAACCAGGAGACCCGGGACTACGCGGTCAGTTCCTACAAGTTGCATTGGTCCCGTGGGAGGTGTTCGTGCCTCCTATGGGGTCGTTTGGGGGCTGGTTTGGGTTTTCACCCTTTAACGGCTAGTTTTTAAGTCTAAGTGTGATTTTTGCAAATTATCGTCATACTCTCAAATCGGGAGATCCGGGACTACGCGGTCAGTTCCTACAAGTTGCATTGGTCCCGTGCGAGGTGTTCGTGCCTCCTACGGGGTCGTTTGGTGGCTGGTTTGGATTTTCACCCCTTAACGGCTAGTTTTTAAGTCTAAGTGTGATTTTGGCAAATTATCGTCGTACTCTCAAATCGGGAGACCCGGGACTACGCGGTCAGTTCGTACAAGTTGCATTGGTCCCGTGCGAGGTGTTCGTACCTCCTACGGGGCCGTTTGGGGGCTGGTTTCGGTTTTCACCCTTTAACGGCTTGTTTTTAAGTTAAGTGTGATTTTTACAAATTATCATCATACTCTCAAACCGGGAGACCCAGGACCACGCGGTCAGTTCCTACAAGTTGCATTGGTCCTGTGCGAGGTGTTCGTGCCTCCTACGGGGTCGTTTGGGGGCCGATTTGGGTTTCCACCCTTTAACGGCCTGTTTTTAAGTTTACGTTTGATTTTTGCAAATTACCGTCCTATTCACAAAACGGGAGATCCGGGACTACGCGGTCAGTTCCTACAAGTTACATGGGTCCCGTGCGAGGTGTTCGTGCCTCCTACGGGGTCGTTTGGGGGCCGGTTTGGGTTTTCACCCTTTAACGGCTTGTTTTTAAGTTTAAGTGTTGATTTTTACAAATTTTTATCATATTCTCAAACCGGAAGACCTGGGACTGCGCGATCAGTTCCTACAAGTTACATTGGTCCCATGCGAGGTGTTTGTGCCTCGTACGGGATCGTTTGGTGGTTGTTTTGGGTTTTCACCCTTTAACGGCTTGTTTTTAAGTTTAAGTGTTGATTTTGCAAATTATCGTCATATTCTCAAACCGGGAGACTCGGGACTACGCGGTCAGTTCCTATAAGTTACATTGGTCCCGTACGACGTGTTCGTGCCTCTTACGGGACCGTTTGGGGGCTGGTTTGGATTTTCACCCTCAAACGGCTTATTTTCAAGCCTAATCTACGTATTTTGAAATTATCATCATATTCTCAAACTGGAAGACCCGGGACTGCGGGGTCAGTTCAGACGAGTTACATTGGTCCCGTGGGAGGTGTTCGTGCCTCTTACGGGGCCGTTTGGGGGTTGGTTTGGGGTTTTACCCTCAAACGGCTTATTTTGAAGCCTAATTTATGTATTTTGAAATTATCGTCATATTCTCAAACCGAGAGACCCGGAACTACACGGTCAGTTCATACGAGTTACATTAGTCCCGTGCGAGGTGTCCGTGCCTCTTACGGGACGGTTTGGGGGCTGGTTTGGGTTTTCACCAACAAACGGCTTGTTTTCAAGCCGAATCTACGTATTTTGAAATTATCGTCATATTCTCAAACTGGGAGACTCGGGACTACATGGTCAGTTCGTACGAGTTACATTGGTCTCGTACGAGATGTTCATCCCTGTTACGGGGCCGTTTGGGGGCTGGTTTGAGTTTTCACCCCTTAACGGCTAGTTTTTAAGTCTAAGTGTGATTTTTACAAATTATCGTCATACTTTCAAATCGGGAGATCCGATACTACGCGGTCAGTTCCTACAAGTTGCATTGGTCCCGTGCGAGCTGTTCGTGCCTCCTACGGGGTCGTTTGGGGGCTGGTTTGGGTTTTCACCCCTTAACGACTAGTTTTTAAGTCTAAGTGTGATTTTTGCAAATTATCGTCATACTCTCAAATTGGGAGACCGGGGACTACGCGGTCAGTTCCTACAAGTTGCATTGGTTCCGTGCGAGGTGTTCGTACCTCCTACGGGGCCATTTGGGGGCTGGTTTGGGATTTCACCCTTTAACGGCTTGTTTTTAAGTTTAAGTGTGATTTTTGCAAATTATCGTCATACTCTCAAACCGGGACACCCGGGACTACGCGGTCAGTTCCTACAAGTTGCATTGGTCCCGTGAGAGGTGTTCGTGCCTCCTACGGGGTCGGGTTTTCACCCCTTAACGGCTAGTTTTTAAGTCTAAGTGTGATTTTTGCAAATTATCGTCGTACTCTCAAACCAGGAGACCCGGGACTACGCGGTCTGTTCCTACAAGTTGCATTGGTCCCGTGTGAGGTGTTCGTGCCTCCCACTCGTTTGGGCGCTGGTTTGGGTTTTCACCCCTTAACGGCTAGTTTTTAAGTCTAAGTGTGATTTTTGCAAATTATCGTCGTACTCTCAAACCAGGAGACCCGGGACTACGCGGTCAGTTCCTACAAGTTGCATTGGTCCCGTACGAGGTGTTCGTGCCTCCTACGGGGTCGTTTGGGGGCTGGTTTGGGTTTTCACCCTTTAACGGCTAGTTTTTAAGTCTAAGTGTGATTTTTGCAAATTATCGTCATACTCTCAAATCGGGAGATCCGGGACTACGCGGTCAGTTCCTACAAGTTGCATTGGTCCCGTGCGAGTTGTTCGTACCTCCTACGGGGCCGTTTGGGGACTGGTTTGGGTTTTCACCCTTTAACGGCCTATTTTTAACTCTTAGTGTGATTTTTGAAAATTATCCTCATACTTTCAAATCGGGAGACCCGAGACTACGTGGTAAGATTCTACAAGTTACATCGGTCCCATACGAGGTGTTCGTGCCTCCTACGGGGTCGTTTGGGGGGCGATTTGGGTTTTCACCCTTTAACGGCATGTTTTTAACTCTAAGTGCGATTTTTGCAAATTATCGTCATACTCTCAAACTGGGAGACCCGGGACTATGCGGTCAGTTCCTACAAGTTACATTGGTCCCGTGCGAAGTGTTCGTGCCTCTTACGGGGTCGTTTGGGGTCGATTTGGGTTTTCACCCTTTAACGGCCTGTTTTTAAGTTTACATGTGATTTTTACAAATTATCATCCTATTTACAAACCGGGAGACCCGGGACTGCGCGGTCAGTTCCTACAAGTTGCATTGGTCCCGTGCGAGGTGTTCGTACCTCCTACGGGGCCGTTTGGGGGCTGGTTTGGGTTTTCACCCTTTAATGGCCTGTTTTTAAGTCTAAGTGTGATTTTTGCAAATTATCATCGTACTCTCAAACCAGGACACCCGGGACTACGCGGTCAGTTCCTACAAGTTGCATTGGTCCCGTGCGAGCTGTCCTTGCCTCCTACGGGGCCGTTTGGGGACTGGTTTGGGTTTTCACCCCTTAACGACTATTTTTTAAGTCTAAATGTGATTTTTTAAAATTATCGTCATACTTTCAAACCGGGACACCCGGTACTACGCGGTCAGTTCCTACAAGTTGCATTGGTCCTGCGCGAGGAGTTCGTGCCTCCTACGGGGTCGTTTGGGCGCTGGTTTGGGTTTTCACCCCTTAACAGCTAGTTTTTAAGTCCAAGTGTGATTGTTGCAAATTATCGTCGTACTCTCAAATCGGGAGACCTGGGACTACGCGGTCAATTCCTACAAGTTGCATGGGGCCGTGCGAGGTGTTCGTACCTCCTACGGGGTCGTTTGGGGACAGGTTTGGGTTTTCACCCTTTAACGGCAAGTTTTTAAGTCCAAGTGTGATTTTTGCAAATTATCATCGTACTTACAAACCGGGAGATCCGGGACTACGCGGTCTGTTCCTACAAGTTGCATTGGTCCCGTGCGAGGTGTTCGTACCTCCTACGGGGCCGTTTGGGGACTGGTTTGGGTTATCACCCTTTAACGGCCTGTTTTTAACTCTAAGTGTGATTTTTGAAAATTATCCTCATACTTTCAAATTGGGAGACCCGAGACTACGTGGTAAGATTCTACAAGTTACATCGGTCCCATACGAGGTGTTCGTGCCTCCTACGGGGTCGTTTGGGGGCCGATTTGGGTTTTCACCCTTTAACGGCATGTTTTTAACTCTAAGTGTGATTTTTACAAATTATCGTCATACTCTCAAACTGGGAGACCTGGGACTATGCGGTCAGTTCCTACAAGTTACATTGGTCCCGTGCGAAGTGTTCGTGCCTCCTACGGGGTAATTTGGGGTCGATTTGGGTTTTCACCCTTTAATGGCCTGTTTTTAAGTTTACATGTGATTTTTACAAATTATCATCCTATTTACAAACCGGGAGACCCGGGACTACGCGGTCAGTTCCTACAAGTTGCATTGGTCCCGTGCGAGGTGTTCGTACATCCTACGGGGCCGTTTGGGGGCTGGTTTGGGTTTTCACCCTTTAATGGCCTGTTTTTAAGTCTAAGTGTGATTTTTGCAAATTATCATCGTACTCTCAAATCAGGACACCCGGGATTACGGGGTCAGTTCCTACAAGTTGCATTGGTCCCGTGCGAGGTGTCCGTGCCTCCTACGGGTCCGTTTGGGGACTGGTTTGGGTTTTCACCCCTTAACGGCTACTTTTTAAGTCTAAATGTGATTTTTTCAAATTATCGTCATACTTTCAAACCGGGACACCCGGTACTATGCGGTCAGTTCCTACAAGTTGCATTGGTCCCGTGCGAGGAGTTCGTGCCTCCTACGGGGTCGTTAGGGGGCTGGTTTGGGTTTTCGCCCCTTAACGGCTAGTTTTTAAGTCCAAGTGTGATTTTTGCAAATTATCGTCGTACTCTCAAATCGGGAGACCTGAGACTACGCGGTCAATTCCTACAAGTTTCATGGGGCCGTGCGAGGTGTCCGTGCCTCCTACAGGGCCGTTTGGGGACTAGTTTGGGTTTTCACCCCTTAACGGCTAGTTTTTAAGTCTAAATGTGATTTTTTCAAATTATCGTCATACTTTCAAACCGGGACACCCGGTACTACGCGATCAGTTCCTACAAGTTGCATTGGTCCCGTGCGAGGTGTTCGTGCCTCCTACGGGGTCGTTTGGGGGCTGGTTTGGGTTTTCACCCCTTAACGGCTAGTTTTTAAGTCCAAGTGTGATTTTTGCAAATTATCGTCGTACTTTCAAATCGGGAGACCTGGGAGTACGCGGTCAACTCCTACAAGTTGCATTGGTCCCGTGCGAGGTGTTTGTACCACCTACGGGGCCGTTTGGGAACTGGTTAGGGTTTTCACCCTTTAACGGCTTGTTTTTAAGTCTAAGTGTGATTTTTGCAAATTATCGTCGTACTCTCAAATCGGGATACCCAGGACTACGTGGTAAGATTCTACAAGTTACATCGGTCCCATACGAGGTGTTCGTGCCTCCTACGGGGTCGTTTGGGGGCCGATTTGGGTTTTCACCCTTTAACGGCATGTTTTTAACTCTAAGTGTGATTTTTGCAAATTATCGTCATACTCTCAAACTGGGAGACCTGGGACTATGCGGTCAGTTCCTACAAGTTACATTGGTCCCGTGCGAAGTGTTCGTGCCTCCTACGGGGTAATTTGGGGTCGATTTGGGTTTTCACCCTTTAACGGCCTGTTTTTAAGTTTACATGTGATTTTTACAAATTATCATCCTATTTACAAACCGGGAGACCCGGGACTACGCGGTCAGTTCCTACAAGTTGCATTGGTCCCGTGCGAGGTGTTCGTACATCCTACGGGGCCGTTTGGTGGCTGGTTTGGGTTTTCACCCTTTAATGGCCTGTTTTTAAGTCTAAGTGTGATTTTTGCAAATTATCATCGTACTCTCAAACCAGGACACCCGGGACTACGGGGTCAGTTCCTACAAGTTTCATTGGTCCCGTGCGAGGTGTCCGTGCCTCCTACGGGTCCGTTTGGGGACTGGTTTGGGTTTTCACCCCTTAACGGCTATTTTTTAAGTCTAAATGTGATTTTTTCAAATTATCGTCATATTTTCAAACCGGGACACCCGGTACTATGCGGTCAGTTCCTACAAGTTGCATTGGTCCCGTGCGAGGAGTTCGTGCCTCCTACGGGGTCGTTAGGGGGCTGCTTTGGGTTTTCGCCCCTTAACGGCTAGTTTTTAAGTCCAAGTGTGATTTTTGCAAATTATCGTCGTACTCTCAAATCGGGAGACCTGAGACTACGCGGTCAATTCCTACAAGTTGCATGGGGCCGTGCGAGGTGTCCGTGCCTCCTACAGGGCCGTTTGGGGACTGGTTTGGGTTTTCACCCCTTAACGGCTAGTTTTTAAGTCTAAATGTGATTTTTTCAAATTATCGTCATACTTTCAAACCGGGACACCCGGTACTACGCGGTCAGTTCCTACAAGTTGCATTGGTCCCGTGCGAGGTGTTCGTGCCTCCTACGGGGTCGTTTGGGGGCTGGTTTGGGTTTTCACCCCTTAACGGCTAGTTTTTAAGTCCAAGTGTGATTTTTGCAAATTATCGTCGTACTCTCAAATCGGGAGACCTGGGAGTACGCGGTCAACTCCTACAAGTTGCATTGGTCCCGTGCGAGGTGTTCGTACCACCTACGGGGCCGTTTGGGAATTGGTTTGGGTTTTCACCCTTTAACGGCTTGTTTTTAAGTCTAAGTGTGATTTTTGCAAATTATCGTCGTAGTCTCAAATCGGGATACCCAGGACTACGCGGTCAGTTCCTACATGTTGCATTGGTCCCGTGCGAGGTGTTCGTACCTCCTACGGGGCCGTTTGGGGACTGGTTTGGGTTTTCACCCTTTAACGGCCTGTTTTTAACTCTAAGTGTGATTTTTGAAAATTATCCTCATACTTTCAAATCGGGAGACCCGAGACTACGTGGTAAGATTCTACAAGTTACATCGGTCCCATACGAGGTGTTCGTGCCTCCTACGGGGTCGTTTGGGGGCCGATTTGGGTTTTCACCCTTTAACGGCATGTTTTTAACTCTAAGTGTGATTTTTGCAAATTATCGTCATACTCTCAAACTGGGACTATGCGGTCAGTTCCTACAACTTACATTGGTCCTGTGCGAAGTGTTCGTGCCTCCTACGGGGTCGTTTGGGGGCTGGTTTGGGTTTTCACCTCTTAACGGCTAGTTTTTAAGTCTAAGTGTGATTTTTGCAAATTATCGTCGTACTCTCAAACCAGGAGACCCGGGACTACGCGGTCAGTTCCTACAAGTTGCATTGGTCTCGTGCGAGGTGTTCGTACCTCCTACGGGGCCGTTTGGGGGCTGGTTTCGGTTTTCACCCTTTAACGACTTGTTTTTAAGTCTAAGCGTGATTTTTGCAAATTATCGTCATACTCTCAAACCGGGACATCCGGGCCCACGCGGTCAGTTCCTACAAGTTGTATTGGTCCTATGCGAGGTGTTCGTGCCTCCTACGGGGTCGTTTGGAGGCCGGTTTGGGTTTTCACCCTTTAACGGCTTGTTTTTAAGTCTAAGTGTGATTTTTGCAAATTATCATCCTATTCACAAACCGGGAGATCCGGGACTATGCGGTCAGTTCCTACAAGTTGCATTGGTTCCGTGCGAAGTGTTCGTGCCTCCTACGGGGTCGTTTGGTGGCTGGTTTGGGTTTTCACCCCTTAACAGCTAGTTTTTAAGTCTAAGTGTGATTTTTGCAAATTATCGTCGTACTCTCAAATAGGGAGACCCGGGACTACGCGGTCAGTTCGTACAAGTTGCATTGGTCCCGTGCGAGGTGTTCATACCTCCTACTGGGCCGTTTGGGGGTTGGTTTCGGTTTTCACCCTTTAACGGCTTGTTTTTAAGTCTAAGTGTGATTTTTGCAAATTATCAACCTATTCACAAATCGGGAGATCCGGGACTACTCGGTCTGTTCCTACAAGTTGCATTGGTCCCGTGCGAGGTATTCGTGCCTCCTACGGGGTCGTTTGGGCGCTGGTTTGGGTTTTCACCCCTTAACGGCTAGTTTTTAAGTCTAAGTGTGATTTTTGCAAATTATAGTCGTACTCTCAAACCAGGAGACCCGGGACTACGCGGTCAGTTCCTACAAGTTGCATTGGTCCCGTGGGAGGTGTTCGTGCCTCCTATGGGGTCGTTTGGGGGCTGGTTTGGGTTTTCACCCTTTAACGGCTAGTTTTTAAGTCTAAGTGTGATTTTAGCAAATTATCGTCATACACTCAAATCGGGAGATCCGGGACTACGCGGTCAGTTCCTACAAGTTGCATTGGTCCCGTGCGAGGTGTTCGTGCCTCCTACGGGGTCGTTTGGTGGCTGGTTTGGATTTTCACCCCTTAACGGCTAGTTTTTAAGTCTAAGTGTGATTTTGGCAAATTATCGTCGTACTCTCAAATCGGGAGACCCGGGACTACGCGGTCAGTTCGTACAAGTTGCATTGGTCCCGTGCGAGGTGTTCGTACCTCCTACGGGGCCGTTTGGGGGCTGGTTTCGGTTTTCACCCTTTAACGGCTTGTTTTTAAGTCTAAGTGTGATTTTTACAAATTATCATCATACTCTCAAACCGGGAGACCCAGGACCACGCCGTCAGTTCCTACAAGTTGCATTGGTCCTGTGCGAGGTGTTCGTGCCTCCTACGGGGTCGTTTGGGGGCCGATTTGGGTTTCCACCCTTTAACGGCCTGTTTTTAAGTTTACGTTTGATTTTTGCAAATTATCGTCCTATTCACAAAACGGGTGATCCGGGACTACGCGGTCAGTTCCTACAAGTTACATGGGTCCCGTGCGAGGTGTTCGTGCCTCCTACGGGGTCGTTTGGGGGCCGGTTTGGGTTTTCACCCTTTAACGGCTTGTTTTTAAGTTTAAGTGTTGATTTTTACAAATTTTTATTATATTCTCAAACCGGAAGACCCGGGACTGCGCGATCAGTTCCTACAAGTTACATTGGTCCCATGCGAGGTGTTTGTGCCTCGTACGGGATCGTTTGGTGGTTGTTTTGGGTTTTCACCCTTTAACGGCTTGTTTTTAAGTTTAAGTGTTGATTTTGCAAATTATCGTCATATTCTCAAACCGGGAGACTCGGGACTACGCGGTCAGTTCCTACAAGTTACATTGGTCCCGTGCGACGTGTTCGTGCCACTTACGGGACCGTTTGGGGGCTGGTTTGGATTTTCACCCTCAAACGGCTTATTTTCAAGCCTAATCTACGTATTTTGAAATTATCATCATATTCTCAAACTGGAAGACCCGGGACTGCGGGGTCAGTTCAGACGAGTTACATTGGTCCCGTGGGAGGTGTTTGTGCCTCTTACGGGGCCGTTTGGGGGCTGGTTTGAGTTTTCACCCCTTAACGGCTAGTTTTTAAGTCTAAGTGTGATTTTTACAAATTATCGTCATACTTTCAAATCGCGAGATCCGATACTACGCGGTCAGTTCCTACAAGTTGCATTGGTCCCGTGCGAGCTGTTCGTGCCTCCTACGGGGTCGTTTGGGGGCTGGTTTGGGTTTTCACCCCTTAACGACTAGTTTTTAAGTCTAAGTGTGATTTTTGCAAATTATCGTCATACTCTCAAATTGGGAGACCGGGGACTACGCGGTCAGTTCCTACAAGTTGCATTGGTTCCGTGCGAGGTGTTCGTACCTCCTACGGGGCCATTTGGGGGCTGGTTTGGGATTTCACCCTTTAACGGCTTGTTTTTAAGTTTAAGTGTGATTTTTGCAAATTATCGTCATACTCCCAAACCGGGACACCCGGGACTACGCGGTCAGTTCCTACAAGTTGCATTGGTCCCGTGCGAGGTGTTCGTGCCTCCTACGGGGTCGGGTTTTCACCCCTTAACGGCTAGTTTTTAAGTCTAAGTGTGATTTTTGCAAATTATCGTCGTACTCTCAAACCAGGAGACCCGGGACTACGCGGTCTGTTCCTACAAGTTGCATTGATCCCGTGTGAGGTGTTCGTGCCTCCCACTCGTTTGGGCGCTGGTTTGGGTTTTCACCCCTTAACGGCTAGTTTTTAAGTCTAAGT
Organism: Sambucus nigra; assembly: GCA_949130495.1. Classification (NCBI taxonomy): domain Eukaryota; kingdom Viridiplantae; phylum Streptophyta; class Magnoliopsida; order Dipsacales; family Adoxaceae; genus Sambucus; species Sambucus nigra. The sequence continues at coordinate 1,937,442 of CASBWL010000031.1, forward strand.
GTGATTTTTGCAAATTATCGTCGTACTGTCAAACCAGGAGACCCGGGACTACGCGGTCAGTTCCTACAAGTTGCATTGGTCCCGTACGAGGTGTTCGTGCCTCCTACGGGGTCGTTTGGGGGCTGGTTTGGGTTTTCACCCTTTAACGGCTAGTTTTTAAGTCTAAGTGTGATTTTTGCAAATTATCGTCATACTCTCAAATCGGGAGATCCGGGACTACGCGGTCAGTTCCTACAAGTTGCATTGGTCCCGTGCGAGTTGTTCGTACCTCCTACGGGGCCGTTTGGGGACTGGTTTGGGTTTTCACCCTTTAATGGCCTATTTTTAACTCTTAGTGTGATTTTTGAAAATTATCCTCATACTTTCAAATCGGGAGACCCGAGACTACGTGGTAAGATTCTACAAGTTACATCGGTCCCATACGAGGTGTTCGTGCCTCCTACGGGGTCGTTTGGGGGGCGATTTGGGTTTTCACCCTTTAACGGCATGTTTTTAACTCTAAGTGCGATTTTTGCAAATTATTGTCATACTCTCAAACTGGGAGACCCGGGACTATGCGGTCAGTTCCTACAAGTTACATTGGTCCCGTGCGAAGTGTTCGTGCCTCCTACGGGGTCGTTTGGGGTCGATTTGGGTTTTCACCCTTTAACGGCCTGTTTTTAAGTTTACATGTGATTTTTACAAATTATCATCCTATTTACAAACCGGGAGACCCGGGACTGCGCGGTCAGTTCCTACAAGTTGCATTGGTCCCGTGCGAGGTGTTCGTACCTCCTACGGGGCCGTTTGGGGGCTGGTTTGGGTTTTCACCCTTTAATGGCCTGTTTTTAAGTCTAAGTGTGATTTTTGCAAATTATCATCGTACTCTCAAACCAGGACACCCGGGACTACGCGGTCAGTTCCTACAAGTTGCATTGGTCCCGTGCGAGCTGTCCTTGCCTCCTACGGGGCCGTTTGAAGACTGGTTTGGGTTTTCACTTAACGACTATTTTTTAAGTCTAAATGTGATTTTTTCAAATTATCGTCATACTTTCAAACCGGGACACCCGGTACTACGCGGTCAGTTCCTACAAGTTGCATTGGTCCTGTGCGAGGAGTTCGTGCCTCCTACGGGGTCGTTTGGGGGCTGGTTTGGGTTTTCACCCCTTAACGGCTAGTTTTTAAGTCCAAGTGTGATTGTTGCAAATTATCGTCGTACTCTCAAATCGGGAGACCTGGGACTACGCGGTCAATTCCTACAAGTTCCATGGGGTCGTGCGAGGTGTTCGTACCTCCTACGGGGCCGTTTGGGGACAGGTTTGGGTTTTCACCCTTTAACGGCAAGTTTTTAAGTCCAAGTGTGATTTTTGCAAATTATCATCGTACTTACAAACCGGGAGATCCGGGACTACGCGGTCTGTTCCTACAAGTTGCATTGGTCCCGTGCGAGGTGTTCGTACCTCCTACGGGGCCGTTTGGGGACTGGTTTGGGTTTTCTCCCTTTTTTTTTTGGGAAAAATTATGTATATTAGAACTCAGGAAAGCAATTTACAAACAATAAACAAGGGGGAACCACAGTCCTAGGGGCATACCCCAAAGGACACAAACTACCAAACACAAAACAAATCAACTAAGATAACACCGATTCGGGGATGTCCCAGTTCATACATGCCATCCAGTTGGTGAAGCTTCTCCTATTGTTCTTCCACTTAGAGGCCCTCGTACAAACCCTAGCAACAATATCTCTGACAATCATCTCACAATCTTTGGCCCTTCCTTGGAAAAATCTCGCATTCCTTTCCAACCAAAGACAATAGATAGTGGTGGAAAAGGAAATACACCTAAGTCTATTATAGAAGCTCTTGCCCACATATTCGGAATTAGCAAACCCCAGCTCGCCCTCCCAGTTAAGTGCCTCTCTGTCCTCCTGGCTGACCTCGCGCCAAACCTCTTTGGCAATTTTACACTCTAAAAACAAGTGTTCCCGGTTCTCCACCTCCTCGCCACAAGTACAACACAAGTTACTGTTGGAAATACCCCAGCTAAACAGTTTATCTCTCGTGTGTAGAGCATCCCTACATATGATCCATAAACTAAAAGCACATTTTGGTATATTATTCTTATTCCAAATCAACTTATGACAATTGAACACAGGACGAGCAATAGTAAGAGCCGCAAACGCTGCCCCAATGGAGAAACCATCCCGATTGGAATTCCACACCACCTCATCACTAACCCCTTGGCGAATACTCGGCAGCTCAGCATTCCTAATCTCCAAAAGCTCCCAAGTAACAGAAGAAGGCCACCTCCATCTCTCCCCATGAATAAAGTCCGCCACTCTAGCTTTGTGATTGCTAGCCGCATCGTAAATAAGTCTTCCCCCATAACGATCAAATAGAGGACCTAACGGATGCCAGTTGTCGTGCCACACAAAGGTATCTTCGCCATTGCCAATATTGGACCTGATAAGAGGCTTGGCCATCTCCCTCAACTGCATCAGTTTCCTCCAACACCAAGAAGAGTCACTTGGAATACTAATGGCCCAAATACTTCTATTCTTGATCTTATACACATTACACCATTTGACCCATAGGCAATCCTTCTTACTATAGAGGTTCCACAGAAGCTTAAGAATAGCAGCTCTGTTCCATAATTCCACATTCTTTATGCCCAACCCCCCTTCCTCATGACTGCACGTCAGATCATCCCACGACACCTTCGCCCCCGTATGTTTGGAATCAGAACCCGTCCACAAGAAGTCCTTCAAAAGTTGGTCGATCCTTCTAATAACCCCTTTCGGCAGGATGAACAGGCAAGACCAGTAGACCTGAATACCAAACAAGACCGATTTGATGAGCTGCAGTCTCCCAGCAAAACTGAGGAACCTGTTAGTCCAACACTTAATCCTCCCCGTAATTTTATCAATCAACTTCTCACAATCCACAGCTTTAAGCCTAGTAGTGATAAGAGGAACCCCAAGATACATGAAGGGAGGGGAGCAATGGGAGAAGCCAAAAATCTCCCCCAACCTGTTCATCCCATCGACATCGACCCCAGAGCAATAGAAACTAGATTTGTTAATATTGGGGTGAAGGCCAGAGATCGAAGAGAAGGCCACAATAGCCCTCTTCACAATGCTACACGAAGCAGGGTCGCCACCACACAGAATGATCAAATCGTCTGCAAAGCAAAGATGATTAAGGCCCACCTCCTTGCATCTAGGATGAAAACTGAACTCCGGATTAAGGCAAGCCTTGTCCATAATACACGAGAAAGTATCCATAACAAGCAGGAATAAGAAAGGAGAGATATGATCACCTTGTCTCAGCCCCCTCTTCCCCTCAAAGAAGCCATGTAAACGCCCATCCAAGCTGATAGAGAATCTAGCCGTGGTAATACACTCCTCGACCCAACCAACAAACATAGCCGGGAACCCAATATGCATAAGAAGGTTGAGCAAAAACTCCCAGCTAACAGTGTCATAGGCCTTGAGAAGATCAATCTTGAGGGTACACCTAGAAGGGGATAGCTCGCGGTGATAATTCCTCATAAGCTCCTGAAGCAATAAGATATTGTCAGAGATAGATCTACCCTTCACAAACGCTGCCTGGCTCTGGTTAATGAAGGAAGGAAGGATGGGTTTCATTCTCTCGGCCAAAATTTTGGAGATACACTTATAGATGGTGTTGCAACACGAGATGGGCCTGAAATCATGCATACCAGAGGGAGTAGTAACCTTCGGAATAAGCGCCAAAGCAGTACAGTTCCATTGCCTGGGCAGGTAGCTACACTGGAAGAAGAAGGTAATGGCATCAATCACATCTCCCCCCACCACGTCCCAGTTCTTCTTAAAGAAGCAAACATTAAAACCGTCCGGCCCAGGAACTTTATCGGACCCAATGGAAAACATGGCATTCTTGATCTCCGCTTCAGAAATGGGAGCCTCCATAGCAGCCGCCTGATCACCCGTGATTCTCTTGCACACCACATCGTTAAGAATCGGAAAGGGGTCCACACAGGCATTGGAAGTGCCAAGGAGGTTGCTGAAATAATCAACAGCCACCTTAGCCACATTCTGACTCCCCTCAATTCTCACACCATGGTCATCCACGACACTAAGGATCTTCCTTCTGACAGTAGCCTGGTTAGCCTTCTTATGAAAGAACGCATTATTACCATCCCCCAGCTGGAGCCATTTAACCCGAGACTTCTGTTTGAAAAAGGACTCCTCCGCCTCCCTCAGTTCTAAATACGTGTGAAGTTTGACCCTCTCTTCCAGGAGCACCTCATTGTTGCACCCATCAGTATCAACTCTAGTCTGAACCTCATCCAGTAAAGACTTAGCCTCCTCCACCCTACCAGAGATGTTACTAAAAAACTTCTTGTTGAAATCTTTCAGCCTCGATTTAACTCTTCTCAGCTTCTGACTCAGCCTAACCATAGGATTCCCCTCACCATCATCCTGCCAGGACTCCCAAAGAATCTGATAAAAGTCGCTATGATTCATCCAAAAATTGAAAATTTTGAACGGCTTAGGTATACTCCGCTTCATGGGGGCTAGTAAGATAATGATAGGGCAGTGGTCAGAAACCCCGTGAGGAAGGACAGTATCTTGACTCTCTGGAAACCACGAGGCCCATGTACCATTATGCAAGACTCTATCCAACCTCGACTGAACATTACCAGCTCCCAACTCCTTTTTATTCCACGTAAACCACAACCCATTCGTCACCATATCATCAGCATGCAAGTCATGAATGCATTGGTTGAACTCGCCAGTAGCAGTCGTATCAATACCCCGGATGCCTCTTTTCTCATCATGGCATCTGACAACATTAAAGTCACCCAATAAAACCCACGGAGACTCACCCACAGTCCCAGAATTCATCCTCAGAAAATCCCACAGTTGTCTTCTATCCCCAGGTAGGTTATCCCCATAAATGAAAGACGCAAAGAAGCTCATTCCAGACCCACATAAATCCACCTTACAGAGCATGGCCTGGGGATGGGACTGAATCAAACTCACAGCAACACGGTTGGGGTTCCAAGCCACAATGATTCTGGCAACCCCCCCCCCTCCCCCCCCCCGGCAGCGGGCAGTTGTCTAAGAAATCCCATTGAAAACAACAATTATTCAACACACAACCCAAGTTATTTTTTCTAACCTTAGTTTCAAGCATACACATGAGATCAAGGTGGTTATCCCTAATTAGCTTATTGACTTCCCTTTGCTTATGGGGGGAATTAAGGCCCCTAATATTCCAAGAAGCAAACTTAATCATCTATCCTTCTTCCCCTTCCCCTTCCGCCTGTTCTTCCCGCTACTATTACTCTCCTCTTTATCCTCCCCCACCCTTTTCTGTGCCAGTTCGTCCACAAGGGTAACCCGCAACGCAAGAGCAGTAGGGGCGGGCGTCATATCCGCGTCGCTATCCATGCAAACAGCACTGAAGGAGTTAGACAAGGGAACAGGTGGAGCGCTATGCTGTACAGGACTAACAACATCATACTTCGTCACATCATTAACACTACACGACACAACGGCAGTGCTAGGGTTCTTCTCCGCATTGGCCTTGCCCGAAGTCTCTCCTACTTCTATCACAGGGCAGACGCCAACTCTCGTTTTCTTGATGACCTGAGTCCATCCACAACCGTTACTGTTGGAAGCATTACTAGCATGTGGGGTAGTGGTCTTGTTACCACCCACTTCTTTATTTTTGGGACATCCATTAAGCTTGTGACCAAACACGAGGCACTGAGTGCATGAGGGAGGTTTGGCTTGGAATTCCACTTTAACCACAGCAATAGTGCCATCTTCCATCACCACATTAACGCTTGAAGGATAAGTCTCCTTGGCCTCCACGTCAATACATATACGGGCAAAGGTAATCCTGTTCATTTCTTCCGTCATCGCATCCGCATACAATGGGAAACCCACGGAGCTGGCAACATAACTGAGGCCCTCCTCAGTCCAAAGTTGCACTGGGATATCAAAGAATTTAACCCACATAGGTATCTTCTTCATCGTAGCCTTGTCAAAACTAAAGTCTGGTTGCCATTTTTTGAGAATGATTGTGATTCCCGCAAAATGCCATGGTCCATTGACTATCACCTCATCCCTCTGAGTAGGGTTATCAAAGAGAAAGAAGTAGAATCCCTTATCATGCGCAATGACCTTGGTTAGACCGCACTTCCCCCATAGCCTAAACGCCACTGTGTTTACCATGGAAAATGGCAGTTTAGTTCCCAAAAAATACCCCACCATACTGTTCTCCCAACGTCCATGACCTCCATTTGCCACCTCGACTGGTGGAGTAACAGTGATGACGGAGTCGATCACAGCAGGTTGGTGGTAAGAGAGACGTAGCTTAGGTTTCATCTTGGTAGCAGTAATGGAGCTCCACGTTTTTCCCACTTGGGTAGTGCCAGCCACGCAGGGAGTAGACTTCCTTTCATCCTCGTTTCTGCCAGTACATAACCCAGTGTACACCGTACAATCAGCAGTCCTATCATGGGACGATATGGGGTTGGTAGCACCAACAACCTTACCCCTGTCAGATGTTTTGAGCCCAGCGCCAACAGGACCTGCTACACCCTGAACGCCTACAGCCCTACCCACCGCCACAGGCGAGTTGGTTTCAGTTCCTCTACGATCATCGGAGCTTCTAAAGTTCATGACATCCTCTTGGGTAAACCCCTTGCTTCTGAGGAACTCCCAACAAATTCCATTCACATCAGTCACAACTTCCACTCCACTCACCTTTTTACAAACCATGGGCATTTTCTCCGAGACCACAACCTGTCCTTCTTCAATCTCCAAGGCTCTTGAAGAGAGATCGTCCATAGCTTCAGCAGGGATTCCATCACAAACGTAAGGAACAACCTCCAACGTCTGACCTGCGACGGGGTTGGGAGCACCGCCAAGAGAAACAACAGCTGGCGCACTACGTGAAGCCACGCGAGGCACCTTCATGGGTGTATGGCACTCGTCCACCATCATATCGGCACCCAAACAAGGCACACTACCAACGGGAGCAGTCACCAAGTTATTAACGTATGGCAGAAGCCCCACAGGGCGTGGGCCTTGCACACCGGCCATTCTAGACGGAGGTTTGGAAGTAAGAGGAGGTGTTTTAGTGGTATTTGCAGGTGTTTTGGTGGTGGTAGGTGGGAAAAAGGCTTAGGGGAATCCTGGAGAGAGGGGAGAGCATTTTTTACTCGGGGTTTTCACCCTTTAACGGCCTGTTTTTAACTCTAAGTGTGATTTTTGAAAATTATCCTCATACTTTCAAATCGGGAGACCCGAGACTACGTGGTAAGATTCTACAAGTTACATCGGTCCCATACGAGGTGTTCGTGCCTCCTACGGGGTCGTTTGGGGGCCGATTTGGGTTTTCACCCTTTAACGGCATGTTTTTAACTCTATGTGTGATTTTTGCAAATTATCGTCATACTCTCAAACTGGGAGACCTGGGACTATGCGGTCAGTTCCTACAAGTTACATTGGTCCCGTGCGAAGTGTTCGTGCCTCCTACGGGGTAATTTGGGGTCGATTTGGGTTTTCACCCTTTAACGGCCTGTTTTTAAGTTTACATGTGATTTTTACAAATTATCATCCTATTTACAAACCGGGAGACCCGGGACTACGCGGTCAGTTCCTACAAGTTGCATTGGTCCCGTGCGAGGTGTTCGTACATCCTACGGGGCCGTTTGGGGGCTGGTTTGGGTTTTCACCCTTTAATGGCCTGTTTTTAAGTCTAAGTGTGATTTTTGCAAATTATCATCGTACTCTCAAACCAGGACACCCGGGACTACGGGGTCAGTTCCTACAAGTTGCATTGGTCCCGTGCGAGGTGTCCGTGCCTCCTACGGGTCCGTTTGGGGACTGGTTTGGGTTTTCACCCCTTAACGGCTATTTTTTAAGTCTAAATGTGATTTTTTCAAATTATCGTCATACATTCAAACCGGGACACCCGGTACTATGCGGTCAGTTCCTACAAGTTGCATTGGTCCCGTGCGAGGAGTTCGTGCCTCCTACGGGGTCGTTAGGGGGCTGGTTTGGGTTTTCGCCCCTTAACGGCTAGTTTTTAAGTCCAAGTGTGATTTTTGCAAATTATCGTCGTACTCTCAAATCGGGAGACCTGGGACTACGCGGTCAATTCCTACAAGTTGCATGGGGCCGTGCGAGGTGTCCGTGCCTCCTACAGGGCCGTTTGGGGAGTGGTTTGGGTTTTCACCCCTTAACGGCTAGTTTTTAAGTCTAAATGTGATTTTTTCAAATTATCGTCATACTTTCAAACCGGGACACCCGGTACTACGCGGTCAGTTCCTACAAGTTGCATTGGTCCCGTGCGAGGTGTTCGTGCCTCCTACGGGGTCGTTTGGGGGCTGGTTTGGGTTTTCACCCCTTAACGGCTAGTTTTTAAGTCCAAGTGTGATTTTTGCAAATTATCGTCGTACTCTCAAATCGGGAGACCTGGGAGTACGCGGTCAACTCCTACAAGTTGCATTGGTCCCGTGCGAGGTGTTCGTACCACCTACGGGGCCGTTTGGGAACTGGTTTGGGTTTTCACCCTTTAACGGCTTGTTTTTAAGTCTAAGTGTGATTTTTGCAAATTATCGTCGTACTCTCAAATCGGGATACCCAGGACTACGCGGTCAGTTCCTACATGTTGCATTGGTCCCGTGCGAGGTGTTCGTACCTCCTACGGGGCCGTTTGGGGACTGGTTTGGGTTTTCACACTTTAACGGCCTGTTTTTAACTCTAAGTGTGATTTTTGAAAATTATCCTCATACTTTCAAATCGGGAGACCCGAGACTACGTGGTAAGATTCTACAAGTTACATCGGTCCCATACGAGGTGTTCGTGCCTCCTACGGGGTCGTTTGGGGGACGATTTGGGTTTTCACCCTTTAACGGCATGTTTTTAACTCTAAGTGTGATTTTTGCAAATTATCGTCATACTCTCAAACTGGGACTATGCGGTCAGTTCCTACAACTTACATTGGTCCCGTGCGAAGTGTTCGTGCCTCCTACGGGGTCGTTTGGGGGCTGGTTTGGGTTTTCACCCCTTAACGGCTAGTTTTTAAGTCTAAGTGTGATTTTTGCAAATTATCGTCGTACTCTCAAACCAGGAGACCCGGGACTACGCGGTCAGTTCCTACAAGTTGCATTGGTCTCGTGCGAGGTGTTCGTACCTCCTACGGGGCCGTTTGGGGGCTGGTTTCGGTTTTCACCCTTTAACGACTTGTTTTTAAGTCTAAGTGTGATTTTTGCAAATTATCGTCATACTCTCAAACCGGGACACCCGGGCCCACGCGGTCAGTTCCTACAAGTTGTATTGGTCCTATGCGAGGTGTTCGTGCCTCCTACGGGGTCGTTTGGAGGCCGGTTTGGGTTTTCACCCTTTAACGGCTTGTTTTTAAGTCTAAGTGTGATTTTTGCAAATTATCATCCTATTCACAAACCGGGAGATCCGGGACTATGCGGTCAGTTCCTACAAGCTGCATTGGTTCCGTGCGAGGTGTTCGTGCCTCCTACGGGGTCGTTTGGTGGCTGGTTTGGGTTTTCACCCCTTAACGGCTAGTTTTTAAGTCTAAGTGTGATTTTTGCAAATTATCGTCGTACTCTCAAATAGGGAGACCCGGGACTACGCGGTCAGTTCGTACAAGTTGCATTGGTCCCGTGCGAGGTGTTCATACCTCCTACTGGGCCGTTTGGGGGTTGGTTTCGGTTTTCACCCTTTAACGGCTTGTTTTTAAGTCTAAGTGTGATTTTTGCAAATTATCAACCTATTCACAAACCGGGAGATCCGGGACTACGCGGTCTGTTCCTACAAGTTGCATTGGTCCCGTGCGAGGTATTCGTGCCTCCTACGGGGTCGTTTGGGCGCTGGTTTGGGTTTTCACCCCTTAACGGCTAGTTTTTAAGTCTAAGTGTGATTTTTGCAAATTATTGTCGTACTCTCAAACCAGGAGACCCGGGACTACGCGGTCAGTTCCTACAAGTTGTATTGGTCCCGTGGGAGGTGTTCGTGCCTCCTACGGGGTCGTTTGGGGGCTGGTTTGGGTTTTCACCCTTTAACGGCTAGTTTTTAAGTCTAAGTGTGATTTTTGCAAATTATCGTCATACTCTCAAATCGGGAGATCCGGGACTACGCGGTCAGTTCCTACAAGTTGCATTGGTCCCGTGCGAGGTGTTCGTGCCTCCTACGGGGTCGTTTGGTGGCTGGTTTGGGTTTTCACCCCTTAACGGGTAGTTTTTAAGTCTAAGTGTGATTTTTGCAAATTATCGTCGTACTCTCAAATCGGGAGACCCGGGACTACGCGATCAGTTCGTACAAGTTGCATTGGTCCCGTGCGAGGTGTTCGTACCTCCTACGGGGCCGTTTGGGGGCTGGTTTCGGTTTTCACCCTTTAACGGCTTGTTTTTAAGTCTAAGTGTCATTTTTACAAATTATCATCATACTCTCAAACCGGGAGACCCAGGACCACGCGGTCAGTTCCTACAAGTTGCATTGGTCCTGTGCGAGGTGTTCGTGCCTCCTACGGGGTCGTTTGGGGGCCGATTTGGGCTTCCACCCTTTAACGGCCTGTTTTTAAGTTTACGTTTGATTTTTGCAAATTATCGTCCTATTCACAAAACGGGAGATCCGGGACTACGCGGTCAGTTCCTACAAGTTACATGGGTCCCGTGCGAGGTGTTCGTGCCTCCTACGGGGTCGTTTGGGGGCCGGTTTGGGTTTTCACCCTTTAACGGCTTGTTTTTAAGTTTAAGTGTTGATTTTTACAAATTTTTATCATATTCTCAAACCGGAAGACCCGGGACTGCGCGATCAGTTCCTACAAGTTACATTGGTCCCATGCGAGGTGTTTGTGCCTCGTACGGGATCGTTTGGGGGTTGTTTTGGGTTTTCACCCTTTAACGGCTTGTTTTTAAGTTTAAGTGTTGATTTTGCAAATTATCGTCATATTCTCAAACCGGGAGACTCGGGACTACGCGGTCAGTTCCTACAAGTTAAATTGGTCCCGTGCGACGTGTTCGTGCCTCTTACGGGACCGTTTGGGGGCTGGTTTGGATTTTCACCCTCAAACGGCTTATTTTCAAGCCTAATCTACGTATTTTGAAATTATCATCATATTCTCAAACTGGAAGACCCGGGAGTGCGGGGTCAGTTCAGACGAGTTACATTGGTCCCGTGGGAGGTGTTCGTGCCTCTTACGGGGCCGTTTGGGGGTTGGTTTGGGGTTTTACCCTCAAACGGCTTATTTTGAAGCCTAATCTATGTATTTTGAAATTATCGTCATATTTTCAAACCGAGAGACCCGGAACTACACGGTCAGTTCATACGAGTTACATTAGTCCCGTGCGAGGTGTCCGTGCCTCTTACGGGACGGTTTGGGGGCTGGTTTGGGTTGTCACCAACAAACGGCTTGTTTTCAAGCCGAATCTACGTATTTTGAAATTATCGTCATATTCTCAAACTGGGAGACTCGGGACTACATGGTCAGTTCGTACGAGTTACATTGGTCTCGTACGAGATGTTCATCCCTCTTACGGGGCCGTTTTGGGGCTGGTTTGAGTTTTCACCCCTTAACGGCTAGTTTTTAAGTCTAAGTGTGATTTTTACAAATTATCGTCATACTTTCAAATCGGGAGATCCGATACTACGCGGTCAGTTCCTACAAGTTGCATTGGTCCCGTGCGAGCTGTTCGTACCTCCTACGGGGTCGTTTGGGGGCTGGTTTGGGTTTTCACCCCTTAACGACTAGTTTTTAAGTCTAAGTGTGATTTTTGCAAATTATCGTCATACTCTCAAACCGGGACACCCGGGACTACGCGGTCAGTTCCTACAAGTTGGATTGGTCCCGTGCGAGGTGTTCGTGCCTCCTACGGGGTCGGGTTTTCACCCCTTAACGGCTAGTTTTTAAGTCTAAGTGTGATTTTTGCAAATTATCGTCGTACTCTCAAACCAGGAGACCCGGGACTACGCGGTCTGTTCCTACAAGTTGCATTGGTCCCGTGGGAGGTGTTCGTGCCTCCCACTCGTTTGGGCGCTGGTTTGGGTTTTCACCCCTTAACGGCTAGTTTTTAAGTCTAAGTGTGATTTTTGCAAATTATCGTCGTACTCTCAAACCAGGAGACCCGGGACTACGCGGTCAGTTCCTACAAGTTGCATTGGTCCCGTACGAGGTGTTCGTGCCTCCTACGGGGTCGTTTGGGGGCTGGTTTGGGTTTTCACCCTTTAACGGCTAGTTTTTAAGTCTAAGTGTGATTTTTGCAAATTATCGTCATACTCTCAAATCGGGAGATCCGGGACTACGCGGTCAGTTCCTACAAGTTGCATTGGTCCCGTGCGAGTTGTTCGTACCTCCTACGGGGCCGTTTGGGGACTGGTTTGGGTTTTCACCCTTTAACGGCCTATTTTTAACTCTTAGTGTGATTTTTGAAAATTATCCTCATACTTTCAAATCGGGAGACCCGAGACTACGTGGTAAGATTCTACAAGTTACATCGGTCCCATACGAGGTGTTCGTGCCTCCTACGGGGTCGTTTGGTGGCCGATTTGGGTTTTCACCCTTTAACGGCATGTTTTTAACTCTAAGTGCGATTTTTGCAAATTATCGTCATACTCTCAAACTGGGAGACCCGGGACTATGCGGTCAGTTCCTACAAGTTACATTGGTCCCGTGCGAAGTGTTCGTGCCTCCTACGGGGTCGTTTGGGGTCGATTTGGGTTTTCACCCTTTAACGGCCTGTTTTTAAGTTTACATGTGATTTTTACAAATTATCATCCTATTTACAAACCGAGGGAGACCCGGGACTGCGCGGTCAGTTCCTACAAGTTGCATTGGTCCCGTGCGAGGTGTTCGTACCTCCTACGGGGCCGTTTGGGGGCTGGTTTGGGTTTTCACCCTTTAATGGCCTGTTTTTAAGTCTAAGTGTGATTTTTGCAAATTATCATCGTACTCTCAAACCAGGACACCCGGGACTACGCGGTCAGTTCCTACAAGTTGCATTGGTCCCGTGCGAGCTGTCCTTGCCTCCTACGGGGCCGTTTGGGGACTGGTTTGGGTTTTCACCCCTTAACGACTATTTTTTAAGTCTAAATGTGATTTTTTCAAATTATCGTCATACTTTCAAACCGGGACACCCGGTACTACGCGGTCAGTTCCTACAAGTTGCATTGGTCCTGTGCGAGGAGTTCGTGCCTCCTACGGGGTCGTTTGGGGGCTGGTTTGGGTTTTCACCCCTTAACGGCTAGTTTTTAAGTCCAAGTGTGATTGTTGCAAATTATCGTCGTACTCTCAAATCGGGAGACCTGGGACTACGCGGTCAATTCCTACAAGTTGCATGGGGTCGTGCGAGGTGTTCGTACCTCCTACGGGGCCGTTTGGGGACAGGTTTGGGTTTTCACCCTTTAACGGCAAGTTTTTAAGTCCAAGTGTGATTTTTGCAAATTATCATCGTACTTACAAACCGGGAGATCCGGGACTACGCGGTCTGTTCCTACAAGTTGCATTGGTCCCGTGCGAGGTGTTCGTACCTCCTACGGGGCCGTTTGGGGACTGGTTTGGGTTTTCACCCTTTAACGGCCTGTTTTTAACTCTAAGTGTGATTTTTGAAAATTATCCTCATACTTTCAAATCGGGAGACCCGAGACTACGTGGTAAGATTCTACAAGTTACATCGGTCCCATACGAGGTGTTCGTGCCTCCTACGGGGTCGTTTGGGGGCCGATTTGGGTTTTCACCCTTTAACGGCATGTTTTTAACTCTAAGTGTGATTTTTGCAAATTATCGTCATACTCTCAAACTGGGAGACCTGGGACTATGCGGTCAGTTCCTACAAGTTACATTGGTTCCGTACGAAGTGTTCGTGCCTCCTACGGGGTAATTTGGGGTCGATTTGGGTTTTCACCCTTTAACGGCCTGTTTTTAAGTTTACATGTGATTTTTACAAATTATCATCCTATTTACAAACCGGGAGACCCGGGACTACGCGGTCAGTTCCTACAAGTTGCATTGGTCCCGTGCGAGGTGTTCGTACATCCTACGGGGCCGTTTGGGGGCTGGTTTGGGTTTTCACCCTTTAATGGCCTGTTTTTAAGTCTAAGTGTGATTTTTGCAAATTATCATCGTACTCTCAAACCAGGACACCCGGGACTACGGGGTCAGTTCCTACAAGTTGCATTGGTCCCGTGCGAGGTGTCCGTGCCTCCTACGGGTCCGTTTGGGGACAGGTTTGGGTTTTCACCCCTTAACGGCTAGTTTTTAAGTCTAAATGTGATTTTTTCAAATTATCGTCATACTTTCAAACCGGGACACCCGGTACTACGCGGTCAGTTCCTACAAGTTGCATTGGTCCCGTGCGAGGTGTTCGTGCCTCCTACGGGGTCGTTAGGGGGCTGGTTTGGGTTTTCACCCCTTAACGGCTAGTTTTTAAGTCCGAGTGTGATTTTTGCAAATTATCGTCGTAGTCTCAAATCGGGATACCCAGGACTACGCGGTCAGTTCCTACATGTTGCATTGGTCCCGTGCGAGGTGTTCGTACCTCCTACGGGGCCGTTTGGGGACTGGTTTGGGTTTTCACCCTTTAACGGCCTGTTTTTAACTCTAAGTGTGATTTTTGAAAATTATCCTCATACTTTCAAATCGGGAGACCCGAGACTACGTGGTAAGATTCTACAAGTTACATCGGTCCCATACGAGGTGTTCGTGCCTCCTACGGGGTCGTTTGGGGGCCGATTTGGGTTTTCACCCTTTAACGGCATGTTTTTAACTCTAAGTGTGATTTTTGCAAATTATCGTCATACTCTCAAACTGGGAGACCCGCAGTTCCTACAACATACATTGGTCCTGTGCGAAGTGTTCGTGCCTCCTACGGGGTCGTTTGGGGGCTGGTTTGGGTTTTCACCCCTTAACGGCTAGTTTTTAAGTCTAAGTGTGATTTTTGCAAATTATCGTCGTACTCTCAAACCAGGAGACCCGGGACGACGCGGTCAGTTCCTACAAGTTGCATTGGTCTCGTGCGAGGTGTTCGTACCTCCTACGGGGCCGTTTGGGAGTTGGTTTCGGTTTTCACCCTTTAACGACTTGTTTTTAAGTCTAAGTGTGATTTTTGCAAATTATCGTCATACTCTCAAACCGGGACACCCGGGCCCATGCGGTCAGTTCCTACAAGTTGTATTGGTCCTATGCGAGGTGTTCGTGCCTCCTACGGGGTCGTTTGGAGGCCGGTTTGGGTTTTCACCCTTTAACGGCTTGTTTTTAAGTCTAAGTGTGATTTTTGCAAATTATCATCCTATTCACAAACCGGGAGATCCGGGACTATGCGGTCAGTTCCTACAAGTTGCATTGGTTCCGTGCGAGGTGTTCGTGCCTCCTACGGGGTCGTTTGGTGGCTGGTTTGGGTTTTCACCCCTTAACGGCTAGTTTTTAAGTCAAAGTGTGATTTTTGCAAATTATCGTCGTACTCTCAAATAGGGAGACCCGGGACTACGCGGTCAGTTCGTACAAGTTGCATTGGTCCCGTGCGAGGTGTTCATACCTCCTACTGGGCCGTTTGGGGGATGGTTTCGGTTTTCACCCTTTAACGGCTTGTTTTTAAGTCTAAGTGGGATTTTTGCAAATTATCAACCTATTCACAAACCGGGAGATCCGGGACTACGCGGTCTGTTCCTACAAGTTGCATTGGTCCCGTGCGAGGTATTCGTGCCTCCTACGGGGTCGTTTGGGCGCTGGTTTGGGTTTTCACCCCTTAACGGCTAGTTTTTAAGTCTAAGTGTGATTTTTTCAAATTATCGTCGTACTCTCAAACCAGGAGACCCGGGACTACGCGGTCAGTTCCTACAAGTTGCATTGGTCCCGTGGGAGGTGTTCGTGCCTCCTACAGGGTCGTTTGGGGGCTGGTTTGGGTTTTCACCATTTAACGGCTAGTTTTTAAGTCTAAGTGTGATTTTTGCAAATTATCGTCATACTCTCAAACTGGGAGATCCGGGACTACGCGGTCAGTTCCTACAAGTTGCATTGGTCCCGTGCGAGGTGTTCGTGCCTCTTACGGGGTCGTTTGGTGGCTGGTTTGGGTTTTCACACCTTAACGGCTAGTTTTTAAGTCTAAGTGTGATTTTTGCAAATTATCGTCGTACTCTCAAATCGGGAGACCCGGGACTACGCGGTCAGTTCGTACAAGTTGCATTGGTCCCGTGCGAGGTGTTCGTACCTTCTACGGGGCCGTTTGGGGGCTGGTTTCGGTTTTCACCCTTTAACGGCTTGTTTTTAAGTCTAAGTGTGATTTTTACAAATTATCATCATACTCTCAAACCGGGAGACCCAGGACCACGCGGTCAGTTCCTACAAGTTGCATTGGTCCTGTGCGAGGTGTTCGTGCCTCCTACGGGGTCGTTTGGGGGCCGATTTGGGTTTCCACCCTTTAACGGCCTGTTTTTAAGTTTACGTTTGATTTTTGCAAATTATCGTCCTATTCACAAACCGGGAGATCCGGGACTACGCGGTCAGTTCCTACAAGTTACATGGGTCCCGTGCGAGGTGTTCGTGCCTCCTACGGGGTCGTTTGGGGGCCGGTTTGGGTTTTCACCCTTTAACGGCTTGTTTTTAAGTTTAAGTGTTGATTTTTACAAATTTTTATCATATTCTCAAACCGGAAGACCCGGGACTGCGCGATCAGTTCCTACAAGTTACATTGGTCCCATGCGAGGTGTTTGTGCCTCGTACGGGATCGTTTGGGGGTTGTTTTGGGTTTTCACCCTTTAACGGCTTGTTTTTAAGTTTAAGTGTTGATTTTGCAAATTATCGTCATATTCTCAAACCGGGAGACTCGGGACTACGCGGTCAGTTCCTACAAGTTACATTGGTCCCGTGCGACGTGTTCGTGCCTCTTACGGGACCGTTTGGGGGCTGGTTTGGATTTTCACCCTCAAACGGCTTATTTTCAAGCCTAATCTACGTATTTTGAAATTATCATCATATTCTCAAACTGGAAGACCCGGGACTGCGGGGTCAGTTCAGACGAGTTACATTGGTCCCGTGGGAGGTGTTCGTGCCTCTTACGGGGACGTTTGGGGGTTGGTTTGGGGTTTTACCCTCAAACGGCTTATTTTGAAGCCTAATCTATGTATTTTGAAATTATCGTCATATTCTCACACCGAGAGACCCGGAACTACACGGTCAGTTCATACGAGTTACATTAGTCCCGTGCGAGGTGTCCGTGCCTCTTACGGGACGGTTTGGGGGCTGGTTTGGGTTTTCACCCACAAACGGCTTGTTTTCAATCCGAATCTACGTATTTTGAAATTATCGTCATATTCTCAAACTGGGAGACTCGGGACTACATGGTCAGTTCGTACGAGTTACATTGGTCTCGTACGAGATGTTCATCCCTCTTACGGGGCCGTTTGGGGGCTGGTTTGAGTTTTCACCCCTTAACGGCTAGTTTTTAAGTCTAAGTGTGATTTTTGCAAATTATCGTCGTACTCTCAAATCGGGAGACCCGGGACTACGCGGTCAGTTCGTACAAGTTGCATTGGTCCCGTGCGAGGTGTTCGTACCTCCTACGGGGCCGTTTGGGGGCTGGTTTCGGTTTTCACCCTTTAACGGCTTGTTTTTAAGTCTAAGTGTGATTTTTACAAATTATCATCATACTCTCAAACCGGGAGACCCAGGACCACGCGGTCAGTTCCTACAAGTTGCATTGGTCCTGTGCGAGGTGTTCGTGCCTCCTACGGGGTCGTTTGGGGGCCGATTTGGGTTTCCACCCTTTAACGGCCTGTTTTTAAGTTTACGTTTGATTTTTGCAAATTATCGTCCTATTCACAAACCGGGAGATCCGGGACTACGCGGTCAGTTCCTACAAGTTACATGGGTCCCGTGCGAGGTGTTCGTGCCTCCTACGGGGTCGTTTGGGGGCCGGTTTGGGTTTTCACCCTTTAACGGCTTGTTTTTAAGTTTAAGTGTTGATTTTTACAAATTTTTATCATATTCTCAAACCGGAAGACCCGGGACTGCGCGATCAGTTCCTACAAGTTACATTGGTCCCATGCGAGGTGTTTGTGCCTCGTACGGGATCGTTTGGGGGTTGTTTTGGGTTTTCACCCTTTAACGGCTTGTTTTTAAGTTTAAGTGTTGATTTTGCAAATTATCGTCATATTCTCAAACCGGGAGACTCGGGACTACGCGGTCAGTTCCTACAAGTTACATTGGTCCCGTGCGACGTGTTCGTGCCTCTTACGGGACCGTTTGGGGGCTGGTTTGGATTTTCACCCTCAAACGGCTTATTTTCAAGCCTAATCTACGTATTTTGAAATTATCATCATATTCTCAAACTGGAAGACCCGGGACTGCGGGGTCAGTTCAGACGAGTTACATTGGTCCCGTGGGAGGTGTTCGTGCCTCTTACGGGGACGTTTGGGGGTTGGTTTGGGGTTTTACCCTCAAACGGCTTATTTTGAAGCCTAATCTATGTATTTTGAAATTATCGTCATATTCTCACACCGAGAGACCCGGAACTACACGGTCAGTTCATACGAGTTACATTAGTCCCGTGCGAGGTGTCCGTGCCTCTTACGGGACGGTTTGGGGGCTGGTTTGGGTTTTCACCCACAAACGGCTTGTTTTCAATCCGAATCTACGTATTTTGAAATTATCGTCATATTCTCAAACTGGGAGACTCGGGACTACATGGTCAGTTCGTACGAGTTACATTGGTCTCGTACGAGATGTTCATCCCTCTTACGGGGCCGTTTGGGGGCTGGTTTGAGTTTTCACCCCTTAACGGCTAGTTTTTAAGTCTAAGTGTGATTTTTGCAAATTATCGTCATACTTTCAAATCGGGAGATCCGATACTACGCGGTCAGTTCCTACAAGTTGCATTGGTCCCGTGCGAGCTGTTCGTGCCTCCTACGGGGTCGTTTGGGGGCTGGTTTGGGTTTTCACCCCTTAACGACTAGTTTTTAAGTCTAAGTGTGATTTTTGCAAATTATCGTCATACTCTCAAATCGGGAGACCGGGGACTACGCGGTCAATTCCTACAAGTTGCATTGATTCCGTGCGAGGTGTTCGTACCTCCTACGGGGCCATTTGGGGGCTGGTTTGGGATTTCACCCTTTAACGGCTTGTTTTTAAGTTTAAGTGTGAGTTTTGCAAATTATCGTCATACTCTCAAACCGGGACACCCGGGACTACGCGGTCAGTTCCTACAAGTTGCATTGGTCCCGTGCGAGGTGTTCGTGCCTCCTACGGGGTCGGGTTTTCACCCCTTAACGGCTAGTTTTTAAGTCTAAGTGTGATTTTTGCAAATTATCGTCGTACTCTCAAACCAGGAGACCCGGGACTACGCGGTCTGTTCCTACAAGTTGCATTGGTCCCGTGTGAGGTGTTCGTGCCTCCCACTCGTTTGGGCGCTGGTTTGGGTTTTCACCCCTTAACGGCTAGTTTTTAAGTCTAAGTGTGATTTTTGCAAATTATCGTCGTACTCTCAAACCAGGAGACCCGGGACTACCCGGTCAGTTCCTACAAGTTGCATTGGTCCCGTACGAGGTGTTCGTGCCTCCTACGGGGTCGTTTGGGGGCTGGTTTGGGTTTTCACCCTTTAACGGCTAGTTTTTAAGTCTAAGTGTGATTTTTGCAAATTATCGTCATACTCTCAAATCGGGAGATCCGGGACTACGCGGTCAGTTCCTACAAGTTGCATTGGTCCCGTGCGAGTTGTTCGTACCTCCTACGGGGCCGTTTGGGGACTGGTTTGGGTTTTCACCCTTTAACGGCCTATTTTTAACTCTTAGTGTGATTTTTGAAAATTATCCTCATACTTTCAAATCGGGAGACACGAGACTACGTGGTAAGATTCTACAAGTTACATCGGTCCCATACGAGGTGTTCGTGCCTCCTACGGGGTCGTTTGGTGGCCGATTTGGGTTTTCACCCTTTAACGGCATGTTTTTAACTCTAAGTGCGATTTTTGCAAATTATCGTCATACTCTCAAACTGGGAGACCCGGGACTATGCGGTCAGTTCCTACAAGTTACATTGGTCCCGTGCGAAGTGTTCGTGCCTCCTACGGGGTCGTTTGGGGTCGATTTGTGTTTTCACCCTTTAACGGCCTGTTTTTAAGTTTACATGTGATTTTTACAAATTATCATCCTATTTACAAACCGAGGGAGACCCGGGACTGCGCGGTCAGTTCCTACAAGTTGCATTGGTCCCGTGCGAGGTGTTCGTACCTCCTACGGGGCCGTTTGGGGGCTGGTTTGGGTTTTCACCCTTTAATGGCCTGTTTTTAAGTCTAAGTGTGATTTTTGCAAATTATCATCGTACTCTCAAACCAGGACACCCGGGACTACGCGGTCAGTTCCTACAAGTTGCATTGGTCCCGTACGAGGTGTCCTTGCCTCCTACGGGGCCGTTTGGGGACTGGTTTGGGTTTTCACCCCTTAACGACTATTTTTTAAGTCTAAATGTGATTTTTTCAAATTATCGTCATACTTTCAAACCGGGACACCCGGTACTACGCGGTCAGTTCCTACAAGTTGCATTGGTCCTGTGCGAGGAGTTCGTGCCTCCTACGGGGTCGTTTGGGGGCTGGTTTGGGTTTTCACCCCTTAACGGCTAGTTTTTAAGTCCAAGTGTGATTGTTGCAAATTATCGTCGTACTCTCAAATCGGGAGACCTGGGACTACGCGGTCAATTCCTACAAGTTGCATGGGGTCGTGCGAGGTGTTCGTACCTCCTACGGGGCCGTTTGGGGACAGGTTTGGGTTTTCACCCTTTAACGGCAAGTTTTTAAGTCCAAGTGTGATTTTTGCAAATTATCATCGTACTTACAAACCGGGAGATCCGGGACTACGCGGTCTGTTCCTACAAGTTGCATTGGTCCCGTGCGAGGTGTTCGTACCTCCTACGGGGCCGTTTGGGGACTGGTTTGGGTTTTCACCCTTTAACGGCCTGTTTTTAACTCTAAGTGTGATTTTTGAAAATTATCCTCATACTTTCAAATCGGGAGACCCGAGACTACGTGGTAAGATTCTACAAGTTACATCGGTCCCATACGAGGTGTTCGTGCCTCCTACGGGGTAGTTTGGGGGCCGATTTGGGTTTTCACCCTTTAACGGCATGTTTTTAACTCTAAGTGTGATTTTTGCAAATTATCGTCATACTCTCAAACTGGGAGACCTGGGACTATGCGGTCAGTTCCTACAAGTTACATTGGTTCCGTACGAAGTGTTCGTGCCTCCTACGGGGTAATTTGGGGTCGATTTGGGTTTTCACCCTTTAACGGCCTGTTTTTAAGTTTACATGTGATTTTTACAAATTATCATCCTATTTACAAACCGGGAGACCCGGGACTACGCGGTCAGTTCCTACAAGTTGCATTGGTCCCGTGCGAGGTGTTCGTACATCCTACGGGGCCGTTTGGGGGCTGGTTTGGGTTTTCACCCTTTAATGGCCTGTTTTTAAGTCTAAGTGTGATTTTTGCAAATTATCATCGTACTCTCAAACCAGGACACCCGGGACTACGGGGTCAGTTCCTACAAGTTGCATTGGTCCCGTGCGAGGTGTCCGTGCCTCCTACGGGTCCGTTTGGGGACAGGTTTGGGTTTTCACCCCTTAACGGCTAGTTTTTAAGTCTAAATGTGATTTTTTCAAATTATCGTCATACTTTCAAACCGGGACACCCGGTACTACGCGGTCAGTTCCTACAAGTTGCATTGGTCCCGTGCGAGGTGTTCGTGCCTCCTACGGGGTCGTTTGGGGGCTGGTTTGGGTTTTCACCCCTTAACGGCTAGTTTTTAAGTCCGAGTGTGATTTTTGCAAATTATCGTCGTAGTCTCAAATCGGGATACCCAGGACTACGCGGTCAGTTCCTACATGTTGCATTGGTCCCGTGCGAGGTGTTCGTACCTCCTACGGGGCCGTTTGGGGACTGGTTTGGGTTTTCACCCTTTAACGGCCTGTTTTTAACTCTAAGTGTGATTTTTGAAAATTATCCTCATACTTTCAAATCGGGAGACCCGAGACTACGTGGTAAGATTCTACAAGTTACATCGGTCCCATACGAGGTGTTCGTGCCTCCTACGGGGTCGTTTGGGGGCCGATTTGGGTTTTCACCCTTTAACGGCATGTTTTTAACTCTAAGTGTGATTTTTGCAAATTATCGTCATACTCTCAAACTGGGAGACCCGCAGTTCCTACAACATACATTGGTCCTGTGCGAAGTGTTCGTGCCTCCTACGGGGTCGTTTGGGGGCTGGTTTGGGTTTTCACCCCTTAACGGCTAGTTTTTAAGTCTAAGTGTGATTTTTGCAAATTATCGTCGTACTCTCAAACCAGGAGACCCGGGACGACGCGGTCAGTTCCTACCAGTTGCATTGGTCTCGTGCGAGGTGTTCGTACCTCCTACGGGGCCGTTTGGGAGTTGGTTTCGGTTTTCACCCTTTAACGACTTGTTTTTAAGTCTAAGTGTGATTTTTGCAAATTATCGTCATACTCTCAAACCGGGACACCCGGGCCCATGCGGTCAGTTCCTACAAGTTGTATTGGTCCTATGCGAGGTGTTCGTGCCTCCTACGGGGTCGTTTGGAGGCCGGTTTGGGTTTTCACCCTTTAACGGCTTGTTTTTAAGTCTAAGTGTGATTTTTGCAAATTATCATCCTATTCACAAACCGGGAGATCCGGGACTATGCGGTCAGTTCCTACAAGTTGCATTGGTTCCGTGCGAGGTGTTCGTGCCTCCTACGGGGTCGTTTGGTGGCTGGTTTGGGTTTTCACCCCTTAACGGCTAGTTTTTAAGTCTAAGTGTGATTTTTGCAAATTATCGTCGTACTCTCAAATAGGGAGACCCGGGACTACGCGGTCAGTTCGTACAAGTTGCATTGGTCCCGTGCGAGGTGTTCATACCTCCTACTGGGCCGTTTGGGGGATGGTTTCGGTTTTCACCCTTTAACGGCTTGTTTTTAAGTCTAAGTGGGATTTTTGCAAATTATCAACCTATTCACAAACCGGGAGATCCGGGACTACGCGGTCTGTTCCTACAAGTTGCATTGGTCCCGTGCGAGGTATTCGTGCCTCCTACGGGGTCGTTTGGGCGCTGGTTTGGGTTTTCACCCCTTAACGGCTAGTTTTTAAGTCTAAGTGTGATTTTTTCAAATTATCGTCGTACTCTCAAACCAGGAGACCCGGGACTACGCGGTCAGTTCCTACAAGTTGCATTGGTCCCGTGGGAGGTGTTCGTGCCTCCTACAGGGTCGTTTGGGGGCTGGTTTGGGTTTTCACCATTTAACGGCTAGTTTTTAAGTCTAAGTGTGATTTTTGCAAATTATCGTCATACTCTCAAATCGGGAGATCCGGGACTACGCGGTCAGTTCCTACAAGTTGCATTGGTCCCGTGCGAGGTGTTCGTGCCTCTTACGGGGTCGTTTGGTGGCTGGTTTGGGTTTTCACACCTTAACGGCTAGTTTTTAAGTCTAAGTGTGATTTTTGCAAATTATCGTCGTACTCTCAAATCGGGAGACCCGGGACTACGCGGTCAGTTCGTACAAGTTGCATTGGTCCCGTGCGAGGTGTTCGTACCTCCTACGGGGCCGTTTGGGGGCTGGTTTCGGTTTTCACCCTTTAACGGCTTGTTTTTAAGTCTAAGTGTGATTTTTACAAATTATCATCATACTCTCAAACCGGGAGACCCAGGACCACGCGGTCAGTTCCTACAAGTTGCATTGGTCCTGTGCGAGGTGTTCGTGCCTCCTACGGGGTCGTTTGGGGGCCGATTTGGGTTTCCACCCTTTAACGGCCTGTTTTTAAGTTTACGTTTGATTTTTGCAAATTATCGTCCTATTCACAAACCGGGAGATCCGGGACTACGCGGTCAGTTCCTACAAGTTACATGGGTCCCGTGCGAGGTGTTCGTGCCTCCTACGGGGTCGTTTGGGGGCCGGTTTGGGTTTTCACCCTTTAACGGCTTGTTTTTAAGTTTAAGTGTTGATTTTTACAAATTTTTATCATATTCTCAAACCGGAAGACCCGGGACTGCGCGATCAGTTCCTACAAGTTACATTGGTCCCATGCGAGGTGTTTGTGCCTCGTACGGGATCGTTTGGGGGTTGTTTTGGGTTTTCACCCTTTAACGGCTTGTTTTTAAGTTTAAGTGTTGATTTTGCAAATTATCGTCATATTCTCAAACCGGGAGACTCGGGACTACGCGGTCAGTTCCTACAAGTTACATTGGTCCCGTGCGACGTGTTCGTGCCTCTTACGGGACCGTTTGGGGGCTGGTTTGGATTTTCACCCTCAAACGGCTTATTTTCAAGCCTAATCTACGTATTTTGAAATTGTCATCATATTCTCAAACTGGAAGACCCGGGACTGCGGGGTCAGTTCAGACGAGTTACATTGGTCCCGTGGGAGGTGTTCGTGCCTCTTACGGGGACGTTTGGGGGTTGGTTTGGGGTTTTACCCTCAAACGGCTTATTTTGAAGCCTAATCTATGTATTTTGAAATTATCGTCATATTCTCACACCGAGAGACCCGGAACTACACGGTCAGTTCATACGAGTTACATTAGTCCCGTGCGAGGTGTCCGTGCCTCTTACGGGACGGTTTGGGGGCTGGTTTGGGTTTTCACCCACAAACGGCTTGTTTTCAATCCGAATCTACGTATTTTGAAATTATCGTCATATTCTCAAACTGGGAGACTCGGGACTACATGGTCAGTTCGTACGAGTTACATTGGTCTCGTACGAGATGTTCATCCCTCTTACGGGGCCGTTTGGGGGCTGGTTTGAGTTTTCACCCCTTAACGGATAGTTTTTAAGTCTAAGTGTGATTTTTGCAAATTATCGTCATACTTTCAAATCGGGAGATCCGATACTACGCGGTCAGTTCCTACAAGTTGCATTGGTCCCGTGCGAGCTGTTCGTGCCTCCTACGGGGTCGTTTGGGGGCTGGTTTGGGTTTTCACCCCTTAACGTGCGAGTTTTTAAGTCTAAGTGTGATTTTTGCAAATTATCGTCGTACTCTCAAACCAGGAGACCCGGGACTACCCGGTCAGTTCCTACAAGTTGCATTGGTCCCGTACGAGGTGTTCGTGCCTCCTACGGGGTCGTTTGGGGGCTGGTTTGGGTTTTCACCCTTTAACGGCTAGTTTTTAAGTCTAAGTGTGATTTTTGCAAATTATCGTCATACTCTCAAATCGGGAGATCCGGGACTACGCGGTCAGTTCCTACAAGTTGCATTGGTCCCGTGCGAGTTGTTCGTACCTCCTACGGGGCCGTTTGGGGACTGGTTTGGGTTTTCACCCTTTAACGGCCTATTTTTAACTCTTAGTGTGATTTTTGAAAATTATCCTCATACTTTCAAATCGGGAGACCCGAGACTACGTGGTAAGATTCTACAAGTTACATCGGTCCCATACGAGGTGTTCGTGCCTCCTACGGGGTCGTTTGGTGGCCGATTTGGGTTTTCACCCTTTAACGGCATGTTTTTAACTCTAAGTGCGATTTTTGCAAATTATCGTCATACTCTCAAACTGGGAGACCCGGGACTATGCGGTCAGTTCCTACAAGTTACATTGGTCCCGTGCGAAGTGTTCGTGCCTCCTACGGGGTCGTTTGGGGTCGATTTGGGTTTTCACCCTTTAACGGCCTGTTTTTAAGTTTACATGTGATTTTTACAAATTATCATCCTATTTACAAACCGAGGGAGACCCGGGACTGCGCGGTCAGTTCCTACAAGTTGCATTGGTCCCGTGCGAGGTGTTCGTACCTCCTACGGGGCCGTTTGGGGGCTGGTTTGGGTTTTCACCCTTTAATGGCCTGTTTTTAAGTCTAAGTGTGATTTTTGCAAATTATCATCGTACTCTCAAACCAGGACACCCGGGACTACGCGGTCAGTTCCTACAAGTTGCATTGGTCCCGTACGAGGTGTCCTTGCCTCCTACGGGGCCGTTTGGGGACTGGTTTGGGTTTTCACCCCTTAACGACTATTTTTTAAGTCTAAATGTGATTTTTTCAAATTATCGTCATACTTTCAAACCGGGACACCCGGTACTACGCGGTCAGTTCCTACAAGTTGCATTGGTCCTGTGCGAGGAGTTCGTGCCTCCTACGGGGTCGTTTGGGGGCTGGTTTGGGTTTTCACCCCTTAACGGCTAGTTTTTAAGTCCAAGTTTGATTGTTGCAAATTATCGTCGTACTCTCAAATCGGGAGACCTGGGACTACGCGGTCAATTCCTACAAGTTGCATGGGGTCGTGCGAGGTGTTCGTACCTCCTGCGGGGCCGTTTGGGGACAGGTTGTTTTCACCCTTTAACGACAAGTTTTTAAGTCCAAGTGTGATTTTTGCAAATTATCATCGTACTTACAAACCGGGAGATCCGGGACTACGCGGTCTGTTCCTACAAGTTGCATTGGTCCCGTGCGAGGTGTTCGTACCTCCTACGGGGCCGTTTGGGGACTGGTTTGGGTTTTCACCCTTTAATGGCCTGTTTTTAACTCTAAGTGTGATTTTTGCAAATTATCATCGTACTCTCAAACCAGGACACCCGGGACTACGGGGTCAGTTCCTACAAGTTGCATTGGTCCCGTGCGAGGTGTCCGTGCCTCCTACGGGTCCGTTTGGGGACTGGTTTGGGTTTTCACCCCTTAACGGCTATTTTTTAAGTCTAAATGTGATTTTTTCAAATTATCGTCATACTTTCAAACCGGGACACCCGGTACTATGCGGTCAGTTCCTACAAGTTGCATTGGTCCCGTGCGAGGTGTTCGTACCTCCTACGGGGCCGTTTGGGGGCTGGTTTGGGTTTTCACCCTTTAATGGCCTGTTTTTAAGTCTAAGTGTGATTTTTGCAAATTATCATCGTACTCTCAAACCAGGACACCCGGGACTACGCGGTCAGTTCCTACAAGTTGCATTGGTCCCGTGCGAGCTGTCCTTGCCTCCTACGGGGCCGTTTGGGGACTGGTTTGGGTTTTCACCCCTTAACGACTATTTTTTAAGTCTAAATGTGATTTTTTCAAATTATCGCCATACTTTCAAACCGGGACACCCGGTACTACGCGGTCAGTTCCTACAAGTTGCATTGGTCCTGTGCGAGGAGTTCGTGCCTCCTACGGGGTCGTTTGGGGGCTGGTTTGGATTTTCACCCCTTAACGGCTAGTTTTTAAGTCCAAGTGTGATTTTTGCAAATTATCGTCGTACTCTCAAATCGGGAGACCTGGGAGTACGCGGTCAACTCCTACAAGTTGCATTGGTCCCGTGCGAGGTGTTCGTACCACCTACGGGGCCGTTTGGGAACTGGTTTGGGTTTTCACCCTTTAACGGCTTGTTTTTAAGTCTAAGTGTGATTTTTGCAAATTATCGTCGTACTCTCAAATCGGGATACCCAGGACTACGCGGTCAGTTCCTACATGTTGCATTGGTCCCGTGCGAGGTGTTCGTACCTCCTACGGGGCCGTTTGGGGACTGGTTTGGGTTTTCACCCTTTAACGGCCTGTTTTTAACTCTAAGTGTGATTTTTGAAAATTATCCTCATACTTTCAAATCGGGAGACCCGAGACTACGTGGTAAGATTCTACAAGTTACATCGGTCCCATACGAGGTGTTCGTGCCTCCTACGGGGTCGTTTGGGGGCCGATTTGGGTTTTCACCCTTTAACGGCATGTTTTTAACTCTAAGTGTGATTTTTGCAAATTATCGTCATACTCTCAAACTGGGAGACCCGCAGTTCCTATAACTTACATTGGTCCTGTGCGAAGTGTTCGTGCCTCCTACGGGGTCGTTTGGGGGCTGGTTTGGGTTTTCACCCCTTAACGGCTAGTTTTTAAGTCTAAGTGTGATTTTTGCAAATTATCGTCGTACTCTCAAACCAGGAGACCCGGGACTACGCGGTCAGTTCCTACAAGTTGCATTGGTCTCGTGCGAGGTGTTCGTACCTCCTACGGGGCCGTTTGGGGGCTGGTTTCGGTTTTCACCCTTTAACGACTTGTTTTTAAGTCTAAGTGTGATTTTTGCAAATTATCGTCATACTCTCAAATCGGGACACCCGGGCCCACGCGGTCAGTTCCTACAAGTTGTATTGGTCCTATGCGAGGTGTTTGTGCCTCCTACGGGGTCGTTTGGAGGCCGGTTTGGGTTTTCACCCTTTAACGGCTTGTTTTTAAGTCTAAGTGTGATTTTTGCAAATTATCATCCTATTCACAAACCGGGAGATCCGGGACTATGCGGTCAGTTCCTACAAGTTGCATTGGTTCCGTGCGAGTTGTTCGTACCTCCTACGGGGCCGTTTGGGGACTGGTTTGGGTTTTCACCCTTTAACGGCCTATTTTTAACTCTTAGTGTGATTTTTGAAAATTATCCTCATACTTTCAAATCGGGAGACCCGAGACTACGTGGTAAGATTCTACAAGTTACATCGGTCCCATACGAGGTGTTCGTGCCTCCTACGGGGTCGTTTGGTGGCCGATTTGGGTTTTCACCCTTTAACGGCATGTTTTTAACTCTAAGTGCGATTTTTGCAAATTATCGTCATACTCTCAAACTGGGAGACCCGGGACTATGCGGTCAGTTACTACAAGTTACATTGGTCCCGTGCGAAGTGTTCGTGCCTCCTACGGGGTCGTTTGGGGTCGATTTGGGTTTTCACCCTTTAACGGCCTGTTTTTAAGTTTACATGTGATTTTTACAAATTATCATCCTATTTACAAACCGGGAGACCCGGGACTGCGCGGTCAGTTCCTACAAGTTGCATTGGTCCCGTGCGAGGTGTTCGTACCTCCTACGGGGCCGTTTGGGGGCTGGTTTGGGTTTTCACCCTTTAATGGCCTGTTTTTAAGTCTAAGTGTGATTTTTGCAAATTATCATCGTACTCTCAAACCAGGACACCCGGGACTACGCGGTCAGTTCCTACAAGTTGCATTGGTCCCGTACGAGGTGTCCTTGCCTCCTACGGGGCCGTTTGGGGACTGGTTTGGGTTTTCACCCCTTAACGACTATTTTTTAAGTCTAAATGTGATTTTTTCAAATTATCGTCATACTTTCAAACCGGGACACCCGGTACTACGCGGTCAGTTCCTACAAGTTGCATTGGTCCTGTGCGAGGAGTTCGTGCCTCCTACGGGGTCGTTTGGGGGCTGGTTTGGGTTTTCACCCCTTAACGGCTAGTTTTTAAGTCCAAGTGTGATTGTTGCAAATTATCGTCGTACTCTCAAATCGGGAGACCTGGGACTACGCGGTCAATTCCTACAAGTTGCATGGGGTCGTGCGAGGTGTTCGTACCTCCTACGGGGCCGTTTGGGGACAGGTTGTTTTCACCCTTTAACGGCAAGTTTTTAAGTCCAAGTGTGATTTTTGCAAATTATCATCGTACTTACAAACCGGGAGATCCGGGACTACGCGGTCTGTTCCTACAAGTTGCATTGGTCCCGTGCGAGGTGTTCGTACCTCCTACGGGGCCGTTTGGGGACTGGTTTGGGTTTTCACCCTTTAACGGCATGTTTTTAACTCTAAGTGTGATTTTTGAAAATTATCCTCATACTTTCAAATCGGGAGACCCGAGACTACGTGGTAAGATTCTACAAGTTACATCGGTCCCATACGAGGTGTTCGTGCCTCCTACGGGGTCGTTTGGGGGCCGATTTGGGTTTTCACCCTTTAACGGCATGTTTTTAACTCTAAGTGTGATTTTTGCAAATTATCGTCATACTCTCAAACTGGGAGACCTGGGACTATGCGGTCAGTTCCTACAAGTTACATTGGTCCCGTACGAAGTGTTCGTGCCTCCTACGGGGTAATTTGGGGTCGATTTGGGTTTTCAACCTTTAACGGCCTGTTTTTAAGTTTACATGTGATTTTTACAAATTATCATCCTATTTACAAACCGGGAGACCCGGGACTACGCGGTCAGTTCCTACAAGTTGCATTGGTCCCGTGCGAGGTGTTCGTACATCCTACGGGGCCGTTTGGGGGCTGGTTTGGGTTTTCACCCTTTAATGGCCTGTTTTTAAGTCTAAGTGTGATTTTTGCAAATTATCATCGTACTCTCAAACCAGGACACCCGGGACTACGGGGTCAGTTCCTACAAGTTGCATTGGTCCCGTGCGAGGTGTCCGTGCCTCCTACGGGTCCGTTTGGGGACTGGTTTGGGTTTTCACCCCTTAACGGCTATTTTTTAAGTCTAAATGTGATTTTTTCAAATTATCGTCATACTTTCAAACCGGGACACCCGGTACTATGCGGTCAGTTCCTACAAGTTGCATTGGTCCCGTGCGAGGAGTTCGTGCCTCCTACGGGGTCGTTAGGGGGCTGGTTTGGGTTTTCGCCCCTTAACGGCTAGTTTTTAAGTCCAAGTGTGATTTTTGCAAATTATCGTCGTACTCTCAAATCGGGAGACCTGGGACTACGCGGTCAATTCCTACAAGTTGCATGGGGCCGTGCGAGGTGTCCGTGCCTCCTACAGGGCTGTTTGGGGAGTGGTTTGGGTTTTCACCCCTTAACGGATAGTTTTTAAGTCTAAATGTGATTTTTTAAAATTATCGTCATACTTTCAAACCGGGACACCCGGTACTACGTGGTCAGTTCCTACAAGTTGCATTGGTCCCGTGCGAGGTGTTCGTGCCTCCTACGGGGTCGTTTGGTGGCTGGTTTGGGTTTTCACCCCTTAACGGCTAGTTTTTAAGTCCAAGTGTGATTTTTGCAAATTATCGTCGTACTCTCAAATCGGGAGACCTGGGAGTACGCGGTCAACTCCTACAAGTTGCATTGGTCCCGTGCGAGGTGTTCGTACCACCTACGGGGCCGTTTGGGAACTGGTTTGGGTTTTCACCCTTTAACGGCTTGTTTTTAAGTCTAAGTGTGATTTTTGCAAATTATCGTCGTACTCTCAAATCGGGATACCCAGGACTACGCGGTCAGTTCCTACATGTTGCATTGGTCCCGTGCGAGGTGTTCGTACCTCCTACGGGGCCGTTTGGGGACTGGTTTGGGTTTTCACCCTTTAACGGCCTGTTTTTAACTCTAAGTGTGATTTTTGAAAATTATCCTCATACTTTCAAATCGGGAGACCCGAGACTACGTGGTAAGATTCTACAAGTTACATCGGTCGCATACGAGGTGTTCGTGCCTCCTACGGGGTCGTTTGGGGGCCGATTTGGGTTTTCACCCTTTAACGGCATGTTTTTAACTCTAAGTGTGATTTTTGCAAATTATCGTCATACTCTCAAACTGGGAGACCCGCAGTTCCTACAACTTACATTGGTCCTGTGCGAAGTGTTCGTGCCTCCTACGGGGTCGTTTGGGGGCTGGTTTGGGTTTTCACCCCTTAACGGCTAGTTTTTAAGTCTAAGTGTGATTTTTGCAAATTATCGTCGTACTCTCAAACCAGGAGACCCGGGACGACGCGGTCAGTTCCTACAAGTTGCATTGGTCTCGTGCGAGGTGTTCATACCTCCTACGGGGCCGTTTGGGAGCTGGTTTCGGTTTTCACCCTTTAACGACTTGTTTTTAAGTCTAAGTGTGATTTTTGCAAATTATCGTCATACTCTCAAACCGGGACACCCGGGCCCATGCGGTCAGTTCCTACAAGTTGTATTGGTCCTATGCGAGGTGTTCGTGCCTCCTACGGGGTCGTTTGGAGGCCGGTTTGGGTTTTCACCCTTTAACGGCTTGTTTTTAAGTCTAAGTGTGATTTTTGCAAATTGTCATCCTATTCACAAACCGGGAGATCCGGGACTATGCGGTCAGTTCCTACAAGTTGCATTGGTTCCGTGCGAGGTGTTCGTGCCTCCTACGGGGTCGTTTGGTGGCTGGTTTGGGTTTTCACCCCTTAACGGCTAGTTTTTAAGTCTAAGTGTGATTTTTGCAAATTATCGTCGTACTCTCAAATAGGGAGACCCGGGACTACGCGGTCAGTTCGTACAAGTTGCATTGGTCCCGTGCGAGGTGTTCATACCTCCTACTGGGCCGTTTGGGGGTTGGTTTCGGTTTTCACCCTTTAACGGCTTGTTTTTAAGTCTAAGTGTGATTTTTGCAAATTATCAACCTATTCACAAACCGGGAGATCCGGGACTACGCGGTCTGTTCCTACAAGTTGCATTGGTCCCATGCGAGGTATTCGTTCCTCCTACGGGGACGTTTGGGCGCTGGTTTGGGTTTTCACCCCTTAACGGCTAGTTTTTAAGTCTAAGTGTGATTTTTGCAAATTATCGTCGTACTCTCAAACCAAAAGATCCGGGACTACGCGGTCAGTTCCTACAAGTTGCATTGGTCCCGTGGGAGGTGTTCGTGCCTCCTACGGGGTCGTTTGGGGGCTGGTTTGGGTTTTCACCCTTTAACGGCTAGTTTTTAAGTCTAAGTGTGATTTTTGCAAATTATCGTCATACTCTCAAATCGGGAGATCCGGGACTACGCGGTCAGTTCCTACAAGTTGCATTGGTCCCGTGCGAGGTGTTCGTGCCTCCTACGGGGTCGTTTGGTGGCTGGTTTGGGTTTTCACCCCTTAACGGCTAGTTTTTAAGTCTAAGTGTGATTTTGGCAAATTATCGTCGTACTCTCAAATCGGGAGACCCGGGACTACGCGGTCAGTTCGTACAAGTTGCATTGGTCCCGTGCGAGGTGTTCGTACCTCCTACGGGGCCGTTTGGGGGTTGGTTTCGGTTTTCACCCTTTAACGGCTTGTTTTTAAGTCTAAGTGTGATTTTTACAAATTATCATCATACTCTCAAACCGGGAGACCCAGGACCACGCGGTCAGTTCCTACAAGTTGCATTGGTCCTGTGCGAGGTGTTCGTGCCTCCTACGGGGTCGTTTGGGGGCCGATTTGGGTTTCCACCCTTTAACGGCCTGTTTTTAAGTTTACGTTTGATTTTTGCAAATTATCGTCCTATTCACAAAACGGGAGATCCGGGACTACGCGGTCAGTTCCTACAAGTTACATGGGTCCCGTGCGAGGTGTTCGTGCCTCCTACGGGGTCGTTTGGGGGCCGGTTTGGGTTTTCACCCTTTAACGGCTTGTTTTTAAGTTTAAGTGTTGATTTTTACAAATTTTTATCATATTCTCAAACCGGAAGACCCGGGACTGCGCGATCAGTTCCTACAAGTTACATTGGTCCCATGCGACGTGTTCGTGCCTTTTACGGGACCGTTTGGGGGCTGGTTTGGATTTTCACCCTCAAACGGCTTATTTTCAAGCCTAATCTACGTATTTTGAAATTATCATCATATTCTCAAACTGGAAGACCCGGGACTGCGGGGTCAGTTCAGACGAGTTACATTGGTCCCGTGGGAGGTGTTCGTGCCTCTTACGGAGCCGTTTGGGGGTTGGTTTGGGGTTTTACCCTCAAACGGCTTATTTTGAAGCCTAATATATGTATTTTGAAATTATCGTCATATTCTCAAATCGAGAGACCCGGAACTACACGGTCAGTTCATACGAGTTACATTAGTCCCGTGCGAGGTGTCCGTGCCTCTTACGGGACGGTTTGGGGGCTGGTTTGGGTTTTCACCCACAAACGGCTTGTTTTCAAGCCGAATCTACGTATTTTTAAATTATCGTCATATTCTCAAACTGGGAGACTCGGGACTACATGGTCAGTTCGTACGAGTTACATTGGTCTCGTACGAGATGTTCATCCCTCTTACGGGGCCGTTTGGGGGCTGGTTTGAGTTTTCACCCCTTAACGGCTAGTTTTTAAGTCTAAGTGGGATTTTTGCAAATTATCGTCATACTTTCAAATCGGGAGATCCGATACTACGCGGTCAGTTCCTACAAGTTGCATTGGTCCCGTGCGAGCTGTTCGTGCCTCCTACGGGGTCGTTTGGGGGCTGGTTTGGGTTTTCACCCCTTAACGACTAGTTTTTAAGTCTAAGTGTGATTTTTGCAAATTATCGTCGTACTCTCAAATCGGGATACCCAGGACTACGCGGTCAGTTCCTACATGTTGCAGTGGTCCCGTGCGTGGTGTTCGTACCTCCTACGGGGCCGTTTGGGGACTGGTTTGGGTTTTCACCCTTTAACGGCATGTTTTTAACTCTAAGTGTGATTTTTGAAAATTATCCTCATACTTTCAAATCGGGAGACCCGAGACTACGTGGTAAGATTCTACAAGTTACATCGGTCCCATACGAGGTGTTCGTGCCTCCTACGGGGTCGTTTGGGGGCCGATTTGGGTTTTCACCCTTTAACGGCATGTTTTTAACTCTAAGTGCGATTTTTGCAAATTATCGTCATACTCTCAAACTGGGAGACCCGGGACTATGCGGTCAGTTCTTACAAGTTACATTGGTCCCGTGCGAAGTGTTCGTGCCTCCTACGGGGTCGTTTGGGGTCGATTTGGGTTTTCACCCTTTAACGGCCTGTTTTTTAGTTTACATGTGATTTTTACAAATTATCATCCTATTTACAAACCGGGAGACCCGGGACTGCGCGGTCAGTTCCTACAAGTTGCATTGGTCCCGTGCGAGGGGTTCGTACCTCCTACGGGCCGTTTGGGGGTTGGTTTGGGTTTTCACCCTTTAATGGCCTGTTTTTAAGTCTAAGTGTGATTTTTGCAAATTATCATCGTACTCTCAAACCAGGACACCCGGGACTACGCGGTCAGTTCCTACAAGTTGCATTGGTCCCGTGCGACGTGTCCGTGCCTCCTACGGTGCCGTTTGGGGACTGGTTTGGGTTTTCACCCCTTAACGGCTATTTTTTAAGTCTAAATGTGATTTTTTCAAATTATCATCATACTTTCAAACCGGGACACCCCGGTACTATGCGGTCAGTTCCTACAAGTTGCATTGGTCCCGTGCGAGGAGTTCGTGCCTCCTACGGGGTCGTTTGGGGGCTGGTTTGGGTTTTCACCCCTTAACGGCTAGTTTTTAAGTCCAAGTGTGATTGTTGCAAATTATCGTCGTACTCTCAAATCGGGAGACCTGGGACTACGCGGTCAATTCCTACAAGTTGCATGGGGCCGTGCGAGGTGTTCGTACCTCCTACGGGGCCGTTTGGGGACAGGTTTGGGTTTTCACCCTTTAACGGCAAGTTTTTAAGTCCAACTGTGATTTTTGCAAATTATCATCGTACTTACAAACCGGGAGATCCGGGACTACGCGGTCAGTTCCTACAAGTTACATTGGTCCCATGCGAGGTGTTTGTGCCTCGTACGGGATCGTTTGGGGGTTGTTTTGGGTTTTCACCCTTTAACGGCTTGTTTTTAAGTTTAAGTGTTGATTTTGCAAATTATCGTCATATTCTCAAACCGGGAGACTCGGGACTACGCGGTCAGTTCCTACAAGTTACATTGGTCCCGTGCGACGTGTTCGTGCCTCTTACGGGACCGTTTGGGGGCTGGTTTGGATTTTCACCCTCAAACGGTTTATTTTCAAGCCTAATCTACGTATTTTGAAATTATCATCATATTCTCAAACTGGAAGACCCGGGACTGCGGGGTCAGTTCAGACGAGTTACATTGGTCCCGTGGGAGGTGTTCGTGCCTCTTACGGGGCCGTTTGGGGGTTGGTTTGGGGTTTTACCCTCAAACGGCTTATTTTGAAGCCTAATCTATGTATTTTGAAATTATCGTCGTATTCTCAAACCGAGAGACCCGGAACTACACGGTCAGTTCATACGAGTTACATTAGTCCCGTGCGAGGTGTCCGTGCCTCTTACGGGACGGTTTGGGGGCTGGTTTGGGTTTTCACCCACAAACGGCTTGTTTTCAAGCCGAATCTACGTATTTTGAAATTATCGTCATATTCTCAAACTGGGAGACTCGGGACTACATGGTCAGTTCGTACGAGTTACATTGGTCTCGTACGAGATGTTCATCCCTCTTACGGGGCCGTTTGGGGGCTGGTTTGAGTTTTCACCCCTTAACGGCTAGTTTTTAAGTCTAAGTGTGATTTTTGCAAATTATCGGCATACTTTCAAATCGGGAGATCCGATACTACGCGGTCAGTTCCTACAAGTTGCATTGGTCCCGTGCGAGCTGTTCGTGCCTCCTACGGGGTCGTTTGGGGGCTGGTTTGGGTTTTCACCCCTTAACGACTAGTTTTTAAGTCTAAGTGTGATTTTTGCAAATTATCGTCATACTCTCAAATCGGGAGACCGGGGACTACGCGGTCAATTCCTACAAGTTGCATTGGTTCCGTGCGAGGTGTTCGTACCTCCTACGGGGCCATTTGGGGGCTGGTTTGGGATTTCACCCTTTAACGGCTTGTTTTTAAGTTTAAGTGTGATTTTTGCAAATTATCGTCATACTCTCAAACCGGGACACCCGGGACTACGCGGTCAGTTCCTACAAGTTGCATTGGTCCCGTGCGAGGTGTTCGTGCCTCCTACGGGGTCGGGTTTTCACCCCTTAACGGCTAGTTTTTAAGTCTAAGTGTGATTTTTGCAAATTATCGTCGTACTCTCAAACCAGGAGACCCGGGACTACGCGGTCTGTTCCTACAAGTTGCATTGGTCCCGTGCGAGGTGTTCGTGCCTCCCACTCGTTTGGGCGCTGGTTTGGGTTTTCACCCCTTAACGGCTAGTTTTTAAGTCTAAGTGTGATTTTTGCAAATTATCGTCGTACTCTCAAACCAGGAGACCCGGGACTACGCGGTCAGTTCCTACAAGTTGCCTTGGTCCCGTGCGAGGTGTTCGTGCCTCCTACGGGGTCGTTTGGGGGCTGGTTTGGGTTTTCACCCTTTAACGGCTAGTTTTTAAGTCTAAGTGTGATTTTTGCAAAATTATCGTCATACTCTCAAATCGGGAGATCCAGGACTACGCGGTCAGTTCCTACAAGTTGCATTGGTCCCGTGCGAGTTGTTCGTACCTCCTACGGGGCCGTTTGGGGACTGGTTTGGGTTTTCACCCTTTAACGGCCTATTTTTAACTCTAAGTGTGATTTTTGAAAATTACCCTCATACTTTCAAATCGGGAGACCCGAGACTACGTGGTAAGATTCTACAAGTTACATCGGTCCCATACGAGGTGTTCGTGCCTCCTACGGGGTCGTTTGGGGGCCGATTTGGGTTTTCACCCTTTAACGGCATGTTTTTAACTCTAAGTGCGATTTTTGCAAATTATCGTCATACTCTCAAACTGGGAGACCCGGGACTATGCGGTCAGTTCCTACAAGTTACATTGGTCCCGTGCGAAGTGTTCGTGCCTCCTACGGGGTCGTTTGGGCTCGATTTGGGTTTTCACCCTTTAACGGCCTGTTTTTAAGTTTACATGTGATTTTTACAAATTATCATCCTATTTACAAACCGGGAGACCCGGGACTGCGCGGTCAGTTCCTACAAGTTGCATTGGTCCTGTGCGAGGTGTTCGTACCTCCTACGGGGCCGTTTGGGGGCTGGTTTGGGTTTTCACCCTTTAATGGCCTGTTTTTAAGTCTAAGTGTGATTTTTGCAAATTATCATCGTACTCTCAAACCAGGACACCCGGGACTAAGCAGGTCAGTTCCTACAAGTTGCATTGGTCCCGTGCGAGGTGTCCTTGCCTCCTACGGGGCCGTTTGGGGACTGGTTTGGGTTTTCACCCCTTAACGACTATTTTTTAAGTCTAAATGTGATTTTTTCAAATTATCGTCATACTTTCAAACCGGGACACCCGGTACTATGCGGTCAGTTCCTGCAAGTTGCATTGGTCCCGTGCGGGGAGTTCGTGCCTCCTACGGGGTCGTTTGGGGGCTGGTTTGGGTTTTCACCCCTTAACGGCTAGTTTTTAAGTCCAAGTGTGATTGTTGCAAATTATCGTCGTACTCTCAAATCGGGAGACCTGGGACTACGCGGTCAATTCCTACAAGTTGCATGGGGCCGTGCGAGGTGTTCGTACCTCCTACGGGGCCGTTTGGGTACAGGTTTGGGTTTTCACCCTTTAACGGCAAGTTTTTAAGTCCAAGTGTGATTTTTGCAAATTATCATCGTACTTACAAACCGGGAGAGCCGGGACTACGCGGTCTGTTCCTACAAGTTGCATTGGTCCCGCGCGAGGTGTTCGTACCTCCTGCGGGGCCGTTTGGGGACTGGTTTGTGTTTTCACCCTTTAACGGCCTGTTTTTAACTCTAAGTGTGATTTTTGAAAATTATCCTCATACTTTCAAATCGGGAGACCCGAGACTACGTGGTAAGATTCTACAAGTTACATCGGTCCCATACGAGGTGTTCGTGCCTCCTACGGGGTCGTTTGGGGGCCGATTTGGGTTTTCACCCTTTAACGGCATGTTTTTAACTCTAAGTGTGATTTTTGCAAATTATCGTCATACTCTCAAACTGGGAGACCTGGGACTATGCGGTCAGTTCCTACAAGTTACATTGGTCCCGTGCGAAGTGTTCGTGCCTCCTACGAGGTAATTTGGGGTCGATTTGGGTTTTCACCCTTTAACGGCCTGTTTTTAAGTTTACATGTGATTTTTACAAATTAACATCCTATTTACAAACTGGGAGACCCGGGACTACGCGGTCAGTTCCTACAAGTTGCATTGGTCCCGTGCGAGGTGTTCGTACCTCCTACGGGGCCGTTTGGGGCTGGTTTGGGTTTTCACCCCTTAACGGCTAGTTTTTAAGTCTAAGTGTGATTTTTGCAAATTATCATCGTACTCTCAAACCAGGACACCCGGGACTACGGGGTCAGTTCCTACAAGTTGCATTGGTCCCGTGCGAGGTGTCCGTGCCTCCTACGGGTCCGTTTGGGGGCTGGTTTCGGTTTTCACCCTTTAACGACTTGTTTTTAAGTCTAAGTGTGATTTTTGCAAATTATCGTCATACTCTCAAACCGGGACACCCGGGCCCACGCGGTCAGTTCCTACAAGTTGTATTAGTCCTATGCAAGGTGTTCGTGCCTCCTACGGGGTCGTTTGGAGGCCGGTTTGGGTTTTCACCCTTTAACGGCTTGTTTTTAAGTCTAAGTGTGATTTTTGCAAATTATCATCCTATTCACAAACCGGGAGATCCGGGACTATGCGGTCAGTTCCTAAAAGTTGCATTGGTTCCGTGCGAGGTGTTCGTGCCTCCTACGGGGTCGTTTGGTGGCTGGTTTGGGTTTTCACCCCTTAACGGCTAGTTTTTAAGTCTAAGTGTGATTTTTGCAAATTATCGTCGTACTCTCAAATAGGGAGACCCGGGACTACGCGATCAGTTCGTACAAGTTGCATTGGTCCCGTGCAAGGTGTTCATACCTCCTACTGGGCCGTTTGGGGGTTGGTTTCGGTTTTCACCCTTTAACGGCTTGTTTTTAAGTCTAAGTGTGATTTTTGCAAATTGTCATCCTATTCACAAACCGGGAGATCCGGGACTACGCGGTCTGTTCCTACAAGTTGCATTGGTCCCGTGCGAGGTATTCGTGCCTCCTACGGGGTCGTTTGGGCGCTGGTTTGGGTTTTCACCCCTTAACGGCTAGTTTTTAAGTCTAAGTGTGATTTTTGCAAATTATTGTCGTACTCTCAAACCGGGAGACCCGGGACTACGCGGTCAGTTCCTACAAGTTGCATTGGTCCCGTGGGAGGTGTTCGTGCCTCCTACGGGGTCGTTTGGGGGCTGGTTTGGGTTTTCACCCTTTAACGGCTAGTTTTTAAGTCTAAGTGTGATTTTTGCAAATTATCGTCATACTCTCAAATCGGGAGATCCGGGACTACGCGGTCAGTTCCTACAAGTTGCATTGGTCCCGTGCGAGGTGTTCGTGCCTCCTACGGGGTCGTTTGGTGGCTGGTTTGGGTTTTCACCCCTTAACGACTAGTTTTTAAGTCTAAGTGTGATTTTTGCAAATTATCGTCGTACTCTCAAATCGGGAGACCCGGGACTACGCGGTCAGTTCGTTCAAGTTGCATTGGTCCCGTGCGAGGTGTTCGTACCTCCTACGGGGCCGTTTGGGGGCTGGTTTCGGTTTTCACCCTTTAACGGCTTATTTTTAAGTCTAAGTGTGATTTTTACAAATTATCATCATACTCTCAAACCGGGAGACCCAGGACCACGCGGTCAGTTCCTACAAGTTGCATTGGTCCTGTGCGAGGTGTTCGTGCCTCCTACGGGGTCGTTTGGGGTCCGATTTGGGTTTCCACCCTTTAACGGCCTGTTTTTAAGTTTACGTTTGATTTTTGCAAATTATCGTCCTATTCACAAACCGGGAGATCCGGGACTACGCGGTCAGTTCCTACAAGTTACATCGGTCCCATACGAGGTGTTCGTGCCTCCTACGGGGTCGTTTGGGGGCCGATTTGGGTTTTCACCCTTTAACGGCATGTTTTTAACTCTAAGTGCGATTTTTGCAAATTATCGTCATACTCTCAAACTGGGAGACCCGGGACTATGCGGTCAGTTCCTACAAGTTACATTGGTCCCGTGCGAAGTGTTCGTGCCTCCTACGGGGTCGTTTGGGCTCGATTTGGGTTTTCACCCTTTAACGGCCTGTTTTTAAGTTTACATGTGATTTTTACAAATTATCATCCTATTTACAAACCGGGAGACCCGGGACTGCGCGGTCAGTTCCTACAAGTTGCATTGGTCCTGTGCGAGGTGTTCGTACCTCCTACGGGGCCGTTTGGGGGCTGGTTTGGGTTTTCACCCTTTAATGGCCTGTTTTTAAGTCTAAGTGTGATTTTTGCAAATTATCATCGTACTCTCAAACCAGGACACCCGGGACTAAGCAGGTCAGTTCCTACAAGTTGCATTGGTCCCGTGCGAGGTGTCCTTGCCTCCTACGGGGCCGTTTGGGGACTGGTTTGGGTTTTCACCCCTTAACGACTATTTTTTAAGTCTAAATGTGATTTTTTCAAATTATCGTCATACTTTCAAACCGGGACACCCGGTACTATGCGGTCAGTTCCTGCAAGTTGCATTGGTCCCGTGCGGGGAGTTCGTGCCTCCTACGGGGTCGTTTGGGGGCTGGTTTGGGTTTTCACCCCTTAACGGCTAGTTTTTAAGTCCAAGTGTGATTGTTGCAAATTATCGTCGTACTCTCAAATCGGGAGACCTGGGACTACGCGGTCAATTCCTACAAGTTGCATGGGGCCGTGCGAGGTGTTCGTACCTCCTACGGGGCCGTTTGGGTACAGGTTTGGGTTTTCACCCTTTAACGGCAAGTTTTTAAGTCCAAGTGTGATTTTTGCAAATTATCATCGTACTTACAAACCGGGAGAGCCGGGACTACGCGGTCTGTTCCTACAAGTTGCATTGGTCCCGCGCGAGGTGTTCGTACCTCCTGCGGGGCCGTTTGGGGACTGGTTTGGGTTTTCACCCTTTAACGGCCTGTTTTTAACTCTAAGTGTGATTTTTGAAAATTATCCTCATACTTTCAAATCGGGAGACCCGAGACTACGTGGTAAGATTCTACAAGTTACATCGGTCCCATACGAGGTGTTCGTGCCTCCTACGGGGTCGTTTGGGGGCCGATTTGGGTTTTCACCCTTTAACGGCATGTTTTTAACTCTAAGTGTGATTTTTGCAAATTATCGTCATACTCTCAAACTGGGAGACCTGGGACTATGCGGTCAGTTCCTACAAGTTACATTGGTCCCGTGCGAAGTGTTCGTGCCTCCTACGAGGTAATTTGGGGTCGATTTGGGTTTTCACCCTTTAACGGCCTGTTTTTAAGTTTACATGTGATTTTTACAAATTAACATCCTATTTACAAACTGGGAGACCCGGGACTACGCGGTCAGTTCCTACAAGTTGCATTGGTCCCGTGCGAGGTGTTCGTACCTCCTACGGGGCCGTTTGGGGCTGGTTTGGGTTTTCACCCCTTAACGGCTAGTTTTTAAGTCTAAGTGTGATTTTTGCAAATTATCATCGTACTCTCAAACCAGGACACCCGGGACTACGGGGTCAGTTCCTACAAGTTGCATTGGTCCCGTGCGAGGTGTCCGTGCCTCCTACGGGTCCGTTTGGGGGCTGGTTTCGGTTTTCACCCTTTAACGACTTGTTTTTAAGTCTAAGTGTGATTTTTGCAAATTATCGTCATACTCTCAAACCGGGACACCCGGGCCCACGCGGTCAGTTCCTACAAGTTGTATTGGTCCTATGCAAGGTGTTCGTGCCTCCTACGGGGTCGTTTGGAGGCCGGTTTGGGTTTTCACCCTTTAACGGCTTGTTTTTAAGTCTAAGTGTGATTTTTGCAAATTATCATCCTATTCACAAACCGGGAGATCCGGGACTATGCGGTCAGTTCCTAAAAGTTGCATTGGTTCCGTGCGAGGTGTTCGTGCCTCCTACGGGGTCGTTTGGTGGCTGGTTTGGGTTTTCACCCCTTAACGGCTAGTTTTTAAGTCTAAGTGTGATTTTTGCAAATTATCGTCGTACTCTCAAATAGGGAGACCCGGGACTACGCGATCAGTTCGTACAAGTTGCATTGGTCCCGTGCAAGGTGTTCATACCTCCTACTGGGCCGTTTGGGGGTTGGTTTCGGTTTTCACCCTTTAACGGCTTGTTTTTAAGTCTAAGTGTGATTTTTGCAAATTGTCATCCTATTCACAAACCGGGAGATCCGGGACTACGCGGTCTGTTCCTACAAGTTGCATTGGTCCCGTGCGAGGTATTCGTGCCTCCTACGGGGTCGTTTGGGCGCTGGTTTGGGTTTTCACCCCTTAACGGCTAGTTTTTAAGTCTAAGTGTGATTTTTGCAAATTATCGTCGTACTCTCAAACCGGGAGACCCGGGACTACGCGGTCAGTTCCTACAAGTTGCATTGGTCCCGTGGGAGGTGTTCGTGCCTCCTACGGGGTCGTTTGGGGGCTGGTTTGGGTTTTCACCCTTTAACGGCTAGTTTTTAAGTCTAAGTGTGATTTTTGCAAATTATCGTCATACTCTCAAATCGGGAGATCCGGGACTACGCGGTCAGTTCCTACAAGTTGCATTGGTCCCGTGCGAGGTGTTCGTGCCTCCTACGGGGTCGTTTGGTGGCTGGTTTGGGTTTTCACCCCTTAACGACTAGTTTTTAAGTCTAAGTGTGATTTTTGCAAATTATCGTCGTACTCTCAAATCGGGAGACCCGGGACTACGCGGTCAGTTCGTTCAAGTTGCATTGGTCCCGTGCGAGGTGTTCGTACCTCCTACGGGGCCGTTTGGGGGCTGGTTTCGGTTTTCACCCTTTAACGGCTTGTTTTTAAGTCTAAGTGTGATTTTTACAAATTATCATCATACTCTCAAACCGGGAGACCCAGGACCACGCGGTCAGTTCCTACAAGTTGCATTGGTCCTGTGCGAGGTGTTCGTGCCTCCTACGGGGTCGTTTGGGGTCCGATTTGGGTTTCCACCCTTTAACGGCCTGTTTTTAAGTTTACGTTTGATTTTTGCAAATTATCGTCCTATTCACAAACCGGGAGATCCGGGACTACGCGGTCAGTTCCTACAAGTTACATCGGTCCCATACGAGGTGTTCGTGCCTCCTACGGGGTCGTTTGGGGGCCGATTTGGGTTTTCACCCTTTAACGGCATGTTTTTAACTCTAAGTGCGATTTTTGCAAATTATCGTCATACTCTCAAACTGGGAGACCCGGGACTATGCGGTCAGTTCCTACAAGTTACATTGGTCCCGTGCGAAGTGTTCGTGCCTCCTACGGGGTCGTTTGGGCTCGATTTGGGTTTTCACCCTTTAACGGCCTGTTTTTAAGTTTACATGTGATTTTTACAAATTATCATCCTATTTACAAACCGGGAGACCCGGGACTGCGCGGTCAGTTCCTACAAGTTGCATTGGTCCTGTGCGAGGTGTTCGTACCTCCTACGGGGCCGTTTGGGGGCTGGTT
This sequence comes from Sambucus nigra, assembly GCA_949130495.1. NCBI lineage: Eukaryota > Viridiplantae > Streptophyta > Magnoliopsida > Dipsacales > Adoxaceae > Sambucus > Sambucus nigra. Next base: position 1,981,132 of record CASBWL010000031.1, read on the forward strand.
TGGGTTTTCACCCTTTAATGGCCTGTTTTTAAGTCTAAGTGTGATTTTTGCAAATTATCATCGTACTCTCAAACCAGGACACCCGGGACTAAGCAGGTCAGTTCCTACAAGTTGCATTGGTCCCGTGCGAGGTGTCCTTGCCTCCTACGGGGCCGTTTGGGGACTGGTTTGGGTTTTCACCCCTTAACGACTATTTTTTAAGTCTAAATGTGATTTTTTCAAATTATCGTCATACTTTCAAACCGGGACACCCGGTACTATGCGGTCAGTTCCTGCAAGTTGCATTGGTCCCGTGCGGGGAGTTCGTGCCTCCTACGGGGTCGTTTGGGGGCTGGTTTGGGTTTTCACCCCTTAACGGCTAGTTTTTAAGTCCAAGTGTGATTGTTGCAAATTATCGTCGTACTCTCAAATCGGGAGACCTGGGACTACGCGGTCAATTCCTACAAGTTGCATGGGGCCGTGCGAGGTGTTCGTACCTCCTACGGGGCCGTTTGGGTACAGGTTTGGGTTTTCACCCTTTAACGGCAAGTTTTTAAGTCCAAGTGTGATTTTTGCAAATTATCATCGTACTTACAAACCGGGAGAGCCGGGACTACGCGGTCTGTTCCTACAAGTTGCATTGGTCCCGCGCGAGGTGTTCGTACCTCCTGCGGGGCCGTTTGGGGACTGGTTTGTGTTTTCACCCTTTAACGGCCTGTTTTTAACTCTAAGTGTGATTTTTGAAAATTATCCTCATACTTTCAAATCGGGAGACCCGAGACTACGTGGTAAGATTCTACAAGTTACATCGGTCCCATACGAGGTGTTCGTGCCTCCTACGGGGTCGTTTGGGGGCCGATTTGGGTTTTCACCCTTTAACGGCATGTTTTTAACTCTAAGTGTGATTTTTGCAAATTATCGTCATACTCTCAAACTGGGAGACCTGGGACTATGCGGTCAGTTCCTACAAGTTACATTGGTCCCGTGCGAAGTGTTCGTGCCTCCTACGAGGTAATTTGGGGTCGATTTGGGTTTTCACCCTTTAACGGCCTGTTTTTAAGTTTACATGTGATTTTTACAAATTAACATCCTATTTACAAACTGGGAGACCCGGGACTACGCGGTCAGTTCCTACAAGTTGCATTGGTCCCGTGCGAGGTGTTCGTACCTCCTACGGGGCCGTTTGGGGCTGGTTTGGGTTTTCACCCCTTAACGGCTAGTTTTTAAGTCTAAGTGTGATTTTTGCAAATTATCATCGTACTCTCAAACCAGGACACCCGGGACTACGGGGTCAGTTCCTACAAGTTGCATTGGTCCCGTGCGAGGTGTCCGTGCCTCCTACGGGTCCGTTTGGGGGCTGGTTTCGGTTTTCACCCTTTAACGACTTGTTTTTAAGTCTAAGTGTGATTTTTGCAAATTATCGTCATACTCTCAAACCGGGACACCCGGGCCCACGCGGTCAGTTCCTACAAGTTGTATTGGTCCTATGCAAGGTGTTCGTGCCTCCTACGGGGTCGTTTGGAGGCCGGTTTGGGTTTTCACCCTTTAACGGCTTGTTTTTAAGTCTAAGTGTGATTTTTGCAAATTATCATCCTATTCACAAACCGGGAGATCCGGGACTATGCGGTCAGTTCCTAAAAGTTGCATTGGTTCCGTGCGAGGTGTTCGTGCCTCCTACGGGGTCGTTTGGTGGCTGGTTTGGGTTTTCACCCCTTAACGGCTAGTTTTTAAGTCTAAGTGTGATTTTTGCAAATTATCGTCGTACTCTCAAATAGGGAGACCCGGGACTACGCGATCAGTTCGTACAAGTTGCATTGGTCCCGTGCAAGGTGTTCATACCTCCTACTGGGCCGTTTGGGGGTTGGTTTCGGTTTTCACCCTTTAACGGCTTGTTTTTAAGTCTAAGTGTGATTTTTGCAAATTGTCATCCTATTCACAAACCGGGAGATCCGGGACTACGCGGTCTGTTCCTACAAGTTGCATTGGTCCCGTGCGAGGTATTCGTGCCTCCTACGGGGTCGTTTGGGCGCTGGTTTGGGTTTTCACCCCTTAACGGCTAGTTTTTAAGTCTAAGTGTGATTTTTGCAAATTATCGTCGTACTCTCAAACCGGGAGACCCGGGACTACGCGGTCAGTTCCTACAAGTTGCATTGGTCCCGTGGGAGGTGTTCGTGCCTCCTACGGGGTCGTTTGGGGGCTGGTTTGGGTTTTCACCCTTTAACGGCTAGTTTTTAAGTCTAAGTGTGATTTTTGCAAATTATCGTCATACTCTCAAATCGGGAGATCCGGGACTACGCGGTCAGTTCCTACAAGTTGCATTGGTCCCGTGCGAGGTGTTCGTGCCTCCTACGGGGTCGTTTGGTGGCTGGTTTGGGTTTTCACCCCTTAACGACTAGTTTTTAAGTCTAAGTGTGATTTTTGCAAATTATCGTCGTACTCTCAAATCGGGAGACCCGGGACTACGCGGTCAGTTCGTTCAAGTTGCATTGGTCCCGTGCGAGGTGTTCGTACCTCCTACGGGGCCGTTTGGGGGCTGGTTTCGGTTTTCACCCTTTAACGGCTTGTTTTTAAGTCTAAGTGTGATTTTTACAAATTATCATCATACTCTCAAACCGGGAGACCCAGGACCACGCGGTCAGTTCCTACAAGTTGCATTGGTCCTGTGCGAGGTGTTCGTGCCTCCTACGGGGTCGTTTGGGGTCCGATTTGGGTTTCCACCCTTTAACGGCCTGTTTTTAAGTTTACGTTTGATTTTTGCAAATTATCGTCCTATTCACAAACCGGGAGATCCGGGACTACGCGGTCAGTTCCTACAAGTTACATGGGTCCCGTGCGAGGTGTTCGTGCCTCCTACGGGGTCGTTTGGGGGCCGGTTTGGGTTTTCACCCTTTAACGGCTTGTTTTTAAGTTTAAGTGTTGATTTTTACAAATTTTCATCATATTCTCAAACCGGAAGACCCGGGACTGCGCGATCAGTTCCTACAAGTTACATTGGTCCCATGCGAGGTGTTTCTGCCTCGTACGGGATCGTTTGGGGGTTGTTTTGGGTTTTCACCCTTTAACGGCTTGTTTTTAAGTTTAAGTGTTGATTTTGCAAATTATCGTCATATTCTCAAACCGGGAGACTCGGGACTACGCGGTCAGTTCCTACAAGTTACATTGGTCCCGTGCGACGTGTTCGTGCCTCTTACGGGACCGTTTGGGGGCTGGTTTGGATTTTCACCCTCAAACGGCTTATTTTCAAGCCTAATCTACGTATTTTGAAATTATCATCATATTCTCAAACTGGAAGACCCAGGACTGCGGGGTCAGTTCAGACGAGTTACATTGGTCCCGTGGGAGGTGTTCGTGCCTCTTACGGGGCCGTTTGGGGGTTGGTTTGGGGTTTTACCCTCAAACGGCTTATGTTGAAGCCTAATCTATGTATTTTGAAATTATCGTCATATTCTCAAACCGAGAGACCCGGAACTACACGGTCAGTTCATACGAGTTACATTAGTCCCGTGCGAGGTGTCCGTGCCTCTTACGGGACGGTTTGGGGGCTGGTTTGGGTTCTCACCCACAAACGGCTTGTTTTCAAGCCGAATCTACGTATTTTGAAATTATCGTCATATTCTCAAACTGGGAGACTCGGGACTACATGGTCAGTTCGTACGAGTTACATTGGTCTCGTACGAGATGTTCATCCCTCTTACGGGGCCGTTTGGGGGCTGGTTTGAGTTTTCACCCCTTAACGGATAGTTTTTAAGTCTAAGTGTGATTTTTGCAAATTATCGTCATACTTTCAAATCGGGAGATCCGATACTACGCGGTCAGTTCCTACAAGTTGCATTGGTCCCGTGCGAGCTGTTCGTGCCTCCTACGGGGTCGTTTGGGGGCTGGTTTGGGTTTTCACCCCTTAACGACTAGTTTTTAAGTCTAAGTGTGATTTTTGCAAATTATCATCATACTCTCAAATCGGGAGACCGGGGACTACGCGGTCAGTTCCTACAAGTTGCATTGGTTCCGTGCGAGGTGTTCGTACCTCCTACGGGGCCATTTGGGGGCTGGTTTGGGATTTCACGCTTTAACGGCTTGTTTTTAAGTTTAAGTGTGATTTTTGCAAATTATCGTCATACTCTCAAACCGGGACACCCGGGACTACGCGGTCAGTTCCTACAAGTTGCATTGGTCCCGTGCGAGGTGTTCGTGCCTCCTACGGGGTCGGGTTTTCACCCCTTAACGGCTAGTTTTTAAGTCTAAGTGTGATTTTTGCAAATTATCGTCGTACTCTCAAACCAGGAGACCCGGGACTACGCGGTCTGTTCCTACAAGTTGCATTGGTCCCGTGCGAGGTGTTCGTGCCTCCCACTCGTTTGGGCGCTGGTTTGGGTTTTCACCCCTTAACGGCTAGTTTTTAAGTCTAAGTGTGATTTTTGCAAATTATCGTCGTACTCTCAAACCAGGAGACCCGGGACTACGCGGTCAGTTCCTACAAGTTGCATTGGTCCCGTGCGAGGTGTTCGTGCCTCCTACGGGGTCGTTTGGAGGCTGGTTTGGGTTTTCACCCTTTAACGGCTAGTTTTTAAGTCTAAGTGTGATTTTTGCAAAATTATCGTCATACTCTCAAATCGGGAGATCCAGGACTAGGCGGTCAGTTCCTACAAGTTGCATTGGTCCCGTGCGAGTTGTTCGTACCTCCTACGGGGCCGTTTGGGGACTGGTTTGGGTTTTCACCCTTTAACGGCCTATTTTTAACTCTAAGTGTGATTTTTGAAAATTATCCTCATACTTTCAAATCGGGAGACCCGAGACTACGTGGTAAGATTCTACAAGTTACATCGGTCCCATACGAGGTGTTCGTGCCTCCTACGGGGTCGTTTGGGGGCCGATTTGGGTTTTCACCCTTTAACGGCATGTTTTTAACTCTAAGTGCGATTTTTGCAAATTATCGTCATACTCTCAAACTGGGAGACCCGGGACTATGCGGTCAGTTCCTACAAGTTACATTGGTCCCGTGCGAAGTGTTCGTGCCTCCTACGGGGTCGTTTGGGCTCGATTTGGGTTTTCACCCTTTAACGGCCTGTTTTTAAGTTTACATGTGATTTTTACAAATTATCATCCTATTTACAAACCGGGAGACCCGGGACTGCGCGGTCAGTTCCTACAAGTTGCATTGGTCCCGTGCGAGGTGTTCGTACCTCCAACGGGGCCGTTTGGGGGCTGGTTTGGGTTTTCACCCTTTAATGGCCTGTTTTTAAGTCTAAGTGTGATTTTTGCAAATTATCATCGTACTCTCAAACCAGGACACCCGGGACTAAGCAGGTCAGTTCCTACAAGTTGCATTGGTCCCGTGCGAGGTGTCCTTGCCTCCTACGGGGCCGTTTGGGGACTGGTTTGGGTTTTCACCCCTTAACGACTATTTTTTAAGTCTAAATGTGATTTTTTCAAATTATCGTCATACTTTCAAACCGGGACACCCGGTACTACGCGGTCAGTTCCTGCAAGTTGCATTGGTCCCGTGCGGGGAGTTCGTGCCTCCTACGGGGTCGTTTGGGGGCTGGTTTGGGTTTTCACCCCTTAACGGCTAGTTTTTAAGTCCAAGTGTGATTGTTGCAAATTATCGTCGTACTCTCAAATCGGGAGACCTGGGACTACGCGGTCAATTCCTACAAGTTGCATGGGGCCGTGCGAGGTGTTCGTACCTCCTACGGGGCCGTTTGGGGACAGGTTTGGGTTTTCACCCTTTAACGGCAAGTTTTTAAGTCCAAGTGTGATTTTTGCAAATTATCATCGTACTTACAAACCGGGAGAGCCGGGACTACGCGGTCTGTTCCTACAAGTTGCATTGGTCCCGCGCGAGGTGTTCGTACTTCCTGCGGGGCCGTTTGGGGACTGGTTTGGGTTTTCACCCTTTAACGGTCTGTTTTTAACTCTAAGTGTGATTTTTGAAAATTATCCTCATACTTTCAAATCGGGAGACCCGAGACTACGTGGTAAGATTCTACAAGTTACATCGGTCCCATACGAGGTGTTCGTGCCTCCTACGGGGTCGTTTGGGGGCCGATTTGGATTTTCACCCTTTAACGGCATGTTTTTAACTCTAAGTGTGATTTTTGCAAATTATCGTCATACTCTCAAACTGGGAGACCTGGGACTATGCGGTCAGTTCCTACAAGTTACATTGGTCCCGTGCGAAGTGTTCGTGCCTCCTACGAGGTAATTTGGGGTCGATTTGGGTTTTCACCCTTTAACGGCCTGTTTTTAAGTTTACATGTGATTTTTACAAATTATCATCCTATTTACAAACTAGGAGACCCGGGACTACGCGGTCAGTTCCTACAAGTTGCATTGGTCCCGTGCGAGGTGTTCGTACCTCCTACGGGGCCGTTTGGGGCTGGTTTGGGTTTTCACCCCTTAACGGCTAGTTTTTAAGTCTAAGTGTGATTTTTGCAAATTATCATCGTACTCTCAAACCAGGACACCCGGGACTACGGGGTCAGTTCCTACAAGTTGCATTGGTCCCGTGCGAGGTGTCCGTGCCTCCTACGGGTCCGTTTGGGGGCTGGTTTCGGTTTTCACCCTTTAACGACTTGTTTTTAAGTCTAAGTGTGATTTTTGCAAATTATCGTCATACTCTCAAACCGGGACACCCGGGCCCACGCGGTCAGTTCCTACAAGCTGTATTGGTCCTATGCAAGGTGTTCGTGCCTCCTACGGGGTCGTTTGGAGGCCGGTTTGGGTTTTCACCCTTTAACGGCTTGTTTTTAAGTCTAAGTGTGATTTTTGCAAATTATCATCCTATTCACAAACCGGGAGATCCGGGACTATGCGGTCAGTTCCTAAAAGTTGCATTGGTTCCGTGCGAGGTGTTCGTGCCTCCTACGGGGTCGTTTGGTGGCTGGTTTGGGTTTTCACCCCTTAACGGCTAGTTTTTAAGTCTAAGTGTGATTTTTGCAAATTATCGTCGTACTCTCAAATAGGGAGACCCGGGACTACGCGATCAGTTCGTACAAGTTGCATTGGTCCCGTGCAAGGTGTTCATACCTCCTACTGGGCCGTTTGGGGGTTGGTTTCGGTTTTCACCCTTTAACGGCTTGTTTTTAAGTCTAAGTGTGATTTTTGCAAATTGTCATCCTATTCACAAACCGGGAGATCCGGGACTACGCGGTCTGTTCCTACAAGTTGCATTGGTCCCGTGCGAGGTATTCGTGCCTCCTACGGGGTCGTTTGGGCGCTGGTTTGGGTTTTCACCCCTTAACGGCTAGTTTTTAAGTCTAAGTGTGATTTTTGCAAATTATCGTCGTACTCTCAAACCGGGAGACCCGGGACTACGCGGTCAGTTCCTACAAGTTGCATTGGTCCCGTGGGAGGTGTTCGTGCCTCCTACGGGGTCGTTTGGGGGCTGGTTTGGGTTTTCACCCTTTAACGGCTAGTTTTTAAGTCTAAGTGTGATTTTTGCAAATTATCGTCATACTCTCAAATCGGGAGATCCGGGACTACGCGGTCAGTTCCTACAAGTTGCATTGGTCCCGTGCGAGGTGTTCGTGCCTCCTACGGGGTCGTTTGGTGGCTGGTTTGGGTTTTCACCCCTTAACGACTAGTTTTTAAGTCTAAGTGTGATTTTTGCAAATTATCGTCGTACTCTCAAATCGGGAGACCCGGGACTACGCGGTCAGTTCGTTCAAGTTGCATTGGTCCCGTGCGAGGTGTTCGTACCTCCTACGGGGCCGTTTGGGGGCTGGTTTCGGTTTTCACCCTTTAACGGCTTGTTTTTAAGTCTAAGTGTGATTTTTACAAATTATCATCATACTCTCAAACCGGGAGACCCAGGACCACGCGGTCAGTTCCTACAAGTTGCATTGGTCCTGTGCGAGGTGTTCGTGCCTCCTACGGGGTCGTTTGGGGTCCGATTTGGGTTTCCACCCTTTAACGGCCTGTTTTTAAGTTTACGTTTGATTTTTGCAAATTATCGTCCTATTCACAAACCGGGAGATCCGGGACTACGCGGTCAGTTCCTACAAGTTACATCGGTCCCATACGAGGTGTTCGTGCCTCCTACGGGGTCGTTTGGGGGCCGATTTGGGTTTTCACCCTTTAACGGCATGTTTTTAACTCTAAGTGCGATTTTTGCAAATTATCGTCATACTCTCAAACTGGGAGACCCGGGACTATGCGGTCAGTTCCTACAAGTTACATTGGTCCCGTGCGAAGTGTTCGTGCCTCCTACGGGGTCGTTTGGGCTCGATTTGGGTTTTCACCCTTTAACGGCCTGTTTTTAAGTTTACATGTGATTTTTACAAATTATCATCCTATTTACAAACCGGGAGACCCGGGACTGCGCGGTCAGTTCCTACAAGTTGCATTGGTCCCGTGCGAGGTGTTCGTACCTCCTACGGGGCCGTTTGGGGGCTGGTTTGGGTTTTCACCCTTTAATGGCCTGTTTTTAAGTCTAAGTGTGATTTTTGCAAATTATCATCGTACTCTCAAACCAGGACACCCGGGACTAAGCATGTCAGTTCCTACAAGTTGCATTGGTCCCGTGCGAGGTGTCCTTGCCTCCTACGGGGCCGTTTGGGGACTGGTTTGGGTTTTCACCCCTTAACGACTATTTTTTAAGTCTAAATGTGATTTTTTCAAATTATCGTCATACTTTCAAACCGGGACACCCGGTACTACGCGGTCAGTTCCTACAAGTTGCATTGGTCCCGTGCGAGGAGTTCGTGCCTCTTACGGGGTCGTTTGGGGGCTGGTTTGGGTTTTCACCCCTTAACGGCTAGTTTTTAAGTCCAAGTGTGATTGTTGCAAATTATCGTCGTACTCTCAAATCGGGAGACCTGGGACTACGCGGTCAATTCCTACAAGTTGCATGGGGCCGTGCGAGGTGTTCGTACCTCCTACGGGGCCGTTTGGGGACAGGTTTGGGTTTTCACCCTTTAACGGCAAGTTTTTAAGTCCAAGTGTGATTTTTGCAAATTATCATCGTACTTACAAACCGGAAGATCCGGGACTACGCGGTCTGTTCCTACAAGTTGCATTGGTCCCGTGCGAGGTGTTCGTACCTCCTACGGGGCCGTTTGGGGACTGGTTTGGGTTTTCACCCTTTAACGGCCTGTTTTTAACTCTAAGTGTGATTTTTGAAAATTATCCTCATACTTTCAAATCGGGAGACCCGAGACTACGTGGTAAGATTCTACAAGTTACATCGGTCCAATACGAGGTGTTCGTGCCTCCTACGGGGTCGTTTGGGGGCCGATTTGGGTTTTCACCCTTTAACGGCATGTTTTTTTTTTTGGGAAATTAGATGTATATATAAAAAAAGAAGAATACACAGAGGAAGGAACCTCAAAGATCAAAAGGACCCCGGGGCATACCCCGGAGCCAACCAAAAAGCAAACAAAAGATTAGCTCAACAGCCTATTTTCAGGGATGTTCCAATACATACAAGCCATCCAGTTAGTGTAATTTCTTCTATCCTTCTTCCAAGTAAGAACTTTGGCTTTAACCATGTTTTCAATACCCTTCACAACGGTGTCTAGAGAATTGAAGACATGCTTAAAGCACCTCGAATTCCTCTCCATCCAGATGCAATAGATCGTAGTAATGAAGGAAAGGGATCTAATCTTGTCACATAAGGAAATAGTAGAGTGGTTAACAGTGGCCAAGGATAACTCTCTATTCCAACTTTGAAACTTCCTATACCGCTGATTTCTAAGCATCACCTCCTCCCATATACTCTTGCTAAGGCTGCATTGAGAGAACAGGTGGTTATAAGTTTCCCTCTTAGAACCACAAATCCCACACAGGTCATCCTCAGAAATACCCCATTCAAATAATTTGTCCTTAGTGTTGATGGCCTTTCGAAATACTAACCAAGCAATGAAGGAACACTTAGGAATGCAAACCTTACTCCAAACAAATTTGCTCCAAGTAACAGTAGGCTTGTGGGTCTTCAATAGCTCCCAAGCAGATGCAATGGTGAAGGTCCCTTTCTTGGAAGGAAGCCAAACCACATAGTCATTTCCCTCAAGAATTGCAGGTAAGCTAGCATTCTTCACTTCATTTAATTCCCATGTCACAGTTGAGGGCCATCTCCACTCCATTTGGTGGATGAAATCAGAAACTTTAGCTTTTAGACTACTAGCTGAGTCATACACAATGTTGTTCCCATAAAGGGGAAACAATGGCCCATTAGGATGCCACAAATCATACCACATAAAGGTTTGAGTCCCATTCCCAATGATTGTTTTGATTTGTCTTCTAAACTTTTCTCTTATCTTAAGAATTTTCCTCCAACTCCATGATGCATCATTTGGTATACTCAAAGCCCATATGCTCCTCCCTTTAATTTTGTATATGTTGCACCACTTAATCCATAAACTATCCTTCTTACTGCATAGATTCCATAAGTGCTTAGCCATGGCAGCAATGTTCCATGTCTCTAGACTCTTGATATTTAGCCCTCCTTCCTCTAGAGACACACAGATGTCCTCCCAAGCAACTTTAGCACCTTTACTGTTAGTCTCATCCCCTTTCCATAGATAATTCTTCATAACTTGCTCAATCTTCTTTATTATGCTTTTAGGCAAAATAAAAGTGCAAGCCCAATAAACTTGTATGCTGAAAATGACAGTCTTCACAAGGAGGAGTCTACCTGCAAAACTTAAAAACTTATTAGTCCAGCATCTGACTCTCATGGTGATCCTATCCACCAGGATCTGGCAATCCTCCTTTTTCAGCCTAGTAGTAATGAGAGGCACCCCAAGATATTTGAAGGGGGGGTGCCCATGTTGAATGCCCAAGATAGAAGAAATCTCCTGAATCCCATCCATATTGATCCCAGCAGTGAAAAGACTACTTTTATCTAAGTTAACCATAAGTCCCGAATAGGAACTAAATTCAGCAATGGCATCCTTGACAATTCTGCAGGACTCTTTATCCCCACCCGTAAAAACAACCAAGTCATCAGCAAAACTAAGATGGGTGAGGGACATCTCCTTGCATTTAGGATGATGTTTGAAAAGGGCAGATTCAGTAGCTTTGGAGATAATCCCTGTGAATGCCTCCATCACAAGCAGGAACAGATAGGGAGATAGAGGATCTCCCTGTCTAAGCCCTCTTCTACCAGGAAAAAACCCATTCAGCTCACCATTCAGATTTATAGAGAACCTGGTAGTGGTCACACACATGGTAATCCACCCAATGACCTTAGAGGGAAACCCAAACTGCACCAAAAGATTAATCAAGAAATCCCAGCTAACCAAATCATATGCCTTGAGCATATCAATCTTGATAACACATCTAGGAGGGAGGGAGTCCCTATGATAGTTCCTCATCAACTCTTGGAGTAAGAGGATATTGTCTGCAATAGACCTTCCTTCCACAAAAGCAGCTTGGTTATTGCTGATAAGGATAGGCATCAGCTTCTTAAGCCTACGAGTGATCACTTTGGATATGCATTTGTAGATGGTGTTACAGCATGAGATAGGTCTGAAATCCTTCATAGAAACAGGTGTAGATATCTTAGGAATTAAAGCCAAGGCAGTACAGTTCCACTGATCAAAGAACATACCAGTATCAAAGAAGTACTTAATTGCATCACACACATCATCCCCCACAAGTTGCCAGTTTTCTTTAAAGAAATGGCTATTGAAACCATCAGGTCCAGGAGCCTTGTCAGACCCAATTGCAAACATAGCTGCCTTAATTTCATCATGGGAGACATCAGCTTCTAATAACTCAGCTTGGTGAGAGTTGAGTTTAGTCTTTATTACCTCCCCAAGAACATCATCAGCATCCACACACTGCACCCTATTCCCAAACAGATTCTGAAAGTATCTCACAGATTCCCTAGCCACCTTCTCTCTTCCTTCCACCCTCACCCCCATATCATTCTCAATGCTCACAATTTTCCTTCTAGCCAAGTTTTGATTAACCTTCTTATGGAAGAAGGCATTGTTCTGATCACCAAGCTGCAGCCACTTAGTCCTAGCCTTCTGCCTTAAGAAAGACTCTTCATCATTCCTCATGTAAGTGTACTTCTCCCTCATCTCTTTCTCCTCCATTTGGATCTCCTCATTGGAACCATCAATGTCCAAAGCTCTCTGAAGGTTATCCAGCTTACTCTTTATGTCAGATACCTGAATGGAGATTCTGTTAAAAAACTTCTTATTAAAATTCTTCAAGGATACTTTCACTCTATTCAGCTTCCTAAACAGCCTCATCATCGGGTTACCATCCATCTCAACATCCCATGCCTCAATAAGAATGGGCATGAATTCCTGGTGGTTCATCCAGAAATTAAAAAACTTGAAAGGCTTAGGCTTCCAGTTGCTACTGTAATCTAGAAGGGTAATAATAGGGCTATGGTCTGAGATTCCACACGGCAAGGTGATTGCCTGAGAGTTAGGAAATACATCAGTCCATATGTCATTGTGCAGCACCCTATCAATCCTTGATTGCACATTATTGCAGCCCAGCTGATTTTTATTCCAAGTAAACCAAAGCCCACTATTTGCCATGTCATCTGCATTTAGATCCCTTAAACAGTTATTAAATTCATCAGTAGCAGCAATGTCAATGCCATTAATGTTTTTAACTCTAAGTGTGATTTTTGCAAATTATCGTCATACTCTCAAACTGGGAGACCTGGGACTATGCGGTCAGTTCCTACAAGTTACATTGGTCCCGTGCGAAGTGTTCGTGCCTCCTACGGGGTAATTTGGGGTCGATTTGGGTTTTCACCCTTTAACGGCCTGTTTTTAAGTTTACATGTGATTTTTACAAATTATCATCCTATTTACAAACCGGGAGACCCGGGACTACGCGGTGAGTTCCTACAAGTTGCATTGGTCCCGTGCGAGGTGTTCGTACCTCCTACGGGGCCGTTTGGGGGCTGGTTTGGGTTTTCACCCTTTAATGGCCTGTTTTTAAGTCTAAGTGTGATTTTTGCAAATTATCATCGTACTCTCAAACCAGGACACCCGGGACTACGGGGTCAGTTCCTACAAGTTGCATTGGTCCCGTGCGAGGTGTCCGTGCCTCCTACGGGTCCGTTTGGGGACTGGTTTGGGTTATCACCCCTTAACGGCTATTTTTTAAGTCTAAATGTGATTTTTTCAAATTATCGTCATACTTTCAAACCGGGACACCCGGTACTATGCGGTCAGTTCCTACAAGTTGCATTGGTCCCGTGCGAGGAGTTCGTGCCTCCTACGGGGTCGTTAGGGGGCTGGTTTGGGTTTTCGCCCCTTAACGGCTAGTTTTTAAGTGAAAGTGTGATTTTTGCAAATTATCGTCGTACTCTCAAATCGGGAGACCTGGGACTACGCGGTCAATTCCTACAAGTTGCATGGGGCCGTGCGAGGTGTTCGTGCCTCCTACAGGGCCGTTTGGGGACTGGTTTGGGTTTTCACCCCTTAACGGCTAGTTTTTAAGTCTAAATGTGATTTTTTCAAATTATCGTCATACTTTCAAACCGGGACACCCGGTACTACGCGGTCAGTTCCTACAAGTTGCATTGGTCACGTGCGAGGTGTTCGTGCCTCCTACGGGGTCGTTTGGGGGCTGGTTTGGGTTTTCACCCCTTAACGGCTAGTTTTTAAGTCCAAGTATGATTTTTGCAAATTATCGTCGTACTCTCAAATCGGGAGACCTGGGAGTACGCGGTCAAGTCCTACAAGTTGCATTGGTCCCGTACGAGGTGTTCGTACCACCTACGGGGCCGTTTGGGAACTGGTTTGGGTTTTCACCCTTTAACGGCTTGTTTTTAAGTCTAAGTGTGATTTTTGCAAATTAGCGTCGTACTCTCAAATTGGGATACCCAGGACTACGCGGTCAGTTCCTACATGTTGCATTGGTCCCGTGCGAGGTGTTCGTACCTCCTACGGGGCCGTTTGGGGACTGGTTTGGGTTTTCACCCTTTAACGCCTGTTTTTAACTCTAAGTGTGATTTTTTAAAATTATCCTCATACTTTCAAATCGGGAGACCCGAGACTACGTGGTAAGATTCTACAAGTTACATCGGTCCCATACGAGGTGTTCGTGCCTCCTACGGGGTCGTTTGGTGGCCGATTTGGGTTTTCACCCTTTAACGGCATGTTTTTAACTCTAAGTGTGATTTTTGCAAATTATCGTCATACTCTCAAACTGGGAGACCCGGGACTATGCGGTCAGTTCCTACAACTTACATTGGTCCTGTGCGAAGTGTTCGTGCCTCATACGGGGTCGTTTGGGGGCTGGTTTGGGTTTTCACCCTTTAACGGCTTGTTTTTAAGTCTAAGTGTGATTTTTGCAAATTATCATCCTATTCATAAACCGGGAGATCCGGGACTATGCGGTCAGTTCCTACAAGTTGCATTGGTTCCGTGCGAGGTGTTCGTGCCTCCTACGGGGTCGTTTGGTGGCTGGTTTGGGATTTCACCCCTTAACGGCTAGTTTTTAAGTCTAAGTGTGATTTTTGCAAATTATCGTCGTACTCTCAAATAGGGAGACCCGGGACTACGCGGTCAGTTCGTACAAGTTGCATTGGTCCCGTGCGAGGTGTTCATACCTCCTACTGGGCCGTTTGGGGGTTGGTTTCGGTTTTCACCCTTTAACGGCTTGTTTTTAAGTCTAAGTGTGATTTTTGCAAATTATCATCCTATTCACAAACCGGGAGATCCGGGACTACGCGGTCTGTTCCTACAAGTTGCATTGGTCCCGTGCGAGGTATTCGTGCCTCCTACGGGGTCGTTTGGGCGCTGGTTTGGGTTTTCACCCCTTAACGGCTAGTTTTTAAGTCTAAGTGTGATTTTTGCAAATTATCGTCGTACTCTCAAACCGGGAGACCCGGGACTACGCGGTCAGTTCCTACAAGTTGCATTGGTCCCGTGGGAGGTGTTCGTGCCTCCTACGGGGTCGTTTGGGGGCTGGTTTGGGTTTTCACCCTTTAACGGCTAGTTTTTAAGTCTAAGTGTGATTTTTGCAAATTATCGTCATACTCTCAAATCGGGAGATCCGTGACTACGCGGTCAGTTCCTACAAGTTGCATTGGTCCCGTGCGAGGTGTTCGTGCCTCCTACGGGGTCGTTTGGTGGCTGGTTTGGGTTTTCACCCTTTAACGGCTAGTTTTTAAGTCTAAGTGTGATTTTTGCAAATTATCGTCGTACTCTCAAATCGGGAGACCCGGGACTACGCGGTCAGTTCGTTCAAGTTGCATTGGTCCCGTGCGAGGTGTTCGTACCTCCTACGGGGCCGTTTGGGGGCTGGTTTCGGTTTTCACCCTTTAACGGCTTGTTTTTAAGTCTAAGTGTGATTTTTACAAATTATCATCATACTCTCAAACCGGGAGACCCAGGACCACGCGGTCAGTTCCTACAAGTTGCATTGGTCCTGTACGAGGTGTTCGTGCCTCCTACGGGGTCGTTTGGGGGCCGATTCGGGTTTCCACCCTTTAACGGCCTGTTTTTAAGTTTACGTTTGATTTTTGCAAATTATCGTCCTATTCACAAACCGGGAGATCCGGGACTACGCGGTCAGTTCCTACAAGTTACATGGGTCCCGTGCGAGGTGTTCGTGCCTCCTACGGGGTCGTTTGGGGGCCGGTTTGGGTTTTCACCCTTTAACGGCTTGTTTTTAAGTTTAAGTGTTGATTTTTACAAATTTTCATCATATTCTCAAACCGGAAGACCCGGGACTGCGCGATCAGTTCCTACAAGTTACATTGGTCCCATGCGAGGTGTTTGTGCCTCGTACGGGATCGTTTGGGGGTTGTTTTGGGTTTTCACCCTTTAACGGCTTGTTTTTAAGTTTAAGTGTTGATTTTGCAAATTATCGTCATATTCTCAAACCGGGAGACTCGGGACTACGCGGTCAGTTCCTACAAGTTACGTTGGTCCCGTGCGACGTGTTCGTGCCTCTTACGGGACCGTTTGGGGGCTGGTTTGGATTTTCACCCTCAAACGGCTTATTTTCAAGCCTAATCTACGTATTTTAAAATTATCATCATATTCTCAAACTGGAAGACCCGGGACTGCGGGGTCAGTTCAGACGAGTTACATTGGTCCCGTGGGAGGTGTTCGTGCCACTTACGGGGCCGTTTGGGGGTTGGTTTGGGGTTTTACCCTCAAACGGCTTATTTTGAAGCCTAATCTATGTACTTTGAAATTATCGTCATATTCTCAAACCGAGAGACCCGGAACTACACGGTCAGTTCATACGAGTTACATTAGTCCCGTGCGAGGTGTCCGTGCCTCTTACGGGACGGTTTGGGGGCTGGTTTGGGTTCTCACCCACAAACGGCTTGTTTTCAAGCCGAATCTACGTATTTTGAAATTATCGTCATATTCTCAAACTGGGAGACTCGGGACTACATGGTCAGTTCGTACGAGTTACATTGGTCTCGTACGAGATGTTCATCCCTCTTACGGGGCCGTTTGGGGGCTGGTTTGAGTTTTCACCCCTTAACGGCTAGTTTTTAAGTCTAAGTGTGATTTTTGCAAATTATCGTCATACATTCAAATCGGGAGATCCGATACTACGCGGTCAGTTACTACAAGTTGCATTGGTCCCGTGCGAGCTGTTCGTGCCTCCTACGGGGTCGTTTGGGGGCTGGTTTGGGTTTTCACCCCTTAACGACTAGTTTTTAAGTCTAAGTGTGATTTTTGCAAATTATCGTCATACTCTCAAATCGGGAGACCGGGGACTACGCGGTCAGTTCCTACAAGTTGCATTGGTTCCGTGCGAGGTGTTCGTACCTCCTACGGGGCCATTTGGGGGCTGGTTTGGGATTTCACCCTTTAACGGCTTGTTTTTAAGTTTAAGTGTGATTTTTGCAAATTATCGTCATACTCTCAAACCGGGACACCCGGGACTACGCGGTCAGTTCCTACAAGTTGCATTGGTCCCGTGCGAGGTGTTCGTGCCTCCTACGGGGTCGGGTTTTCACCCCTTAACGGCTAGTTTTTAAGTCTAAGTGTGATTTTTGCAAATTATCGTCGTACTCTCAAACCAGGAGACCCGGGACTACGCGGTCTGCTCCTACAAGTTGCATTGGTCCCGTGCGAGGTGTTCGTGCCTCCCACTCGTTTGGGCGCTGGTTTGGGTTTTCACCCCTTAACGGCTAGTTTTTAAGTCTAAGTGTGATTTTTGCAAATTATCGTCGTACTCTCAAACCAGGAGACCCGGGACTACGCGGTCAGTTCCTACAAGTTGCATTGGTCCCGTGCGAGGTGTTCGTGCCTCCTACGGGGTCGTTTGGGGGCTGGTTTGGGTTTTCACCCTTTAACGGCTAGTTTTTAAGTCTAAGTGTGATTTTTGCAAATTATCGTCATACTCTCAAATCGGGAGATCCGGGACTACGCGGTCAGTTCCTACAAGTTGCATTGGTCCCGTGCGAGTTGTTCGTACCTCCTACGGGGCCGTTTGGGGACTGGTTTGGGTTTTCACCCTTTAACGGCCTATTTTTAACTCTAAGTGTGATTTTTGAAAATTATCCTCATACTTTCAAATCGGGAGACCCGAGACTACGTGGTAAGATTCTACAAGTTACATCGGTCCCATACGAGGTGTTCGTGCCTCCTACGGGGTCGTTTGGGGGCCGATTTGGGTTTTCACCCTTTAACGGCATGTTTTTAACTCTAAGTGCGATTTTTGCAAATTATCGTCATACTCTCAAACTGGGAGACCCGGGACTATGCGGTCAGTTCCTACAAGTTACATTGGTCCCGTGCGAAGTGTTCGTGCCTCCTACGGGGTCGTTTGGGCTCGATTTGGGTTTTCACCCTTTAACGCCCTGTTTTTAAGTTTACATGTGATTTTTACAAATTATCAACCTATTTACAAACCGGGAGACCCGGGACTGCGCGGTCAGTTCCTACAAGTTGCACTGGTCCCGTGCGAGGTGTTCGTACCTCCTACGGAGCCGTTTGGGGGCTGGTTTCGGTTTTCACCCTTTAATGGCCTGTTTTTAAGTCTAAGTGTGATTTTTGCAAATTATCATCGTACTCTCAAACCAGGACACCCGGGACTACGCGATCAGTTCCTACAAGTTGCATTGGTCCCGTGCGAGGTGTCCTTGCCTCCTACGGGGCCGTTTGGGGACTGGTTTGGGTTTTCACCCCTTAACGACTATTTTTTAAGTCTAAATGTGATTTTTTCAAATTATCGTCATACTTTCAAACCGGGACACCCGGTACTACGCGGTCAGTTCCTACAAGTTGCATTGGTCCCGTGCGAGGAGTTCGTGCCTCCTACGGGGTCGTTTGGGGGCTGGTTTGGGTTTTCACCCCTTAACGGCTAGTTTTTAAGTCCAAGTGTGATTGTTGCAAATTATCGTCGTGCTCTCAAATCGGGAGACCTGGGACTACGCGGTCAATTCCTACAAGTTGCATGGGGCCGTGCGAGGTGTTCGTACCTCCTACGGGGCCGTTTGGGGACAGGTTTGGGTTTTCACCCTTTAATGGCAAGTTTTTAAGTCCAAGTGTGATTTTTGCAAATTATCATCGTACTTACAAACCGGGAGATCCGGGACTACGCGGTCTGTTCCTACAAGTTGCATTGGTCCCGTGCGAGGTGTTCGTACCTCCTACGGGGCCGTTTGGGGACTGGTTTGGGTTTTCACCCTTTAACGGCCTGTTTTTAACTCTAAGTGTGATTTTTGAAAATTATCCTCATACTTTCAAATCGGGAGACCCGAGACTACGTGGTAAGATTCTACAAGTTACATCGGTCCCATACGAGGTGTTCGTGCCTCCTACGGGGTCGTTTGGGGGCCGATTTGGGTTTTCACCCTTTAACGGCATGTTTTTAACTCTAAGTGTGATTTTTGCAAATTATCGTCATACTCTCAAACTGGGAGACCTGGGACTATGCGGTCAGTTCCTACAAGTTACATTGGTCCCGTGCGAAGTGTTCGTGCCTCCTACGGGGTAATTTGGGGTCGATATGGGTTTTCACCCTTTAACGGCCTGTTTTTAAGTTTACATGTGATTTTTACAAATTATCATCCTATTTACAAACCGGGAGACCCGGGACTACGCGGTCAGTTCCTACAAGTTGCATTGGTCCCGTGCGAGGTGTTCGTACCTCCTACGGGGCCGTTTGGGGGCTGGTTTGGGTTTTCACCCTTTAATGGCCTGTTTTTAAGTCTAAGTGTGATTTTTGCAAATTATCATCGTACTCTCAAACCAGGACACCCGGGACTACGGGGCCAGTTCCTACAAGTTGCATTAGTCCCGTGCGAGGTGTCCGGGCCTCCTACGGGTCCGTTTGGGGACTGGTTTGGGTTATCACCCCTTAACGGCTATTTTTTAAGTCTAAATGTGATTTTTTCAAATTATCGTCATACTTTCAAACCGGGACACCCGGTACTATGCGGTCAGTTCCTACAAGTTGCATTGGTCCCGTGCGAGGAGTTCGTGCCTCCTACGGGGTCGTTAGGGGGCTGGTTTGGGTTTTCGCCCCTTAACGGCTAGTTTTTAAGTCCAAGTGTGATTTTTGCAAATTATCGTCGTACTCTCAAATCGGGAGACCTGGGACTACGCGGTCAATTCCTACAAGTTGCATGGGGCCGTGCGAGGTGTCCGTGCCTCCTACAGGGCCGTTTGGGGACTGGTTTGGGTTTTCACCCCTTAACGGCTAGTTTTTAAGTCTAAATGTGATTTTTTCAAATTATCGTCATACTTTCAAACCGGGACACCCGGTACTACGCGGTCAGTTCCTACAAGTTGCATTGGTCCCGTGCGAGGTGTTCGTGCCTCCTACGGGGTCGTTTGGGGGCTGGTTTGGGTTTTCACCCCTTAACGGCTAGTTTTTAAGTCCAAGTGTGATTTTTGCAAATTATCGTCGTACTCTCAAATCGGGAGACCTGGGAGTACGCGGTCAACTCCTACAAGTTGCATTGGTCCCGTGCGAGGTGTTCGTACCACCTACGGGGCCGTTTGGGAACTGGTTTGGGTTTTCACCCTTTAACGGCTTGTTTTTAAGTCTAAGTGTGATTTTTGCAAATTATCGTCGTACTCTCAAATCGGGATACCCAGGACTACGCGGTCAGTTCCTACATGTTGCATTGGTCCCGTGCGAGGTGTTCGTACCTCCTACGGGGCCGTTTGGGGACTGGTTTGGGTTTTCACCCTTTAACGGCCTGTTTTTAACTCTAAGTGTGATTTTTGAAAATTATCCTCATACTTTCAAATCGGGAGACCCGAGACTACGTGGTAAGATTCTACAAGTTACATCGGTCCCATACGAGGTGTTCGTGCCTCCTACGGGGTCGTTTGGGGGCCGATTTGGGTTTTCACCCTTTAACGGCATGTTTTTAACTCTAAGTGTGATTTTTGCAAATTATCGTCATACTATCAAACTGGGAGACCCGGCACTATGCGGTCAGTTCCTACAACTTACATTGGTCCTGTGCGAAGTGTTCGTG
The DNA here is from genome assembly GCA_949130495.1 of Sambucus nigra. Classification (NCBI taxonomy): domain Eukaryota; kingdom Viridiplantae; phylum Streptophyta; class Magnoliopsida; order Dipsacales; family Adoxaceae; genus Sambucus; species Sambucus nigra. The sequence goes on from CASBWL010000031.1 coordinate 2,001,497, forward strand.
CCTCCTACGGGGTCGTTTGGGGGCTGGTTTGGGTTTTCACCCTTTAACGGCCTGTTTTTTAGTTTACATGTGATTTTTTCAAATTATCATCCTATTTACAAACCGGGAGACCCGGGACTGCGCGGTCAGTTCCTACAAGTTGCATTGGTCCCGTGCGAGGTGTTCGTACCTCCTACGGGGCCGTTTGGGGGCTGGTTTGGGTTTTCACCCTTTAATGGCCTGTTTTTAAGTCTAAGTGTGATTTTTGCAAATTATCATCGTACTCTCAAACCAGGACACCCGGGACTACGCGGTCAGTTCCTACAAGTTGCATTGGTCCCGTGCGAGGTGTCCGTGCCTCCTACGGGGCCGTTTGGGGACTGGTTTGGGTTTTCACCCCTTAACGGCTATTTTTTAAGTCCAAATGTGATTTTTTCAAATTATCGTCATACTTTCAAACCGGGACACCTGGTACTACACGGTCAGTTCCTACAAGTTGCATTGGTCCTATGCGAGGAGTTCGTGCCTCCTACGGGGTCGTTTGGGAACTGGTTTGGGTTTTCACCCCTTAACGGCTAGTTTTTAAGTCCAAGTGTGATTGTTGCAAATTATCATCGTACTCTCAAATCGGGAGACCCGGGACTACGCGGTCAATTCCTACAAGTTGCATGGGGCCGTGCGAGGTGTGCGTACCTCCTACGGGGCCGTTTGGGGACAGGTTTGGGTTTTCACCCTTTAACGACAAGTTTTTAAGTCCAAGTGTGATTTTTGCAAATTATCGTCGTACTCTCAAATCGGGATACCCAGGACTACGCGGTCAGTTCCTACATGTTGCATTGGTCCCGTACGAGGTGTTCGTACCTCCTACGGGGCCGTTTGGGGACTGGTTTGGGTTTTCACCCTTTAACGGCCTGTTTTTAACTCTAAGTGTGATTTTTGAAAATTATCCTCATACTTTCAAATCGGGAGACCCGAGACTACGTGGTAAGATTCTACAAGTTACATCGGTCCCATACGAGGTGCTCGTGCCTCCTACGGGGTCGTTTGGGGGCCGATTTGGGTTTTCACCCTTTAACGGCATGTTTTTAACTCTAAGTGTGATTTTTGCAAATTATCGTCATACTCTCAAACTGGGAGACCCGGGACTATGCGGTCAGTTCCTACAACTTACATTGGTCCTGTGCGAAGTGTTCGTGCCTCCTATGGGGTCATTTGGGGGCTGGTTTGGATTTTCACCCATTTAACGGCTAGTTTTTAAGTCCAAGTGTGATTTTTGCAAAATATCGTCGTACTCTCAAATCGGGAGACCTGGGAGTACGCGGTCAACTCCTACAAGTTGCATTGGTCCCGTGCGAGGTGTTCGTACCACCTACGGGGCCGTTTGGGAACTGGTTTGGGTTTTCACCCTTTAACGGCTTGTTTTTAAGTCTAAGTGTGATTTTTGCAAATTATCGTCGTACTCTCAAATCGGGATACCCAGGACTACGCGGTCAGTTCCTACATGTTGCATTGGTCCCGTGCGAGGTGTTCGTACCTCCTACGGGGCCGTTTGGGGACTGGTTTGGGTTTTCAAACTTTAACGGCCTGTTTTTAACTCTAAGTGTGATTTTTGAAAATTATCCTCATACTTTCAAATCGGGAGACCCGAGACTACGTGGTAAGATTCTACAAGTTACATCGGTCCCATACGAGGTGTTCGTGCCTCCTACGGGGTCGTTTGGGGGCCGATTTGGGTTTTCACCCTTTAACGGCATGTTTTTAACTCTAAGTGTGATTTTTGCAAATTATCGTCATACTCTCAAACTGGGAGACCCGGGACTATGCGGTCAGTTCCTACAACTTACATTGGTCCTGTGCGAAGTGTTCGTGGCTCCTACGGGGTCGTTTGGGGGCTGGTTTGGGATTTCACCGCTTAACGGCTAGTTTTTAAGTCTAAGTGTGATTTTTGCAAATTATCGTCGTACTCTCAAACCAGGAGAGCCGGGACTACGCGGTCAGTTCCTACAAGTTGCATTGGTCTCGTGCGAGGTGTTCGTACCTCCTACGGGGCCGTTTGGGGGCTGGTTTCGGTTTTCACCCTTTAACGACTTGTTTTTAAGTCTAAGTGTGATTTTTGCAAATTATCGTCATACTCTCAAACCGGGACACCCGGGCCCACGCGGTCAGTTCCTACAAGTTGTATTGGTCCTATGCGAGGTGTTCGTGCCTCCTACGGGGTCGTTTGGAGGCCGGTTTGGGTTTTCACCCTTTAACGGCTTGTTTTTAAGTCTAAGTGTGATTTTTGCAAATTATCATCCTATTCACAAACCGGGAGATCCGGGACTATGCGGTCAGTTCCTACAAGTTGCATTGGTTCCGTGCGAGGTGTTCGTGCCTCCTACGGGGTCGTTTGGTGGCTGGTTTGGGTTTTCACCCCTTAACGGCTAGTTTTTAAGTCTAAGTGTGATTTTTGCAAATTATCGTCGTACTCTCAAATAGGGAGACCCGGGACTACGCGGTCAGTTCGTACAAGTTGCATTGGTCCCGTGCGAGGTGTTCATACCTCCTACTGGGCCGTTTGGGGGTTGGTTTCGGTTTTCACCCTTTAACGGCTTGTTTTTAAGTCTAAGTGTGATTTTTTCAAATTATCATCCTATTCACAAACCGGGAGATCCGGGACTACGCGATCTGTTCCTACAAGTTGCATTGGTCCCGTGCGAGGTATTCGTGCCTCCTACGGGGTCGTTTGGGCGCTGGTTTGGGTTTTCACCCCTTAACGGCTAGTTTTTAAGTCTAAGTGTGATTTTTGCAAATTATCGTCGTACTCTCAAACCGGGAGACCCGGGACTACGCGGTCAGTTCCTACAAGTTGCATTGGTCCCGTGGGAGGTGTTCGTGCCTCCTACGGGGTCGTTTGGTGGCTAGTTTGGGTTTTCACCCTTTAACGGCTAGTTTTTAAGTCTAAGTGTGATTTTTGCAAATTATCGTCATACTCTCAAATCGGGAGATCCGGGACTACGCGGTCAGTTCCTACAAGTTGCATTGGTCCCGTGTGAGGTGTTCGTGTCTCCTACGGGGTCGTTTGGTGGCTGGTTTGGGTTTTCACCCCTAACGGCTAGTTTTTAAGTCTAAGTGTGATTTTTGCAAATTATCGTCGTACTCTCAAATCGGGAGACCCGGGACTACGCGGTCAGTTCGTTCAAGTTGCATTGGTCCCGTGCGAGGTGTTCGTACCTCCTACGGGGCCGTTTGGGGGCTGGTTTCGGTTTTCACCCTTTAACGGCTTGTTTTTAAGTCTAAGTGTGATTTTTACAAATTATCCTCATACTCTCAAACCGGGAGACCCAGGACCACGCGGTCAGTTCCTACAAGTTGCATTGGTCCTGTGCGAGGTGTTCGTGCCTCCTACGGGGTCGTTTGGGGGCCGATTGGGGTTTCCACCCTTTAACGGCCTGTTTTTAAGTTTACGCTTGATTTTTGCAAATTATCGTCCTATTCACAAACCGGGAGATCCGGGACTACGCGGTCAGTTCCTACAAGTTACATGGGTCCCGTGCGAGGTGTTCGTGCCTCTTACGGGACCGTTTGGGGGCTGGTTTGGATTTTCACCCTCAAACGGCTTATTTTCAAGCCTAATCTACGTATTTTGAAATTATAATCATATTCTCAAACTGGGAGACCCGGGACTGCGGGGTCATTTCAGACGAGTTATATTGGTCCCGTGGGAGGTGTTCGTGCCTCTTACGGGGCCGTTTGGGGATTGGTTTGGGGTTTTACCCTCAAACGGCTTATTTTGAAGCCTAATCTATGTATTTTGAAATTATCGTCATATTCTCAAACCGAGAGACCCGGAACTACACGGTCAGTTCATACGAGTTACATTAGTCCCGTGCGAGGTGTCCGTACCTCTTACGGGACGGTTTGGGGGCTGGTTTGGGTTCTCACCCACAAACGGCTTGTTTTCAAGCCGAATCTACGTATTTTGAAATTATCGTCATATTCTCAAACTGGGAGACTCGGGACTACATGGTCAGTTCGTACGAGTTACATTGGTCTCGTACGAGATGTTCATCCCTCTTACGGGGCCGTTTGGAGGCTGGTTTGAGTTTTCACCCCTTAACGGCTAGTTTTTAAGTCTAAGTGTGATTTTTGCAAATTATCGTCATACTTTCAAATCGGGAGATCCGATACTACGCGGTCAGTTACTACAAGTTGCATTGGTCCCGTGCGAGCTGTTCGTGCCTCCTACGGGGTCGTTTGGGGGCTGGTTTGGGTTTTCACCCCTTAACGACTAGTTTTTAAGTCTAAGTGTGATTTTTGCAAATTATCGTCATACTCTCAAATCGGGAGACCGGGGACTACGCGGTCAGTTCCTACAAGTTGCATTGGTTCCGTGCGAGGTGTTCGTACCTCCTACGGGGCCATTTGGGGGCTGGTTTGGGATTTCACCCTTTAACGGCTTGTTTTTAAGTTTAAGTGTTATTTTTGCAAATTATCGTCATACTCTCAAATCGGGACACCCGGGACTACGCGGTCAGTTCCTTCAAGTTGCATTGGTCCCGTGCGAGGTGTTCGTGCCTCCTACGGGGTTGGGTTTTCACCCCTTAACGGCTAGTTTTTAAGTCTAAGTGTGATTTTTGCAAATTATCGTCGTACTCTTAAACCAGGAGACCCGGGACTACGCGGTTTGTTCCTACAAGTTGCATTGGTCCCGTGCGAGGTGTTCGTGCCTCCTACGGGGTCGTTTGGGTGCTGGTTTGGGTTTTCACCCCTTAACGGGTAGTTTTTAAGTCTAAGTGTGATTTTTGCAAATTATCGTCGTACTCTCAAACCAGGAGACCCGGGACTACGCGGTCAGTTCCTACAAGTTGCATTGGTCCCGTGCGAGGTGTTCGTGCCTCCTACGGGGTCGTTTGGGGGCTGGTTTGGGTTTTCACCCCTTAACGGCTAGTTTTTAAGTCTAAGTGTGATTTTTGCAAATTATCGTCATACTCTCAAATCGGGAGATCCGGGACTACGCGGTCAGTTCCTACAAGTTGCATTGGTCCTGTGCGAGGTGTTCGTGCCTCCTACTGGGTCGCTTGGGGGCTGGTTTGGGTTTTCACCCCTTAACGGCTAGTTTTTAAGTCCTAGTGTGATTTTTGCAAATTATCATCGTACTTACAAACCGGGGCATCTGGGACTACGCGGTCAGTTCCTACAAGTTGCATTGGTCCCGTGCGAGGTGTTCGTACCTCCTACGGGGCCGTTTGGGGACTGGTTTGGGTTTTCACCCTTTAACGGCCTATTTTTAACTCTAAGTGTGATTTTTGAAAATTATCCTCATACTTTCAAATCGGGAGACCCGAGACTACGTGGTAAGATTCTACAAGTTACATCGGTCCCATACGAGGTGTTCGTGCCTCCTACGGGGTCGTTTGGGGGCCGATTTGGGTTTTCACCCTTTAACGGCATGTTTTTAACTCTAAGTGCGATTTTTGCAAATTATCGTCATACTCTCAAACTGGGAGACCCGGGACTATGCGGTCAGTTCCTACAAGTTGCATTGGTCCCGTGCGAGGTGTTCGTACCTCCTACGGGGCCGTTTGGGGGCTGGTTTGGGTTTTCACCCTTTAACGACTTGTTTTTAAGTCTAAGTGTGCTTTTTGCAAATTATCGTCGTACTCTCAAATCGGGATACCCAGGACTACGCGGTCAGTTCCTACAAGTTGCATTGGTCCCGTGCGAGGTGTCCGTGCCTCCTACGGGGCCGTTTGGGGACTGGTTTGGGTTTTCACCCCTTAACGGCTATTTTTTAAGTCTAAATGTGATTTTTTCAAATTATCGTCATAGTTTCAAACCGGGGCACCCGGTACTACGCGGTCAGTTCCTACAAGTTGCATTGGTCCTGTGCGAGGAGTTCGTGCCTCCTACGGGGTCGTTTGGGGGCTGGTTTGGGTTTTCAGCCCTTAACGACTAGTTTTTAAGTCCAAGTGTGATTGTTGCAAATTATCATCGTACTCTCAAATCGGGAGACCTGGGACTACGCGGTCAATTCCTACAAGTTGCATGGGGCCGTGCGAGGTGTTCGTACCTCCTACGGGTCCGTTTGAGGACAGGTTTGGGTTTTCACCCTTTAACGGCAAGTTTTTAAGTCCAAGTGTGATTTTTGCAAATTATCATCGTACTTACAAACCGGGAGATCCGGGACTACGCGGTCAGTTCCTACAAGTTGCATTGGTCCCGTGCGAGGTGTTCGTACCTCCTACGGGGCCGTTTGGGGACTGGTTTGGGTTTTCACCCTTTAACGGACTGTTTTTAACTCTAAGTGTGATTTTTGAAAATTATCCTCATACTTTCAAATCGGGAGACCCGAGACTACATGGTAAGATTCTACAAGTTACATCGGTCCCATACGAGGTGTTCGTGCCTCCTACGGGGTCGTTTGGGGGCCGATTTGGGTTTTCACCCTTTAACGGCATGTTTTTAACTCTAAGTGTGTTTTTTGCAAATTATCGTCATACTCTCAAACTGGGAGACAAGGGGACTATGCGGTCAGTTCCTACAAGTTACATTGGTCCCGTGCGAAGTGTTCGTGCCTCCTACGGGGTAATTTGGGGTCGATTTGGGTTTTCACCCTTTAACGGCCTGTTTTTAAGTTTACATGTGATTTTTTCAAATTATCATCCTATTTACAAACCGGGAGACCCGGGACTACGCGGGCAGTTCCTACAAGTTGCATTGGTCCCGTGCGAGGTGTTCGTACCTCCTACGGGGCCGTTTGGGGGCTGGTTTGGGTCTTCACCCTTTAATGGCCTGTTTTTAAGTCTAAGTGTGATTTTTGCAAATTATCATCGTACTCTCAAACCAGGACACCCGGGACTACGCGGTCAGTTCCTACAAGTTGCATTGGTCCCGTGCGAGGTGTCAGTGCCTCCTACGGGGCCGTTTGGGGACTGGTTTGGGTTTTCACCCCTTAACGGCTATATTTTAAGTCTAAATGTGATTTTTTCAAATTATCGTCATACTTTCAAACCGGGACACCCGGTACTATGCGGTCAGTTCCTACAAGTTGCATTGGTCCCGTGCGAGGAGTTCGTGCCTCCTACGGGGTCGTTTGGGGGCTGGTTTGGGTTTTCACCCCTTAACGGCTAGTTTTTAACTCCAAGTGTGATTGTTGCAAATTATCGTCGTACTCTCAAATCGGGAGACCTGGGACTACGCGGTCAATTCCTACAAGTTGCATGGGGCCGTGCGAGGAGTTCGTGTCTCCTACGGGGTCGTTTGGGGGCTGGTTTGGGTTTTCAGCCCTTAACGACTAGTTTTTAAGTCCAAGTGTGATTGTTGCAAATTATCATCGTACTCTCAAATCGGGAGACCTGGGACTACGCGGTCAATTCCTACAAGTTGCATGGGGCCGTGCGAGGTGTTCGTACCTCCTACGGGGCCGTTTGGGGACAGGTTTGGGTTTTCTCCCTTTAACGGCAAGTTTTTAAGTCCAAGTGTGATTTTTGCAAATTATCATCGTACTCTCAAACCAGGACACCTGGGACTACGGGGTCAGTTCCTACAAGTTGCATTGGTCCCGTGCGAGGTGTTCGTACCTCCTACGGGGCCGTTTGGGGACTGGTTTGGGTTTTCACCCTTTAACGGACTGTTTTTAACTATAAGTGTGATTTTTGAAAATTATCCTCATACTTTCAAATCGGGAGACCCGAGACTACATGGTAAGATTCTACAAGTTACATCGGTCCCATACGAGGTGTTCGTGCCTCCTACGGGGTCGTTTGGGGGCCGATTTGGGTTTTCACCCTTTAACGGCATGTTTTTAACTCTAAGTGTGTTTTTTGCAAATTATCGTCATACTCTCAAACTGGGAGACCTGGGACTATGCGGTCAGTTCCTACAAGTTACATTGGTCCCGTGCGAAGTGTTCGTGCCTCCTACGGGGTAATTTGGGGTCGATTTGGGTTTTCACCCTTTAACGGCCTGTTTTTAAGTTTACATGTGATTTTTACAAATTATCATCCTATTTACAAACCGGGAGACCCGGGACTACGCGGGCAGTTCCTACAAGTTGCATTGGTCCCGTGCGAGGTGTTCGTACCTCCTACGGGGCCGTTTGGGGGCTGGTTTGGGTTTTCACCCTTTGATGGTCTGTTTTCAAGTCTAAGTGTGATTTTTGCAAATTATCATCGTACTCTCAAACCAGGACACCCGGGACTACGGGGTCAGTTCCTACAAGTTGCATTGGTCCCGTGCGAGGTGTCCGTGCCTCCTACGGGTCCGTTTGGGGACTGGTTTGGGTTTTCACCCCTTAACCGCTATTTTTTAAGTCCAAGTGTGATTTTTGCAAATTATCGTCGTACTCTCAAATCGGGAGACCTAGGACTACGCGGTCAATTCCTACAAGTTGCATGGGGCCGTGCGAGGTGTCCGTGCCTCCTACAGGGCCGTTTGGGGACTGGTTTGGGTTTTCACCCCTTAACGGCTATTTTTTAAGTCTAAATGTGATTTTTTCAAATTATCGTCATACTTTCAAACCGGGACACCCGGTACTACGCGGTCAGTTCCTACAAGTTGCATTGGTCCCGTGCGAGGTGTTCGTGCCTCCTACGGGGTCGTTTGGGAGCTGGTTTGGGTTTTCACCCCTTAACGGCTAGTTTTTAAGTCCAAGTGTGATTTTTGCAAATTATCGTCGTACTCTCAAATCGGGAGACCTGGGAGTACGCGGTCAACTCCTACAAGTTGCATTGGTCCCGTGCGAGGTGTTCGTACCACGTACGGGGCCGTTTGGGAACTGGTTTGGGTTTTCACCCTTTAACGGCTTGTTTTTAAGTCTAAGTGTGATTTTTGCAAATTATCGTCGTACTCTCAAATCGGGATACCCAGGACTACGCGGTCAGTTCCTACATGTTGCAGTGGTCCCGTGCGTGGTGTTCGTACCTCCTACGGGGCCGTTTGGGGACTGGTTTGGGTTTTCACCCTTTAACGGCCTGTTTTTAACTCTAAGTGTGATTTTTGAAAATTATCCTCATACTTTCAAATCGGGAGACCCGAGACTACGTGGTAAGATTCTACAAGTTACATCGGTCCCATACGAGGTGTTCGTGCCTCCTACGGGGTCGTTTGGGGGCCGATTTGGGTTTTCACCCTTTAACGGCATGTTTTTAACTCTAAGTGTGATTTTTGCAAATTATCGTCATACTCTCAAACTGGGAGACGCGGGACTATGCGGTCAGTTCCTACAACTTACATTGGTCCTGTGCGAAGTGTTCGTGCCTCCTACGGGGTCGTTTGGGGGCTGGTTTGGGTTTTCACCCCTTAACGGCTAGTTTTTAAGTCTAAATGTGATTTTTGCAAATTATCGTCGTACTCTCAAACCAGGAGACCCGGGACTACGCGGTCAGTTCCTACAAGTTGCATTGGTCTCGTGCGAGGTGTTCGTACCTCCTACGGGGCCGTTTGGGGGCTGGTTTCGGTTTTCACCCTTTAACGACTTGTTTTTAAGTCTAAGTGTGATTTTTGCAAATTATCGTCATACTCTCAAACCGGGACACCCGGGCCCACGCGGTCAGTTCCTACAAGTTGTATTGGTCCAATGCGAGGTGTTCGTGCCTCCTACGGGGTCGTTTGGAGGCCGGTTTGGGTTTTCACCCTTTAACGGCTTGTTTTTAAGTCTAAGTGTGATTTTTGCAAATTATCATCCTATTCACAAACCGGGAGATCCGGGACTATGCGATCAGTTCCTACAAGTTGCATTGGTTCCGTGCGAGGTGTTCGTGCCTCCTACGGGGTCGTTTGGTGGCTGGTTTGGGTTTTCACCCCTTAACGGCTAGTTTTTAAGTCTAAGTGTGATTTTTGCAAATTATCGTCGTACTCTCAAATAGGGAGACCCGGGACTACGCGGTCAGTTCGTACAAGTTGCATTGGTCCCGTGCGAGGTGTTCATACCTCCTACTGGGCCGTTTGGGGGTTGGTTTCGATTTTCACCCTTTAACGGCTAGTTTTTAAGTCTAAGTGTGATTTTTGCAAATTATCATTCTATTCACAAACCGGGAGATCCGGGACTACGCGGTCTGTTCCTACAAGTTGCATTGGTCCCGTGCGAGGTATTCGTGCCTCCTACGGGGTCGTTTGGGCGCTGGTTTGGGTTTTCACCCCTTAACGGCTAGTTTTTAAGTCTAAGTGTGATTTTTGCAAATTAGCGTCGTACTCACAAACCAGGAGATCCGGGACTACGCGGTCAGTTCCTACAAGTTGCATTGGTCCCGTGGGAGGTGTTCGTGCCTCCTACGGGGTCGTTTGGGGGCTGGTTTGGGTTTTCACCCCTTAACGGCTAGTTTTTAAGTCCAAGTGTGATTTTTGCAAATTATCGTCGTACTCTCAAATCGGGAGACCTGGGAGTACGCGGTCAACTCCTACAAGTTGCATTGGTCCCGTGCGAGGTGTTCGTACCACGTACGGGGCCGTTTGGGAACTGGTTTGGGTTTTCACCCTTTAACGGCTTGTTTTTAAGTCTAAGTGTGATTTTTGCAAATTATCGTCGTACTCTCAAATCGGGATACCCAGGACTACGCGGTCAGTTCCTACATGTTGCAGTGGTCCCGTGCGTGGTGTTCGTACCTCCTACGGGGCCGTTTGGGGACTGGTTTGGGTTTTCACCCTTTAACGGCCTGTTTTTAACTCTAAGTGTGATTTTTGAAAATTATCCTCATACTTTCAAATCGGGAGACCCGAGACTACGTGGTAAGATTCTACAAGTTACATCGGTCCCATACGAGGTGTTCGTGCCTCCTACGGGGTCGTTTGGGGGCCGATTTGGGTTTTCACCCTTTAACGGCATGTTTTTAACTCTAAGTGTGATTTTTGCAAATTATCGTCATACTCTCAAACTGGGAGACGCGGGACTATGCGGTCAGTTCCTACAACTTACATTGGTCCTGTGCGAAGTGTTCGTGCCTCCTACGGGGTCGTTTGGGGGCTGGTTTGGGTTTTCACCCCTTAACGGCTAGTTTTTAAGTCTAAATGTGATTTTTGCAAATTATCGTCGTACTCTCAAACCAGGAGACCCGGGACTACGCGGTCAGTTCCTACAAGTTGCATTGGTCTCGTGCGAGGTGTTCGTACCTCCTACGGGGCCGTTTGGGGGCTGGTTTCGGTTTTCACCCTTTAACGACTTGTTTTTAAGTCTAAGTGTGATTTTTGCAAATTATCGTCATACTCTCAAACCGGGACACCCGGGCCCACGCGGTCAGTTCCTACAAGTTGTATTGGTCCAATGCGAGGTGTTCGTGCCTCCTACGGGGTCGTTTGGAGGCCGGTTTGGGTTTTCACCCTTTAACGGCTTGTTTTTAAGTCTAAGTGTGATTTTTGCAAATTATCATCCTATTCACAAACCGGGAGATCCGGGACTATGCGATCAGTTCCTACAAGTTGCATTGGTTCCGTGCGAGGTGTTCGTGCCTCCTACGGGGTCGTTTGGTGGCTGGTTTGGGTTTTCACCCCTTAACGGCTAGTTTTTAAGTCTAAGTGTGATTTTTGCAAATTATCGTCCTACTCTCAAATAGGGAGACCCGGGACTACGCGGTCAGTTCGTACAAGTTGCATTGGTCCCGTGCGAGGTGTTCATACCTCCTACTGGGCCGTTTGGGGGTTGGTTTCGATTTTCACCCTTTAACGGCTAGTTTTTAAGTCTAAGTGTGATTTTTGCAAATTATCATTCTATTCACAAACCGGGAGATCCGGGACTACGCGGTCTGTTCCTACAAGTTGCATTGGTCCCGTGCGAGGTATTCGTGCCTCCTACGGGGTCGTTTGGGCGCTGGTTTGGGTTTTCACCCCTTAACGGCTAGTTTTTAAGTCCAAGTGTGATTTTTGCAAATTATAGTCGTACTCTCAAATCGGGAGACCGGGGAGTACGCGGTCAACTCCTACAAGTTGCATTGGTCCCGTGCGAGGTGTTCGTACCACGTACGGGGCCGTTTGGGAACTGGTTTGGGTTTTCACCCTTTAACGGCTTGTTTTTAAGTCTAAGTGTGATTTTTGCAAATTATCGTCGTACTCTCAAATCGGGATACCCAGGACTACGCGGTCAGTTCCTACATGTTGCAGTGGTCCCGTGCGTGGTGTTCGTACCTCCTACGGGGCCGTTTGGGGACTGGTTTGGGTTTTCACCCTTTAACGGCCTGTTTTTAACTCTAAGTGTGATTTTTGAAAATTATCCTCATACTTTCAAATCGGGAGACCCGAGACTACGTGGTAAGATTCTACAAGTTACATCGGTCCCATACGAGGTGTTCGTGCCTCCTACGGGGTCGTTTGGGGGCCGATTTGGGTTTTCACCCTTTAACGGCATGTTTTTAACTCTAAGTGTGATTTTTGCAAATTATTGTCATACTCTCAAACTGGGAGACGCGGGACTATGCGGTCAGTTCCTACAACTTACATTGGTCCTGTGCGAAGTGTTCGTGCCTCCTACGGGGTCGTTTGGGGGCTGGTTTGGGTTTTCACCCCTTAACGGCTAGTTTTTAAGTCTAAATGTGATTTTTGCAAATTATCGTCGTACTCTCAAACCAGGAGACCCGGGACTACGCGGTCAGTTCCTACAAGTTGCATTGGTCTCGTGCGAGGTGTTCGTACCTCCTACGGGGCCGTTTGGGGGCTGGTTTCGGTTTTCACCCTTTAACGACTTGTTTTTAAGTCTAAGTGTGATTTTTGCAAATTATCGTCATACTCTCAAACCGGGACACCCGGGCCCACGCGGTCAGTTCCTACAAGTTGTATTGGTCCAATGCGAGGTGTTCGTGCCTCCTACGGGGTCGTTTGGAGGCCGGTTTGGGTTTTCACCCTTTAACGGCTTGTTTTTAAGTCTAAGTGTGATTTTTGCAAATTATCATCCTATTCACAAACCGGGAGATCCGGGACTATGCGATCAGTTCCTACAAGTTGCATTGGTTCCGTGCGAGGTGTTCGTGCCTCCTACGGGGTCGTTTGGTGGCTGGTTTGGGTTTTCACCCCTTAACGGCTAGTTTTTAAGTCTAAGTGTGATTTTTGCAAATTATCGTCGTACTCTCAAATAGGGAGACCCGGGACTACGCGGTCAGTTCGTACAAGTTGCATTGGTCCCGTGCGAGGTGTTCATACCTCCTACTGGGCCGTTTGGGGGTTGGTTTCGATTTTCACCCTTTAACGGCTAGTTTTTAAGTCTAAGTGTGATTTTTGCAAATTATCATTCTATTCACAAACCGGAAGATCCGGGACTACGCGGTCTGTTCCTACAAGTTGCATTGGTCCCGTGCGAGGTATTCGTGCCTCCTACGGGGTCGTTTGGGCGCTGGTTTGGGTTTTCACCCCTTAACGGCTAGTTTTTAAGTCTAAGTGTGATTTTTGCAAATTAGCGTCGTACTCACAAACCAGGAGATCCGGGACTACGCGGTCAGTTCCTACAAGTTGCATTGGTCCCGTGGGAGGTGTTCGTGCCTCCTACGGGGTCGTTTGGGGGCTGGTTTGGGTTTTCACCCCTTAACGGCTAGTTTTTAAGTCCAAGTGTGATTTTTGCAAATTATCGTCGTACTCTCAAATCGGGAGACCTGGGAGTACGCGGTCAACTCCTACAAGTTGCATTGGTCCCGTGCGAGGTGTTCGTACCACGTACGGGGCCGTTTGGGAACTGGTTTGGGTTTTCACCCTTTAACGGCTTGTTTTTAAGTCTAAGTGTGATTTTTGCAAATTATCGTCGTACTCTCAAATCGGGATACCCAGGACTACGCGGTCAGTTCCTACATGTTGCAGTGGTCCCGTGCGTGGTGTTCGTACCTCCTACGGGGCCGTTTGGGGACTGGTTTGGGTTTTCACCCTTTAACGGCCTGTTTTTAACTCTAAGTGTGATTTTTGAAAATTATCCTCATACTTTCAAATCGGGAGACCCGAGACTACGTGGTAAGATTCTACAAGTTACATCGGTCCCATACGAGGTGTTCGTGCCTCCTACGGGGTCGTTTGGGGGCCGATTTGGGTTTTCACCCTTTAACGGCATGTTTTTAACTCTAAGTGTGATTTTTGCAAATTATCGTCATACTCTCAAACTGGGAGACGCGGGACTATGCGGTCAATTCCTACAACTTACATTGGTCCTGTGCGAAGTGTTCGTGCCTCCTACGGGGTCGTTTGGGGGCTGGTTTGGGTTTTCACCCCTTAACGGCTAGTTTTTAAGTCTAAATGTGATTTTTGCAAATTATCGTCGTACACTCAAACCAGGAGACCCGGGACTACGCGGTCAGTTCCTACAAGTTGCATTGGTCTCGTGCGAGGTGTTCGTACCTCCTACGGGGCCGTTTGGGGGCTGGTTTCGGTTTTCACCCTTTAACGACTTGTTTTTAAGTCTAAGTGTGATTTTTGCAAATTATCGTCATACTCTCAAACCGGGACACCCGGGCCCACGCGGTCAGTTCCTACAAGTTGTATTGGTCCAATGCGAGGTGTTCGTGCCTCCTACGGGGTCGTTTGGAGGCCGGTTTGGGTTTTCACCCTTTAACGGCTTGTTTTTAAGTCTAAGTGTGATTTTTGCAAATTATCATCCTATTCACAAACCGGGAGATCCGGGACTATGCGATCAGTTCCTACAAGTTGCATTGGTTCCGTGCGAGGTGTTCGTGCCTCCTACGGGGTCGTTTGGTGGCTGGTTTGGGTTTTCACCCCTTAACGGCTAGTTTTTAAGTCTAAGTGTGATTTTTGCAAATTATCGTCGTACTCTCAAATAGGGAGACCCGGGACTACGCGGTCAGTTCGTACAAGTTGCATTGGTCCCGTGCGAGGTGTTCATACCTCCTACTGGGCCGTTTGGGGGTTGGTTTCGATTTTCACCCTTTAACGGCTAGTTTTTAAGTCTAAGTGTGATTTTTGCAAATTATCATTCTATTCACAAACCGGGAGATCCGGGACTACGCGGTCTGTTCCTACAAGTTGCATTGGTCCCGTGCGAGGTATTCGTGCCTCCTACGGGGTCGTTTGGGCGCTGGTTTGGGTTTTCACCCCTTAACGGCTAGTTTTTAAGTCTAAGTGTGATTTTTGCAAATTAGCGTCGTACTCACAAACCAGGAGACCCGGGACTACGCGGTCAGTTCCTACAAGTTGCATTGGTCCCGTGGGAGGTGTTCGTGCCTCCTACGGGGTCGTTTGGGGGCTGGTTTGGGTTTTCACCCTTTAACGGCTAGTTTTTAAGTCTAAGTGTGATTTTTGCAAATTATCGTCATACTCTCAAATCGGGAGATCCGGGACTACGCGGTCAGTTCCTACAAGTTGCATTGGTCCCGTGCGAGGTGTTCGTGCCTCCTACGGGGTCGTTTGGTGGCTGGTTTGGGTTTTCACCCCTTAACGGCTAGTTTTTAAGTCTAAGTGTGATTTTTGCAAATTATCGTCGTACTCTCAAATCGGGAGACCCGGGACTACGCGGTCAGTTCGTTCAAGTTGCATTGGTCCCGTGCGAGGTGTTCGTACCTCCTACGGGGCCGTTTGGGGGCTGGTTTCGGTTTTCACCCTTTAACGGCTTGTTTTTAAGTCTAAGTGTGATTTTTACAAATTATCATCATACTCTCAAACCGGGAGACCCAGGACCACGCGGTCAGTTCCTACAAGTTGCATTGGTCCTGTGCGAGGTGTTCGTGCCTCCTACGGGGTCGTTTGGGGGCCGATTTGGGTTTCCACCCTTTAACGGCCTGTTTTTAAGTTTACGTTTGATTTTTGCAAATTATCGTCCTATTCACAAACCGGAAGATCCGGGACTACGCGGTCAGTTCCTACAAGTTACATGGGTCCCGTGCGAGGTGTTCGTGCCTCCTACGGGGTCGTTTGGGGGCCGGTTTGGGTTTTCACCCTTTAACGGCTTGTTTTTAAGTTTAAGTGTTGATTTTTACAAATTTTCATCATATTCTCAAACGGGAAGACCCGGGACTGCGCGATCAGTTCCTACAAGTTACATTGGTCCCATGCGAGGTGTTTGTGCCTCGTACGGGATCGTTTGGGGGTTGTTTTGGGTTTTCACCCTTTAACGGCTTGTTTTTAAGTTTAAGTGTTGATTTTGCAAATTATCGTCATATTCTCAAACCGGGAGACTCGGGACTACGCGGTCAGTTCCTACAAGTTACATTGGTCCCGTGCGACGTGTTCGTGCCTCTTACGGGACCGTTTGGGGGCTGGTTTGGATTTTCACCCTCAAACGGCTTATTTTCAAGCCTAATCTACGTATTTTGAAATTATCATCATATTCTCAAACTGGAAGACCCGGGACTGCGGGGTCAGTTCAGACGAGTTACATTGGTCCCGTGGGAGGTGTTCGTGCCTCTTACTGGGCCGTTTGGGGGTTGGTTTGGGGTTTTACCCTCAAACGGCTTATTTTGAAGCCTAATCTATGTATTTTGAAATTATCGTCATATTCTCAAACCGAGAGACCCGGAACTACACGGTCAGTTCATACGAGTTACATTAGTCCCGTGCGAGGTGTCCGTGCCTCTTACGGGACGGTTTGGGGGCTGGTTTGGGTTTTCACCCACAAACGGCTTGTTTTCAAGCCGAATCTACGTATTTTGAAATTATCGTCATATTCTCAAACTGGGAGACTCGGGACTACATGGTCAGTTCGTACGAGTTACATTGGTCTCGTACGAGATGTTCATCCCTCTTACGGGGCCGTTTGGGGGCTGGTTTGAGTTTTCACCCCTTAACGGCTAGTTTTTAAGTCTAAGTGTGATTTTTGCAAATTATCGTCATACTTTCAAATCGGGAGATCCGATACTACGCGGTCAGTTCCTACAAGTTGCATTGGTCCCGTGCGAGCTGTTCGTGCCTCCTACGGGGTCGTTTGGGGGCTGGTTTGGGTTTTCACCCCTTAACGACTAGTTTTTAAGTCTAAGTGTGATTTTTGCAAATTATCGTCATACTCTCAAATCGGGAGACCGGGGACTACGCGGTCAGTTCCTACAAGTTCATTGGTTTCGTGCGAGGTGTTCGTACCTCCTACGGGGCCATTTGGGGGCTGGTTTGGGATTTCACCCTTTAACGGCTTGTTTTTAAGTTTAAGTGTGATTTTTGCAAATTATCGTCATACTCTCAAACCGGGACACCCGGGACAACGCGGTCACTTCCTACAAGTTGCATTGGTCCCGTGCGAGGTGTTCGTGCCTCCTACGGGGTCGGGTTTTCACCCCTTAACGGCTAGTTTTTAAGTCTAAGTGTGATTTTTGCAAATTATCGTCGTACTCTCAAACCAGGAGACCCGGGACTACGCGGTCTGTTCCTACAAGTTGCATTGGTCCCGTGCGAGGTGTTCGTGCCTCCTACGGGGTCGTTTGGGTGCTGGTTTGGGTTTTCACCCCTTAACGGCTAGTTTTTAAGTCTAAGTGTGATTTTTGCAAATTATCGTCGTACTCTCAAACCAGGAGACCCGGGACTACGCGGTCAGTTCCTACAAGTTGCATTGGTCCCGTACGAGGTGTTCGTGCCTCCTACGGGGTCGTTTGGGGGCTGGTTTGGGTTTTCACCCTTTAACGGCTAGTTTTTAAGTCTAAGTGTGATTTTTGCAAATTATCGTCATACTCTCAAATCGGGAGATCCGGGACTACGCGGTCAGTTCCTACAAGTTGCATTGGTCCTGTGCGAGGTGTTCGTGCCTCCTACTGGGTCGCTTGGGGGCTGGTTTGGGTTTTCACCCCTTAACGGCTAGTTTTTAAGTCCAAGTGTGATTTTTGCAAATTATCATCGTACTTACAAACCGGGGCATCCGGGAGTACGCGGTCAGTTCCTACAAGTTGCATTGGTCCCGTGCGAGGTGTTCGTACCTCCTACGGGGCCGTTTTGGGACTGGTTTGGGTTTTCACCCTTTAACGGCCTATTTTTAACTCTAAGTGTGATTTTTGAAAATTATCCTCATACTTTCAAATCGGGAGACCCGAGACTACGTGGTAAGATTCTACAAGTTACATCGGTCCCATACGAGGTGTTCGTGCCTCCTACGGGGTCGTTTGGGGGCCGATTTGGGTTTTCACCCTTTAACGGCATGTTTTTAACTCTAAGTGCGATTTTTGCAAATTATCGTCATACTCTCAAACTGGGAGACCCGGGACTATGCGGTCAGTTCCTACAAGTTACATTGGTCCCGTGCGAAGTGTTCGTGCCTCCTACGGGGTCGTTTGGGCTCGATTTGGGTTTTCACCCTTTAACGGCCTGTTTTTAAGTTTACATGTGATTTTTACAAATTATCATCCTATTTACAAACCGGGAGACCCGGGACTGCGCGGTCAGTTCCTACAAGTTGCATTGGTCCCGTGCGAGGTGTTCGTACCTCCTACGGGGCCGTTTGGGGGCTGGTTTGGGTTTTCACCCTTTAATGGCCTGTTTTTAAGTCTAAGTGTGATTTTTGCAAATTATCATCGTACTCTCAAACCAGGACACCCGGGACTACGCGGTCAGTTCCTACAAGTTGCATTGGTCCTGTGCGAGGAGTTCGTGCCTCCTACGGGGTCGTTTGGTGGCTGGTTTGGGTGTTCACCCCTTAACGGCTAGTTTTTAAGTCCAAGTGTGATTGTTGCAAATTATCATCGTACTCTCAAATCGGGAGACCTGGGACTACGCGGTCAATTCCTACAACTTACATAGGGCTGTGCGAGGTGTTCGTACCTCCTACGGGGCCGTTTGGGGACAGGTTTGGGTTTTCACCCTTTAACGGCAAGTTTTTAAGTCCAAGTGTGATTTTTGCAAATTATCATCGTACTTACAAACCGGGAGATCCGGGACTACGCGGCCAGTTCCTACAAGTTGCATTGGTCCCGTGCGAGGTGTCCGTGCCTCCTACGGGGCCGTTTGGGGACTGGTTTGGGTTTTCACCCCTTAACGGCTATTTTTTAAGTCCAAGTGTGATTGTTGCAAATTATCATCGTACTCTCAAATCGGGAGACCAGGGACTACGCGGTCAATTCCTACAACTTACATGGGGCCGTGCGAGGTGTTCGTACCTCCTACGGGGCCGTTTGGGGACAGGTTTGGGTTTTCACCCTTTAACGGGAAGTTTTTAAGTCCAAGTGTGATTTTTGCAAATTATCATCGTACTTACAAACCGGGAGATCCGGGACTACGCGGCCAGTTCCTACAAGTTGCATTGGTCCCGTGCGAGGTGTTCGTACCTCCTACGGGGCCGTTTGGGGACTAGTTTGGGTTTTCACCCTTTAACGGACTGTTTTTAACTCTAAGTGTGATTTTTGAAAATTATCCTCATACTTTCAAATCGGGAGACCCGAGACTACATGGTAAGATTCTACAAGTTACATCGGTCCCATACGAGGTGTTCGTGCCTCCTACGGGGTCGTTTGGGGGCCGATTTGGGTTTTCACCCTTTAACGGCATGTTTTTAACTCTAAGTGTGTGTTTTGCAAATTATCGTCATACTCTCAAACTGGGAGACCTGGGACTATGCGGTCAGTTCCTACAAGTTACATTGGTCCCGTGCGAAGTGTTCGTGCCTCCTACGGGGTAATTTGGGGTCGATTTGGGTTTTCACCCTTTAACGGCCTGTTTTTAAGTTTACATGTGATTTTTACAAATTATCATCCTATTTACAAACCGGGAGACCCGGGACTACGCGGGCAGTTCCTACAAGTTGCATTGGTCCCGTGCGAGGTGTTCGTACCTCCTACGGGGCCGTTTGGGGGCTGGTTTGGGTTTTCACCCTTTAATGGCCTGTTTTCAAGTCTAAGTGTGATTTTTGCAAATTATCATCGTACTCTCAAACCAGGACACCTGGGACTACGGGGTCAGTTCCTACAAGTTGCATTGGTCCCGTGCGAGGTGTCCGTGCCTCCTACGGGTCCGTTTGGGGACTGGTTTGGGTTTTCACCCGTTAGCGGCTATTTTTTAAGTCTAAATGTGATTTTTTCAAATTATCGTCATACTTTCAAACCGGGACACCCGGTACTACGCGGTCAGTTCCTACAAGTTGCATTGGTCCCGTGCGAGGAGTTCGTGCCTCCTACGGGGTCGTTAGGGGGCTGGTTTGGGTTTTCATCCCTTAACGGCTAGTTTTTAAGTCCAAGTGTGATTTTTGCAAATTATCGTCGTACTCTCAAATCGGGAGACCTGGGACTAAGCGGTCAATTCCTACAAGTTGCATGAGGCCGTGCGAGGTGTCCGTGCCTCCTACAGGGCCGTTTGGGGACTGGTTTGGGTTTTCACCCCTTAACGGCTAGTTTTTAAGTCTAAATGTGATTTTTTCAAATTATCGTCATACTTTCAAACCGGGACACCCGGTACTACGCGGTCAGTTCCTACAAGTTGTATTGGTCCCGTGCGAGGTGTTCGTGCCTCCTACGGGGTCGTTTGGGGGCTGGTTTGGGTTTTCACCCCTTAACGGCTAGTTTTTAAGTCCAAGTGTGATTTTTGCAAATTATCGTCGTACTCTCAAATCGGGAGACCCGGGAGTACGCGGTCAACTCCTACAAGTTGCATTGGTCCCGTTCGAGGTGTTCGTACCACCTACGGGGCCGTTTGGGAACTGGATTGGGTTTTCACCCTTTAACGGCTTGTTTTTAAGTCTAAGTGTGATTTTTGCAAATTATCGTCGTACTCTCAAATCGGGATACCCAGGACTACGCGGTCAGTTCCTACATGTTGCATTGGTCCCGTGCGAGGTGTTCGTACCTCCTACGGGGCCGTTTGGGGACTGGTTTGGGTTTTCAAACTTTAACGGCCTGTTTTTAACTCTAAGTGTGATTTTTGAAAATTATCCTCATACTTTCAAATCGGGAGACCCGAGACTACGTGGTAAGATTCTTCAAGTTACATCGGTCCCATACGAGGTGTTCGTGCCTCCTACGGGGCCGTTTGGGGGCCGATTTGGGTTTTCACCCTTTAACGGCATGCTTTTAACTCTAAGTGTGATTTTTGCAAATTATCGTCATACTCTTAAACTGGGAGACCCGGGACTATGCGGTCAGTTCCTACAAGTTACATTGGTCCCGTGCGAAGTGTTCGTGCCTCCTACGGGGTCGTTTGGGGGCTGGTTTGGGTTTTCACCCCTTAACGGCTAGTTTTTAAGTCTAAGTGTGATTTTTGCAAATTATCGTCGTATTCTCAAACCAGGAGACCCGGGACTACGCGGTCAGTTCCTACAAGTTGCATTGGTCTCGTGCGAGGTGTTCGTACCTCCTACGGGATCGTTTGGGGGTTGGTTTCGGTTTTCACCCTTTAACGACTTGTTTTTAAGTCTAAGTGTGATTTTTGCAAATTATCGTCATACTCTCAAACCGGGACACCCGGGCCCACGCGGTCAGTTCCTACAAGTTGTATTGGTCCTATGCGAGGTGTTCGTGCCTCCTTCGGGGTCGTTTGGAGGCCGGTTTGGGTTTTCACCCTTTAACGGCTTATTTTTAAGTCTAAGTGTGATTTTTGCAAATTATCATCCTATTCACAAACCGGGAGATCCGGGACTATGCGGTCAGTTCTTACAAGTTGCATTGGTCCCGTGCGAGGTGTTCGTGCCTCCTACGGGGCCGTTTGGTGGCTGGTTTGGGTTTTCACCCCTTAACGGCTTGTTTTTAAGTCTAAGTGTGATTTTTGCAAATTATCGTCGTACTCTCAAATCGGGAGACCCGGGACTACGCGGTCAGTTCGTACAAGTTGCATTGGTCCCGTGCGAGGTGTTCGTACCTCCTACGGGGCCGTTTGGGGGCTGGTTTCGGTTTTCACCCTTTAACGGCTTGTTTTTAAGTCTAAGTGTGATTTTTACAAATTATCATCATACTCTCAAACCGGGAGACCCAGGACCACGCGGTCAGTTCCTACAAGTTGCATTGGTCCTGTGCGAGGTGTTCGTGCCTCCTACGGGGTCGTTTGGGGGCCGATTTGGGTTTCCACCCTTTAACGGCCTGTTTTTAAGTTTACGTTTGATTTTTGCAAATTATCATCCTATTCACAAACCGGGAGATCCGGGACTACGCGGTCAGTTCCTATAAGTTACATGGGTCCCGTGCGAGGTGTTCGTGCCTCTTACGGGGTCGTTTGGGGGCCGGTTTGGGTTTTCACCCTTTAACGGCTTATTTTTAAGTTTAAGTGTTGATTTTTACAAATTTTCATCATATTCTCAAACCGGAAGACCCGCTACTGCGCGATCAGTTCCTACTAGTTACATTGGTCCCATGCGAGGTGTTTGTGCCTCGTACGGGATCGTTTGGGGGTTGTTTTGGGTTTTCACCCTTTAACGGCTTGTTTTTAAGTTTAAGTGTTGATTTTGCAAATTATCGTCATATTCTCAAACCGGGAGACTCCGGACTACGCGGTCAGTTCCTACAAGTTACATTGGTCCCATGCGACGTGTTCGTGCCTCTTACGGGACCGTTTGGGGGCTGGTTTGGATTTTCACCCTCAAACGGCTTATTTTCAAGCCTAATCTACGTATTTTGAAATTATCATCATATTCTCAAACTGGAAGACCCGGGACTGCGGGGTCAGTTCAGAAGAGTTACATTGGTCCCGTGGGAGGTGTTCGTGCCTCTTAAGGGGCCATTTGGGGGTTGGTTTGTGGTTTTACCCTCAAACGGCTTATTTTGAAGCCTAATCTACGTATTTTGAAATTATCGTCATATTCTCAAACCGAGAGACCCGTAACTACACGGTCAGTTCATACGAGCTACATTAGTCCCGTGCGAGGTGTCCGTGCCTCTTACGGGACGGTTTGGGGGCTGGTTTGGGTTTTCACCCACAAACGACTTGTTTTCAAGCCGAATCTACGTATTTTGAAATTATCGTCATATTCTCAAACTGGGAGACTCGGGACTACATGGTCAGTTCGTACGAGTTACATTGGTCTCGTACGAGATGTTCATCCCTCTTACGGGGCCGTTTGGGGGCTGGTTTGAGTTTTCACCCCTTAACGGCTAGTTTTTAAGTCTAAGTGTGATTTTTGCAAATTATCGTCATACTTTCAAATCGGGAGATCCGATACTACGCGGTCAGTTCCTACAAGTTGCATTGGTCCCGTGCGAGCTGTTCGTGCCTCCTACGGGGTCGTTTGGGGGCTGGTTTGGGTTTTCACCCCTTAACGACTAGTTTTTAAGTCTAAGTGTGATTTTTGGAAATTATCGTCATACTCTCAAATCGGGAGACCGGGGACTACGCAGTCAGTTCCTACAAGTTGCATTGGTTCCGTGCGATGTGTTCGTACCTCCTACGACGCCATTTGGTGGCTGGTTTGGGATTTCACCCTTTAACGGCTTGTTTTTAAGTTTAAGTGTGATTTTTGCAAATTATCGTCATACTCTCAAACCGGGACACCCGGGACTACGCGGTCAGTTCCTACAAGTTGCATTGGTCCCGTGCGAGGTGTTCGTGCCTCCTACGGGGTCGGGTTTTCACCCCTTAACGGCTAGTTTTTAAGTCTAAGTGTGATTTTTGCAAATTATCGTCTTACTCTCAAACCAGGAGACCCGGGACTACGCGGTCTGTTCCTACAAGTTGCATTGGTCCCGTGCGAGGTGTTCGTGCCTCCTACGGGGTCGTTTGGGCGCTGGTTTGGGTTTTCACCCCTTAACGGCTAGTTTTTAAGTCTAAGTGTGATTTTTGCAAATTATCGTCGTACTCTCAAACCAGGAGACCCGGGACTACGCGGTCAGTTCCTACAAGTTGCATTGGTCCCGTGCGAGGTGTTCGTGCCTCCTACGGGGTCGTTTGGGGGCTGGTTTGGGTTTTCACCCTTTAACGGCTAGTTTTTAAGTCTAAGTGTGATTTTTGAAAATTATCGTCATACTCTCAAATCGGGAGATCCGGGACTACGCGGTCAGTTCCTACAAGTTGCATTGGTCCTGTGCGAGGTGTTCGTGCCTCCTACTGGGTTGTTTGGGGGCTGGTTTGGATTTTCACCCCTTAACGGCTAGTTTTTAAGTCCAAGTGTGATTTTTGTAAATTATCATCGTACTTACAAACCGGGGCATTCGGGACTACGCGGTCAGTTCCTACAAGTTGCGTTGGTCCCGTGCGAGGTGTTCGTACCTCCTACGTGGCCGTTTGGGGACTGGTTTGGGTTTTCACCCTTTAACGGCCTGTTTTTAACTCTAAGTTTGATTTTTGAAAATTATCCTCATACTTTCAAATCGGGAGACCCGAGACTACATGGTCAGTTCCTACAAGTTGCATTGGTCCCGTGTGAGGTGTTCGTGCCTCAAACGGGGTCGTTTGGGGGCTGGTTTGGGTTTTCACCCTTTAACAGCTTGTTTTTAAGTCTAAGTGTGATTTTTACAAATTATCGTCATACTCTCAAACCAGGACACCCGAGACTACGCGGTCAGTTCCTACAAGTTGCATTGGTCCCGTGCGAGGTGTTCGTGCCTCCTACGGGGTCGTTTGGGGGCTGGTTTGGGTTTTCACCCTTTAATGGCCTGTTTTTAAGTCTAAGTGTGATTTTTGCAAATTATCATCGTACTCTCAAACCAGGACACCCGGGACTACGCGGTCAGTTCCTACAAGTTGCATTGGTCCCGTACGAGGTGTTCGTGCCTCCTACGAGGCCGTTTGGGGGCTGGTTTGGGTTTTCACCCCTTAACGGCTAGTTTTTAAGTCCAAGTGCGATTTTTGCAAATTATCATCGTACTTACAAACCGGGAGATCCGGGACTACGCGGTCAGTTCCTACAAGTTCCATTGGTCCCGTGCGAGGTGTTCGTACCTCCTACGGGGCAGTTTGTGGACTAGTTTGGGTTTTCACCCTTTTACGGCCTGTTTTTAACTCTAAGTGTGATTTTTGAAAATTATCCTCATACTCTCAAATCGGGAGACCCGAGACTACGTGGTCAGATTCTACAAGTTACATCGGTCCGATACGAGGTGTTCGTGCCTCCTACGGGGTCGTTTGGGGACCGGTTTGGGTTTTCACCCTTTAACGGCATGTTTTTAACTCTAAGTGTGATTTTTGCAAATTATCGTCATACTCTCAAACTGGGAGACCCGGGACTATGCGGTCAGTTCCTACAAGTTACATTGGTCACGTGCGAAGTGTTCGTGCCTCCTACGGGATCGTTTGGGGTCGATTTGGGTTTTCACCCTTTAACGGCCTGTTTTTAAGTTTTTTTTTTTGGGAATTTAATTGTATATATAAAAAGACCAAAAGATATACAGAGGAAGAAACCCCTCACAGAACAAGAAAAACCCTAGGGCATACCCCACAGGCAAACAGGCCAACCAGACCGGAACCAAACAAAACCTAAACTAGAAGTTTATCTTCAGGGATGTTCCAGTACATACAAGCCATCCAGTTAGTAAAACTCCTTCTGTCCTTCTTCCACGTGAGAGCTTTTGCTCTAACCATGTTTTCAATACCCTTGATAATAGAATCAAGGGAATTGGAGACATGCTTAAAGCATATAGAATTCCTCTCCATCCAAATGCAATAGATAGTGGTAGTAAAGGAGAGGGATCTAATCTTGTCACAAAGGGTCTTCGTAGAATGGTTAACAGTAGCCAAACCCAACTCACTATTCAGACCCTGGCCATCCCTGTAATATTGGTTCCTAAGCATCACCTCCTCCCAAATACATTTACTAAGGCTGCACTGAGAGAACAAATGGTTATATGATTCCCTTTCAGTCCCACATAACTCACACAGGTCATCCACATAACTCCCCATTCATGTAATTTAACTTTAGTGTTGATGGCCTTCCTAACCACCAACCAAGTTATGAAAGAGCATTTAGGGATACAAACCTTACTCCACACAAACTTGCTCCAGTTGACCATTGGCTTATGGGCCTTTAAAAGCTCCCAAGCGGACGCAATGGTGAATATTCCATGATTTGATGGAAGCCATACAACAGTATCAGTTCCCTCGTGGATTGTAGGAAGAGTAGCATTCTTCACTTCATTCAGCTCCCATGTCACTCTAGATGGCCATCTCCACTCCAAATGGTGTATAAAATCTGACACTTTAGCTTTTAGATTGCTAGCAGAATCATAGACAATGTTATCCCCATAAAGGGTATGTAAAGGGCCATTAGGGTGCCAATTATCGAACCACATAAAAGCATGCTCACCATTCCCAATGCAGGTCTTGATTTGACTTCTAAACTTCTCTCTGTTCTTGAGGATTTTCCTCCAACTCCATGAAGAATCATTTGGGATACTCAAAGCCCATATGCTTCTTCCTTTGATCTTGTAAGTATTACACCACTTGATCCATAAGCTGTCCTTCTTACTACAAAGATTCCACAAGTGCTTCGCCATAGCCGCTGTGTTCCAAGTCTCTAAACATTTAATATTGAGCCCTCCTTCATCAAGAGAAACACAAAGATCCACCCAAGCAACTTTAGCCCCTTTGCTATTACCCTCATCCCCTTTCCATAAGTAATTTCTCATAATTTGCTCAATCTTCTTTATAATACTCTTGGGCAAAATAAAAATGCTAGACCAATACACCTGAATGCTGAAAATCACAGTCTTCACTAGAAGGAGCCTACCTGCAAAACTCAAGAACTTATTAGTCCAACATCTGGTTCTCATAGTTATTCTATCCACCAAGTGAGAGCAGTCCTCCTTCTTCAACCTAGTTGTGATGAGAGGAACCCAAGATATCGAAATGGAGGGGTCCCATGCTGAATGCCAAGAATAGTTGAAATGTCCTGAATCTCATCCTCACTAATCCCAGCAGTGAAAAGGTTGCTCTTCTCTAAGTTGATCATCAACCCAGATAAGGAGCTAAACTTTGATGTTGCCTCCTTCACAATGCTGCAGGAAACAGTGTCCCCTCCAGCAAAGACAATTAAATCATCAGCAAAACTAAGGTGAGTCAATGCTATCTCCTTGCATCTTGGGTGAAATCTGAACAGGTCTGATTCTGTAGCTTTAGTAATTATCCCAGAGAAAACCTCCATCACAAGCAAGAAAAGGTAGGGAGAGATAGGGTCCCCCCTGCCTGAGCCCTCTTTTCCCATGAAAGAAGCCCTTAAGTTCCCCATTCAAGCTAATGGAGAATCTGGTAGTAGTCACACATTTGGTGATCCACCCAATGACTTTGGATGGGAAACCAACATGGGCCAACAACTTTAACAAAAAGTCCCAGCTCACAGTATCATATGCTTTCAGAATATCAATCTTGATTGCACATCTCGGAGGCCAAGAGTCCCTATGATAATTCCTCATTAACTCCTGTAATAACAAGATATTATCAGCAATGGATCTACCTTCAACAAAGGCAGCTTGATTAATACTAATAAGGCCAGGCATCAACTTCTTTAGCCTGCAAGTGATCACTTTGGAAATACACTTGTACAAGGTGTTACAGCAAGAGATGGGTCTGAAATCCCTCATACTTCTAGGGGTAGCTACCTTTGGGATTAAAGCCAGAGCAGTACAATTCCACTGCTTGAAGAAAGTCCCCGTGTCAAAGAAGAACTTTATAGCCTCACACACCTCTCTCCCAATGAGCTCCCAATTCTTTTTAAAGAAGTAGCTGTTAAACCCATCAGGGCCCGGGGCCTTGTCAGACCCAATGCTAAACATAGCTTTCTTAATCTCATCATGAGTGACCTCTTCCTCCAGGACACAGGCCTGCTCAGGGGTTAACTTATTCTTGATCACCTCCCCCAGGACAGCATTTGCATTCTCACACTGCACCCTATTCCCTAACAAGTTCTGAAAAAACCTCACAGCTTCAGTAGACACCTGCTCACTGCCTTCAATTCTCACACCAAGATCATTCTCAATGCTCACAATTTTCCTTCTAGCCCTGTTCTGGTTTACTTTCTTATTAAAGAAAGTGTTGTTTTGGTCGCCCAGCTGCAGCCATTTGGTTCTAGCCTTCTGTCTAAGGAAAGACTCCTCATCATTCCTTAATTCTGCATATTTGATTCTCAACTCATTAGCAGCCACCTGCAGGACCATACTATCACCATCTCTGTCCAGCTCACTTTGAATAGCATCAAGTTTAATCTTGGTCTCAGCAACCTGAGTAGAAATCTTATTAAAGAATTTCTTATTAAAGTGCTTTAAAGAGGCTTTAACTCAAGTTTGCTGTAGAGCCTCTGCATTGGATTCCCATCCACCTCAACATCCCAAGCATCAATGATTGTGGGAGAAAAATCAACATGATTCATCCAGAAGTTGAAAAACTTGAAAGGTAATGGGCCCCTATTGATAGTGTTATCCACAATGGTGATAATAGGACTATGATCAGAAATACCACAAGGCAGGGTAATAGCTTGTGAGTTGGGGAAAAAAGCAGTCCACCAATCATTGTGTAGGACCCTGTCAATTCTGGACTGAACATTATTAACTCCAAGATGACTCTTATTCCAGGTGAACCACAGCCCACTATTAACCATATCATCAGCATTCAACTCATTAAGACACTCATTAAACTCATCAGTTGCAGCTCTGTCAATATCCAAAATCCCTCTTTTTTCCTCTTGGCATCTGACCACATTAAAATCCCCCATGAGTAACCAAGGCCTATCATTGATCACCATCTTATTTGCATAAAGGAATGTCCATAAACATCTCCTCTGCTCAGGCAGGTTATCACCATATATGAAAGTCGCATAGAAAGAGTTACTAGTACCAACGATATTTACAAGGCAGAAAAGAGCTTGTCTATGAGAAGCAATCACATCAATCTTCAAACTATTGGGGTTCCATCCCACAATTACTCTAGCCACTCCCCCATCCAAAGGGCGGTTGTGAATATACTCCCAATGATAGAAGCACATATTCTTGACAGTTACCATGTTGTTCCTTCTAATCTTAGTCTCCACAAGACTAATAAGGTCTAATTTATTATCTCTAATTAGCTTAACCACCTCCATCTGTTTGTGGGGAGCATTAAGACCCCTTATATTCCAAGTACCCATCCTGGTCATCTAAACTTTTTGTATTTGCTGCCCGAACTCTTCTTCACCTTGTTGTTGCTACTGCACACCTCTTTCCCATCCCTTCTGATGACATCTCCAAACCTCCCCTGATCAAGTTCATCCACTGCTTTAATTTTAAGGGCCAGCCCTGTAGGTGCAGGGGTTGTAACAAGAGGAGAGTCCTCCAAAACATCTAGAATACCAAACTGATTAGAGGTTGTAACCAAGTTTGGAGTATTCTCTCCATCTTCATTCTTACCTATACTCACTATCTCACTAGTCATACCATCTATTTCCATCCCACTCTTGACTAAATCAACTGTTTCAACAGTTTTGGTTGGCTTATTGGCTTTAGTTTGCACTTTGGTCCAGCCTTCTTCCAAGGCCTTTTGAATCTCAGCTTGGCCTAAGATAGGATATACCTCTGCTTTATTATTTTTTGCCACCCAAGCTTTCTTCCCCTTAGGACAGTTGATCAGGGCATGACCAAATATTCCACAATGGACACAAGATGGAGGTTTCTCTCGGTATTCCACTCCAACTACTGCAATGGATCCATCCTCCATGGTGACATCAATGTTATTTGGGAATTCTGCCCTGACATTTAACTCCACACAAATCCTTGCAAAACTAATTCTCTTCATACCTTCAGTAACTGTATCAGCATACATAGTAACTCCCACTGAGCTAGCAACATAGCTAAGCCCCTCCTCTGTCCATAATTGGACAGGTATGTTATGGAACTTCACCCAAACAGGTATCTTTGAGGTTGAATCTTTGCTGAAAGAGAAGTTTGGTGTCCATTTTTGGATAATAATTGGGTTCCCCACAAAATGCCAAGGTCCATTATCAATTACCTCATCCCTCATATTAGCATTATCAAACATAAAGAAATAGACACCATTATTGTGTCCCACTATTTGATTGAGGCCAAATTTATCCCAAAGCCTATGGGCTATACTGCAAACCAAGGTGTAAGGCAAACTTCTCCCCAGAAAACACCCTATTTACAAATTATCATCCTATTTACAAACCGGGAGACCTGGGACTACGCGGTCAGTTCCTATAAGTTGCATTGGTCCCGTGCGAGGTGTTCGTACCTCCTACGGGGCCGTTTGGGGGTTGTTTTGGGTTTTCACCCTTAAATGGCCTGTTTTTAAGTCTAAGTGTGATTTTGCAAATTATCATCGTACTCTCAAACCAGGACACCCGGGACTACGCGGTCAGTTCCTACAAGTTGCATTGGTCCCGTGCGAGGTGTCCGTGCCTCCTACAGGGCCGTTTGGGGACTGGTTTGGGTTTTCACCCCTTAACGGCTAGTCTTTAAGTCTAAATGTGATTTTTTCAAATTATCGTCATACATTCAAACCGGGACACCCGGTACTACGCGGTCAGTTCCTACAAGTTGCATTGGTCCCGTGCGAGGTGTTCGTGCCTCCTACGGGGTCGTTTGGGGGATGGTTTGGGTTTTCACACCTTAACGGCTAGTTTTTAAGTCCAAGTGTGATTTTTGCAAATTATCGTTGTACTCACAAATCGGGAGACCTGGGAGTACGCGGTCAATTCCTACAAGTTGCATTGGTCCCGTGCGAGGTGTTCGTACCACCTACGGGGGCATTTGGGAACTGGTTTGGGTTTTCACCCTTTAACAGCTTGTTTTTAAGTCTAAGTGTGATTTTTGCAAATTATCGTCATACTCTCAAACCAGGACACCCGAGACTACGCGGTCAGTTCCTACAAGTTGCATTGGTCCCGTGCGAGGTGTTCGTGTCTCCTACGGGGTCGTTTGGGGGCTGGTTTGGGTTTTCACCCTTTAATGGCCTGTTTTTAAGTCTAAGTGTGATTTTTGCAAATTATCATCGTACTCTCAAACCAGGACACCCGGGACTACGCGGTCAGTTCCTACAAGTTGCATTGGTCCCGTACGAGGTGTTCGTGCCTCCTACGAGGCCGTTTGGGGGCTGGTTTGGGTTTTCACCCCTTAACGGCTAGTTTTTAAGTCCAAGTGCGATTTTTGCAAATTATCATCGTACTTACAAACCGGGAGATCCGGGACTACGCGGTCAGTTCCTACAAGTTCCATTGGTCCCGTGCGAGGTGTTCGTACCTCCTACGGGGCAGTTTGTGGACTAGTTTGGGTTTTCACCCTTTTACGGCCTGTTTTTAACTCTAAGTGTGATTTTTGAAAATTATCCTCATACTCTCAAATCGGGAGACCCGAGACTACGTGGTCAGATTCTACAAGTTACATCGGTCCCATACGAGGTGTTCGTGCCTCCTACGGGGTCGTTTGGGGACCGGTTTGGGTTTTCACCCTTTAACAGCTTGTTTTTAAGTCTAAGTGTGATTTTTGCAAATTATCGTCATACTCTCAAACCAGGACACCCGGGACTACGCGGTCAATTCCTACAAGTTGCATTGGTCCCGTGCGAAGTGTTCGTACCACCTACGGGGGCGTTTGGGAACTGGTTTGGGTTTTCACCCTTTAACGGCTTGTTTTTAAGTCTATGTGTGATTTTTGCAAATTATCGTCGTACTCTCAAATCGGGATACCCAGGACTACGCGGTCAGTTCCTACAAGTTGCATTGGTCCCGTGCGAGCTGTTCGTGCCTTCTACGGGGTCGTTTGTGGGCTGGTTTGGGTTTTCACCCCTTAACGGCTAGTTTTTAAGTCTAACTGTGATTTTTGCAAATTATCGTCAGACTCTCAAATCGGGAGATCCGGTACTACGCGGTCAGTTCCTACAAGTTGCATTGGTCCCGTGCGAGGTGTTCCTGCCTCCAACTGGGTCGTTTGGGGGCTGGTTTGGGTTTTCACCCTTTAACGGCTAGTTTTTAAGTCTAAGTGTGATTTTTGCAAATTATCGTCATAATCTCAAATCGGGAGATCTGGGACTACGCGGTCAGTTCCTACAAGTTGCATTGGTCCCGTGCGAGGTGTTCGTGCCTCCTACGGGGCCGTTTGGGGGCTGGTTTTGGTTTTCACCCCTTAACGGCTAGTTTTTAAGTCTAAGTGTGATTTTTGCAAATTATCGTCGTACTCTCAAACCAGGAGACCCGGGACTACGCGGTCTGTTCCTACAAGTTGCATTGGTCCCGTGCAAGTTGCATTGGTCCCGTGCGAGGTGTTCGTGCCTCCTACGGGGTCGTTTGGGGGCTGGTTTGGGTTTTCACCCCTTAACGGCTAGTTTTTAAGTCTAAGTGTGATTTTGCAAATTATCGTCGTACTCTCAAACCAGGAGACCCGGGACTACGCGGTCAGTTCCTACAAGTTGCATTGGTCCCGTGCGAGGTGTTCGTGCCTCCTACGGGGCCGTTTGGGGGCTGGTTTGGGTTTTCACCCCTTAACGACTAATTTTTAAGTCTAAGTGTGATTTTTGCAAATTATCGTCATACTCTCAAACCGGGACACCCGGGACCACGCGGTCAATTCCTACAAGTTGTATTGGTCCTATGCGAGGTGTCCGTGCCTCCTACGGGGTCGTTTGGGGGCCGGTTTGGGTTTTCACCCTTTAACGGCTTGTTTTTAAGTGTAAGTGTGATTTTTACAAATTATCATCCTATTCACAAACCGGGAGATCCGGGACTATGCAGTCAGTTCCTACAAGTTGCATTGGTCCCGTGCGAGGTGTTCGTGCCTCCTACGGGGTCGTTTGGTGGCTGGTTTGGGTTTTCACCCCTTAAAGATTAGTTTTTAAGTCTAACTGTGATTTTTGCAAATTATCGTCATACTCTCAAATCGGGAGATCCGATACTACGCGGTCAGTTCCTACAAGTTGCATTGGTCCCGTGCGAGGTGTTCGTGCCTCCTACGGGGTCGTTTGGGGCTGGTTTGGGTTTTCACCCCTTAACGGCTAGTTTTTAAGTCTAAGTGTGATTTTTGCAAATTATCGTCATACTCTCAAATCGGGAGACCGGGGACTACGCGGTCAGTTCCTACAAGTTGCATTGGTCCCGTGCGATGTGTTCGTACCTCCTACGGGGCGGTTTGAGAGCTGGTTTGGGATTTCACCCTTTAACGGCTTATTTTTAAGTTTAAGTGTGATTTTTGCAAATTATCGTCATACTCTCAAATCGGGACACACCCGAGACTACGCGGTCAGTTCCTATAAGTTGCATTGGTCCCGTGCGAGGTGTTCGTGCCTCCTACGGGGTCGTTTGGGGGCTGGTTTGGGTTTTCACCCTTTAACGGCTAGTTTTTAAGTCTAAGTGTGATTTTTGCAAATTATCGTCATACTCTCAAATCGGGAGATCCGGGACTATGCGGTCAGTTCCTACAAGTTGCATTGGTCCCGTGCGAGGTGTTCGTGCCTCCTACGGGGTCGTTTGGGGGCTGGTTTGGGTTTTCACCCCTTAACGGCTTGTTTTTAAGTTTAAGTGTGATTTTTGCAAATTATCGTCATACTCCCAAACCGGGACACCCGGGACCACGCGGTCTGTTCCTACAAGTTGTATTGGTTCTATGCGAGGTGTTCGTGCCTCCTACGGGGTCGTTTGGGGGCTGGTTTGGGTTTTCACCCCTTAACGGCCAGTTTTTAAGTCCAAGTGTGATTTTTGCAAATTATCATCGTACTTACAAATTGGGACATCCGGGACTACGCGGTCAGTTCCTACAAGTTGCATTGGTCCCGTGCGAGGTGTCCGTACCTCCTACGGGTCCGTTTGGGGGCTGGTTTCGGTTTTCACCCTTTAATGGCTTGTTTTTAAGTCTAAGTGTGATTTTTGCAAATTATCGTCATACTCTCATGTCGGGACACCCGGGAATACGCGGTCAGTTCCTATAAGTTGCATTGGTCCCGTGCGAGGTGTTCGTGCCTCCAACGGGTCCGTTTGGGGGCTGGTTTCGGTTTTCACCCTTTAATGGCTTGTTTTTAAGTCTAAGTGTGATTTTTGCAAATTATCGTCATACTCTCATGTCGGGACACCCGGGAATACGCGGTCAGTTCCTATAAGTTGCATTGGTCCCGTGCGAGGTGTTCGTGCCTCCAACGGGGTCGTTTGGGGGCTGGTTTGAGTTTTCACCCTTTAACAGCTTGTTTTTAAGTCTAAGTGTGATTTTTGCAAATTATCGTCATACTCTCAAACCAGGACACCCGGGACTACGCGATCAGTTCCTACAAGTTGCATTGGTCCCGTGCGAGGTGTTCGTGCCTCCTACGGGGCCGTTTGGGGGCTGGTTTGGGTTTTCACCCCTTAACGGCCAGTTTTTAAGTCCAAGTGTGATTTTTGCAAATTATCATCGTACTTACAAATTGGGACATCCGGGACTACGCGGTCAGTTCCTACAAGTTGCATTGGTCCCGTGCGAGGTGTCCGTACCTCCTACGGGGCCGTTTGGGGACTGGTTTGGGTTTTCACCCTTTAACGGCCTGTTTTTAACTCTAAGTGTGATTTTTGAAAATTATCCTCATACTTTCAAATCGGGAGACCCGAGACTACGTGGTAAGATTCTACAAGTTACATCGGTCCCATACGAGGTGTTCGTGCCTCCTACGGGGTCGTTTGGGGGCCGATTTGGGTTTTCACCCTTTAACGGCATGTTTTTAACTCTAAGTGTGATTTTTGCAAATTATCGTCATACTCTCAAACTGGGAGACCCGGGACCACGCGGTCAGTTCCTACAAGTTGTATTGGTCCTATGCGAGGTGTTCGTGCCTCCTACGGGGTCGTTTGGGGCTGGTTTGGGTTTTCACCCCTTAACGACTAATTTTTAAGTCTAAGTGTGATTTTTGCAAATTATCGTCATACTCTGAAATCGGGAGACCGGGGACTACGCGGTCAGTTCCTACAAGTTGCATTGGTTCCGTGCGAGGTGTTCGTACCTACTATGGGGCCGTTTGGGGGCTGGTTTGGGATTTCACCCCTTAATGGCTAGTTTTTAAGTCAAAGTGTGATTTTTGCAAATTATCGTCGTACTCTCAAACCGGGAGACCCGGGACTACGCGACCCGGGACTACGCGGTCAGTTCCTACAAGTTGCATTGGTCCCGTGCGAGGTGGTCGTGCCTCCTACGGGGTCGTTTGGGGGCTGGTTTAGGTTTTCACCCTTTAACGGCTAGTTTTTAAGTCTAAGTGTGATTTTTGCAAATTATCGTCATACTCTCAAATCGAGAGATCTGGGACTATGCGGTCAGTTCCTACAAGTTGCATTGGTCCCGTGCGAGGTGTTCGTGCCTCCTACGGGGCC
This sequence comes from Sambucus nigra, assembly GCA_949130495.1. NCBI lineage: Eukaryota > Viridiplantae > Streptophyta > Magnoliopsida > Dipsacales > Adoxaceae > Sambucus > Sambucus nigra. The sequence continues at coordinate 2,036,493 of CASBWL010000031.1, forward strand.
GTTTGGGGGCTGGTTTGGGTTTTCACCCCTTAACGGCTAGTTTTTAAGTCTAAGTGTGATTTTTGCAAATTATCGTCGTACTCTCAAACCAGGAGACCCGGGACTACGCGGTCTGTTCCTACAAGTTGCATTGGTCCCGGGCAAGTTGCATTGGTCCCGTGCGAGGTGTTCGTGCCTCCTACGGGGTCGTTTGGGGGCTGGTTTGGGTTTTCACCCCTTAACGGCTAGTTTTTAAGTCTAAGTGTGATTTTTGCAAATTATCGTCGTACTCTCAAACCAGGAGACCCGGGACTACGCGGTCAGTTCCTACAAGTTGTATTGGTCCCGTGCGAGGTGTTCTTGCCTCATACGGGGCCGTTTGGGGGCTAGTTTGGGTTTTCCCCCCTTAACGACTAATTTTTAAGTCTAAGTGTGATTTTTGCAAATTATCGTCATACTCTTAAATCGGGACACCCGGGACCACGCGGTCAATTCTTACAAGTTGTATTGGTCCTATGCGAGGTGTCCGTGCCTCCTACGGGGTCGTTTGGGGGCCGGTTTGGGTTTTCACCCTTTAACGGCTTGTTTTTAAGTGTAAGTGTGATTTTTGCAAATTATCATCCTATTCACAAACCGGGAGATCCAGGACTATGCAGTCAGTTCCTACAAGTTGCATTGGTCCCGTGCGAGGTGTTCGTGCCTCCTACGGGGTCGTTTGGTGGCTGGTTTGGGTTTTCACCCCTTAAAGATTAGTTTTTAAGTCTAACTGTGATTTTTGCAAATTATCGTCATACTCTCAAATCGGGAGATCCGATACTACGCGGTCAGTTCCTACAAGTTGCATTGGTTCCGTGCGAGGTGCTCGTGCCTCCTACGGGGTCGTTTGGGGCTGGTTTGGGTTTTCACCCCTTAACGGCTAGTTTTTAAGTCTAAGTGTGATTTTTGCAAATTATCGTCATACTCTCAAATCGGGAGACCGGGGACTACGCGGTCAGTTCCTACAAGTTGCATTGGTCCCGTGCGATGTGTTCGTACCTCCTACGGGGCCGTTTGGGGGCTGGTTTGGGTTTTCACCCTTTAACGACTTATTTTTAAGTTTAAGTGTGATTTTTGCAAATTATCGTCATACTCTCAAATCGGGACACACCCGAGACTACGCGGTCAGTTCCTATAAGTTGCATTGGTCCCGTGCGAGGTGTTCGTGCCTCCTACGGGGTCCTTTGGGGGCTGGTTTGGGTTTTCACCCTTTAACGGCTAGTTTTTAAGTCTAAGTGTGATTTTTGCAAATTATCGTCATACTCTCAAATCGGGAGATCCGGGACTATGCGGTCAGTTCCTACAAGTTGCATTGGTCCCGTGCGAGGTGTTCGTGCCTCCTACGGGGTCGTTTGGGGGCTGGTTTGGGTTTTCACCCCTTAACGGCTAGTTTTTAAGTCTAAGTGTGATTTTTGCAAATTATCGTCGTACTCTCAAATCGGGAGACCCGAGACTACGCGGTCAGTTCCTACAAGTTGCATTGGTCTCGTGCGAGGTGTTCGTACCTCCTACGGGGCCGTTTGGGGGCTGGTTTCGGTTTTCACCCTTTAACGGCTTGTTTTTAAGTTTAACTGTGATTTTTGCAAATTATCGTCATACTCCCAAACCGGGACACCCGGGACCACGCTGTGACACCCCGCCTAATTAAATACCGGCGATCACTCCTTTATTAAATTAAATCAAGGTAAACAGTTGGTTCATTCTCAGCATCACTGTCGATAAAAATAATTTTTCCAATTTAACACCCTAAATAATTAAGCTAAGTGTCAAAACATTTTTCATACAAACTTCCAAATTTTAATTAAAGGAAAGATTTTATTAATACAAAACAACATTTCTACAATAGAGAATCACACCACGAAATTTAATTAAAACCATACATTCACCAAACGAATGCCAATAATATAAAATTAAAATCATAAACCATCCTGAAACAAATCCCATAAACAATACTGGAATAACTGAAATATAAAAATCTCCAACAATAAATGAAATGATGAAAAGGGCGACACGTGCCCCATAAATGAGAGTAATAAGAGTGGAGTCAATGACAGAAGCCGTCTACTCAAGGGACCTGCAACTCCCACCTAAGCTGCAGCTCGTTCTTCTCAAAGAATCCTAAGCAAGACGCCCCTGTGGCTGGGCACCTGAAAAATATACATATATATACACAGAAGAGAGAGAGAAAGGAAACGGGTCAGGGCCCGAAAGTGTGTTTGATTTTTAATATACGTTAAGCAAGTATTTAAATTGATACAGGCCAATGCAACATCATATTAGTTCGTCTCTCTCTTGAGAAATACTCACCTCTCTTCTAATGTGCACTCCTATCGTACTAACCTTCCCATTGGTACGTTTATCTTAACTTATTCATATGTATACAAAACCGGACGATGACAAAGTTTTATAAAAATATAACTTTCAATCTGAAGTATTCCTCTCGTTTTAGCTTCATTAAATTATAAGATTTCCCCGTGCCTTTTCATCTTTTCACAAAACAAGTATTTAATAATTTGAGTCAACAACCATGATCTACTTATCAAATCACAGTAGGCAGTTCAAAGTTTATAACCTCATATATATATTAACTACTCGAATAAAATATATATATAATGGCACCCCAACTAAACTATGGTGCGGGCATACTCTGCTATCCAATCCCCGTATCGCTCACATAAAGGGAAATACAAGTTCGGAATCACTCTCGAACTGTATTAACATATACAAAACAACGTTGAGGCGAAGAATAGATTCCAAGTCCAAGAGGTCAGTACATACCCACACGTCTCTTAGGACCGTCCGACTATCAATTTAATAGCCCGTACCTAGGATCTCTATCTTCTAGGGTACGATTCAATATCCCCATAAAGCAACACAGGATACGATCGTCCCAGCGTGGTAACCTCAGGGATAGCAAGTAGCTCGAGTACGTTTTCACATGTATATAATATATGTACACACATTCATATAAATATACCAATTTCATTATATTAATATAGGTCACTCTCATTACCCATAATTACAACCTTTGTCCTAAATTTCACCTTATTAGTATAACGTATAAGGTTTCACCTCTAACCTTAATTCGAAGGGTTTTCTCACTCATTACCTAATACTCATGGGTTATAACCTTACAAATCTAAAATTCAGTGAATAACTTTATTTGATTCCAACGTAACTCTCTTACGCACCTCACCCTTAAGTTTCATAAATCTAACAACCTAAAGTAAATATCCCATAATTACCCTCTTCGTTGAAGATTAAAGGTTCTAACATATGTCCATATACCCTACTGGTCCTCAATATCTCCCAAATCATTTTATTTAGAATGCCCAAGGTTTATTCCACGATAAATTAATTCAACTAATTAAACAAGGGGAATAATAGGCTGCCAGGGAGGGTCGATCGATCGACGTCTGGGGGTCGACCGATCGATATTTCGATCGATCGACGCTCTAGGGTCGATCGATCGATCGAGCAGGTCTGTGAAAATTCTGCAGAAATTGCAGTGACGGGGTTGCTTAAGTTTCTTCATCAAAACTCATATTTTCCAACTCTAATTGACCCAAAAAGTCTACTGCTTACATCCTAACATAATTCCAGGTATCTTTAACGATCAGCATGCGTATCTACATCAATAAACATGATTAAACAACCTAATATTTCATCTAATCATCAAGAACCCTACAGTTTTCTTAACCTTTGTTCTAATCAGTTTTCTCCAGAAATTCCTTCTAACAAATCATCATAATTTCGTGGGTTAAACATCTACTTCACATATTAATTTCCAGAATAAGGTTCATATGATTTCTACATGCAAATCCCTATCAAAATTGGGTTTTCTTCCATGGATTATACTCTTAATCATTCCTACACTAACATGATTATTGCACCAACGAAAATACGCAAGTTAAACACTTGCCTGGGATTTCAGAGGTATGGTTTCCTGCTGATATTGGTGTGGCTGCGTTCTCCTCCTCGCGATCTACGCGTTGGTGGTGACGGTGGTGCAAAAGGTGGTGTTTTTGGCCTTGAATCACCTAGCAAGGTCTCTCCTCTCTTCTCCACTAGCCGTCTTAGGGTTCTGAATGATCTAACCCTAAAAGGCTGACTTAAATGGCTGCTAAGGATGGCTGAAATTCGTGGGTTTAATTACCCTAATTTGTAAAATGACCAAAACGCCCTCCCGGGTCACTAATTAAGCCTAAAAACATCCCGAGACCCAAACTAAACCCCCGGGTACACTTTTCTGACTATCTCGACCCTTCCGGACGCGTTGGCGCACTCAAAACGACCATACGGACAACTTATAAAATATTCACTTTTTAATTAACATAATTAGTCCCGACGTGACACGAGCACGTCCCGACTTAATTTTCCGAAGTAGTCGTTTGATTCACTTATGACATTCAATATAACCAATATAACATATTACTATGCTCCTTAGTAATATTCAACAATTTTTCCATAATTACTAACTCTAGTCACGTTAATAATTATAACATAATTAATTTCCGGATTTTTATTAAATAAATCCCCAAATTAAATATAGCATAAAAATACGGGGTATTACATACTTCCCCCCTAATAACGGAATTTCGTCCCGAAATTAAGAAAATAAGGCATACCTGGTAAAAACAACTCTGGATATCTCTCGCGCATATCTGCCTCACGCTCCCAAGTGGATTCCTCCACATTATGATGTTCCCACTGGACCCGCACGAGTGGAACTATCTTCGACCTCAATCTCCTCTCACTGTAATCTTGAATAGCCACCGGTCTCTCCTCGTAAGAGCTATCCGACTGCAAGTCGATCTCATCTATCGCAATGTGAGTATGGGTCATATCATCCCGAAGGTATCGTCTCAACGACGAGATGTGGAATACATCGTGGATGCGATGTAAATGTTCTGGCAAGCCCAACCTGTACGCTACTGGCCCAATTCTCTCGATGATGGGAAATGGTCCTACGTACCTCGGAGCCAACTTTCCCTTCTTCCCGAACCTCATCACTCCTTTCATAGGAGATACACGCAACAACACTTGATCTCTCACATTAAACTCCCGGAAGAACCGTTTCGCATCGGCGTAGCTCTTCTGCCTGTCTTGGGCTACCCGAATACGACTCCTGATTATCTCAATCCTCGCGGAGGTCTCCTGGATTACTTCTGGTCCCAATAACTTGTTGTCCCCCACCTCGAGCCAACAGGTTGGAGAACGACAAGGCCTGCCGTACAAAGCCTCAAATGGAGCCATGCCAATCGTAAACTGATAGGAGTTATTGTAAGCGAACTCTACCAGTGGAAGATGTGGCTCCCAACCTCCTCCGAAATCGAGGATACACATGCGTAGCATATCTTCCAACATCTGATTAGTACGCTCCGTCTGACCATCTGTCTATGGGTGGTAAGCTGAACTCAGTCTCAACTCTGTACCCATAGCCTCCTGAAAACTTTCCCAGAAACGTGACACAAAAATCTTGTCTCTATCTGATACAATATTCAGGGGCACCCCGTGTAATCTGACGATCTCAGCGATGAGCAACTGAGCATACTGACCCGTGGTATAATCTGTTCGCACCGGCAGAAAATGAGCCACCTTGGTCAAACGGTCTACAATCACCCAGATAGAATCATGACCCCTCTGTGATGTAGGCAAACCTGTAATGAAATCCATGGAAATACTTTCCCACTTCCACGCAGGTACTTCCAACGGCTGAAGTAATCCCGACGGTTTCTGGTGGTCCACCTTCACCAGCTGGCAAGTAGAACATTTGGACACAAACTCAGCGATGTCCTTCTTCATTCCACTCCACCAGTACTGACGTCTCATGTCCTGGTACATCTTATCGCCTCCCGGATGTACAGTAAATCGGGACCCATGAGAATGAGTCATCACCTCATGACGTAGCTCTGCTCCTTCTGGAACCACTAATCTCCCATTAAACCGTAACCCTCCATCCGAACTAACAGAATAGGACTCAGCACCCTCGGCTAGAAGTCGTACAATCTTCTCCTGACAAAACAGGTCTGTGGTCTGTGCCTGTATCACCCTCGTAACAATCTCGGGTGTGACTGTCATCACGGATATGAAAGAACGTGCTACTGCGTCTTGGTGACCCAACTCCTTCCACTTTGCTTTTCAGATGTCCACTGCATCGTTAACCGGTCTACGGCTCAACGCATCAGCAACTACGTTGGCTTTCCCCGGATGATACTGTATATCGAACTGGTAATCTTTCACAAACTCTAACCATCTGCGCTGACGCATATTCAGCTCTCGCTGAGTGAACAGGGACTGCAGTGACTTATGGTCTGTGAACAAACGAAATTTCTCGCCCAATAAATAGTGCCTCCAAATTCTCAATGCAAAGACGACCGCAGCTAACTCCAAGTCGTGGGTGGGATAATTCTTCTCATGCGGCTTAAGCTTGCGGGAAGCAAAAGCTATAGCCTTCTCTTCCTGCTGCAGTACTCCCCCAAGTCCTCGTAAGGACGCATCTGTGTAAACCAGGTACTCTACACCCGGCTTCGGTAAAGCAAGGACTGGTGCCGAAGTAAGCTTGTCCTTCAGCTCGTCGAAAGCCAACTGACAAGCGTCATCCCAAACATATGGTACCCCTTTGCGAGTCAGATTCGTCAATGGACCCGCTATTTTGGAGAACCCCCGAATGAACCTCCTGTAGTATCCGGCCAACCCCAAGAAACTACGTACTTCCGTCGGTGTCGTGGGCTGCCCCCACTCCCTCACCGCTGACACTTTGCTCGGGTCAACTGCTATCCCTTGCTCAGAAACAACATGGCCCAAGAATTGTACCTCTCGCAACCAGAATCCACACTTCTCGTACTTAGCATACAACTGATGTTCTCGTAGAGTCTGAAGAACCTGCCTCAAGTGTTCGGCATGCTCCTCCTCGGAGCGTGAATATATCAAGATATCATCTATGAAGACGATGACGAACTGATCCAAGAACTCTCTGAACACTCGGTTCATCAAGTCCATGAAAACGGCTGGGGCATTTGTGAGTCCAAACGGCATCACCCTGAACTCGTAAGACCCATATCTCGACAAGAAGGCAGTCTTTGAAACATCCTGCTCTCTAATCCTTAACTGATGGTACCCCGACCTCATATCTATCTTCGAAAAGAAAGTTGCTCCCCTTAACTGGTCGAACAGATCATCGATTCGAGGCAACGGATACTTATTCCGTATCGTGACCTTGTTCAACTCCCGGTAGTCCACACACAATCTCAGTGAGCCATCTCTTTTCTTCACAAATAAGACTGGAGCGCCCCACGGTGAGGTACTCCTACGAATGAAACCCTGACCTAATAGCTGCTCAATCTGATCTCGTAGCTCTCGCATTTCTGCCGGAGCCATACGGTACGGTGCGCGTGCTATAGGTCTCGTATCCGGCAACAAATCTATAACGAAGTCTATCTCACGACTGGGCGGTAGGCCTGGTATCTCCTGAAACACATCGGAATACTCCCTAACAACTGGGATCGAATCCAAAGGAATCACAACCTCCTTAGAGGTATCCTCCTCAATGTAATATAAATGAGCGGTCAAACCTCCCTCTGGGCGAGGCATCGCTACTACAAACATCTCTTGCCCCGGAATGGCAAAAACAATGCTCCCACCGAAGCAATCAATCATGGCTCTATAAGATGCGAGCCAATCCATACCAATAATCACGTCATGCTCGTGCATGTCTAAGACTAGCATGTCTGTAGGCAATACCAAGCTACCGATCTCTACCCCTACTCCCCGGCATATAAAGAATATAAGTGACCCACTCCCCAGTGGTGAGTCGACACACGTCACGGTGCTCTCTGCTGTGGCTAACAATCCTAAGGACTTCGCAAAATGCGTAGCTATAAAACAGTGCGTTGCCCCCGTATCAAACAAAACTTTACCCATAGTACCATGGATAGGAAACATACCCTCAATCGCGGGTGGTGCCTGTGGAGCTGCTGCCTGGTGGACGTTATAGACACGTCCATACTGTAATTGCCCCTGCGGCACTGGAGCTGCTGGAATGGCTGGTAGGGCTGGCACCTGGGCTGGGGCTGGAAGGGCAGGTGGAAAGAGTGGTCTCTGTGGCTCATTACGGGTTCCCTGCTGCTGTGGGGCCCTATCGCCCTCTGGGCAATCCTGACGCTTATGGCCGTGCTTGCCACACACAAAACACCGGCCTCTGAAATTTCCTCCCCTCTGTCCCTGCTGACCACGGCCCTGCTGGCCGTTACCTCCACGCCATTGGCCCTGTTGGCCCTGATGTGCACGCTGTTGGCCTTGCTGGCCCTGCTGCTGTCCCTGCGGTCGGTGTTGGCCCTGCTGGCCCTGCTGATTAGGCTGACCCTGATGGCCCTGCCTGAATCCCCCGAATCCCTGCCTAGAATCACCTGAACGGAATCGCTTAGCAGGGTCCCCCTGATGGGAACTCTGCTCGTGCTGACGAGTCTGTCCCTGAGTTGGTGCCCCACTGGCACTATTACCCCCGGTCCTGCCCTGCTGGCTGGACTCTCCTGCTCTCTTGCTTCCCTGAAGATGGAAGCGGTGATCCTGGGAATGTAGTAACGCTGCATTGAGTACGTCAGTGAAAGTACTCAGGGATAGATTTCCAATAAGATGCTGACGGATCCTCCAAGCTAACCCGTCGACGAACAGCAAAATCTTCTTGCTCTCAGTGGGTGCCTCATCTGGCACAATAGTGAGAAGTCTCGTGAACTCCTCCTCATACTCGGCTACAGTAAGGTTCTCCTGCTTCAGATTTAGCAATTTCCGCCTCATCTCAGTCTGCACGGCGGGTGGAAAATACTTGCGGTCAAACCGCTCCCAGAACATCTGAATAGGGATCGTGTCCCTCTCCTCCAAAGTAGTAGTGGACTCCCACCACTGTAATGCGGCTCCCACCAGTTTAAAAGAGGCCAATAACTGCTTCTGCACTTCGGTGCACTCATACATACGGAGGTGCCGCTGGATGTCCTTCTTCCATTGGCTGACAATAATAATATCGGAGCTACCAGAAAACTCAGGGGGATGTGCTTTCTGAAAAGCATCCCGAACTCTCTCCCATGCAGATGGAAGCTGTGCTGGTACTGACGCCACTGCCTGGACCTGTGGTGGAGCCTGCTGAATCACCGCTATCGCGGCATTTACCGCCTGAGCAACGATGGCGGCCACTTCATTCGCATTCAATGTGCCTGGTGCCGGAGCTGTTGGCTGCTCGGCTTGGGCACGCCTATCCTTCGGAGCACGTCTCGGAGGCATCTGAAACGTGAACAAGTTTATTAGTCTACAGTTATCAACAAATCTCGAATAGCTAAAGACTTAAACGTGAAAGCAAGAATACAACAGTCCTAACAATAGGGCTCTAGAGCAATAACGTTAAGCTGAAAGCGAAGATAAGCCGTACAGATCCTATGGACACTAGAACCTGATGCTCTGATACCACCCGTGACACCCCGCCTAATTAAATACCGGCGATCACTCCTTTATTAAATTAAATCAAGGTAAATAGTTGGGTCATTCTCAGCATCACTGTCGATAAAAATAATTTTTCCAATTTAACACCCTAAATAATTAAGCTAAGTGTCAAAACATTTTTCATACAAACTTCCAAATTTTAATTAAAGAAAAGATTTTATTAATACAAAACAACATTTCTACAATAGAGAATCACACCACGAAATTTAATTAAAACCATACATTCACCAAACGAATGCCAATAATATAAAATTAAAATCATAAACCATCCTGAAACAAATCCCATAAACAATACTGGAATAATTGAAATATAAAAATCTCCAACAATAAATGAAATGATGAAAAGGGCGACACGTGCCCCATAAATGAGAGTAATAAGAGTGGAGTCAATGACAGAAGTCGTCTACTCAAGGGACCTGCAACTCCCACCTAAGCTGCAGCTCGTTCTTCTCAAAGAATCCTAAGCAAGACGCCCCTGTGGCTGGGCACCTGAAAAATATACATATGTATACACAGAAGAGAGAGAGAAAGGAAACGGGTCAGGGCCCGAAAGTGTGTTTGATTTTTAATATACGTTAAGCAAGTATTTATATTGATACAGGCCAATGCAACATCATATTAGTTCGTCTCTCTCTTGAGAAATACTCACCTCTCTTCTAATGTGCACTCCTATCGTACTAACCTTCCCATTGGTACGTTTATCTTAACTTATTCATATGTATACAAAACCGGACGATGACAAAGTTTTATAAAAATATAACTTTCAATCTGAAGTATTCCTCTCGTTTTAGCTTCATTAAATTATAAGATTTCCCCGTGCCTTTTCATCTTTTCACAAAACAAGTATTTAATAATTTGAGTCAACAACCATGATCTACTTATCAAATCACAGTAGGCAGTTCAAAGTTTATAACCTCATATATATATTAACTACTCGAATAAAATATATATATAATGGCACCCCAACTAAACTATGGTGCGGGCATACTCTGCTATCCAATCCCCGTATCGCTCACATAAAGGGAAATACAAGTTCGGAATCACTCTCGAACTGTATTAACATATACAAAACAACGTTGAGGCGAAGAATAGATTCCAAGTCCAAGAGGTCAGTACATACCCACACGTCTCTTAGGACCGTCCGACTATCAATTTAATAGCCCGTACCTAGGATCTCTATCTTCTAGGGTACGATTCAATATCCCCATAAAGCAACACAGGATACGATCGTCCCAGCGTGGTAACCTCAGGGATAGCAAGTAGCTCGAGTACGTTTTCACATGTATATAATATATGTACACACATTCATATAAATATACCAATTTCATTATATTAATATAGGTCACTCTCATTACCCATAATTACAACCTTTGTCCTAAATTTCACCTTATTAGTATAACGTATAAGGTTTCACCTCTAACCTTAATTCGAAGGGTTTTCTCACTCATTACCTAATACTCATGGGTTATAACCTTACAAATCTAAAATTCAGTGAATAACTTTATTTGATTCCAACGTAACTCTCTTACGCACCTCACCCTTAAGTTTCATAAATCTAACAACCTAAAGTAAATATCCCATAATTACCCTCTTCGTTGAAGATTAAAGGTTCTAACATATGTCCATATACCCTACTGGTCCTCAATATCTCCCAAATCATTTTATTTAGAATGCCCAAGGTTTATTCCACGATAAATTAATTCAACTAATTAAACAAGGGGAATAATAGGCTGCCAGGGAGGGTCGATCGATCGACGTCTGGGGGTCGACCGATCGATATTTCGATCGATCGACGCTCTAGGGTCGATCGATCGATCGAGCAGGTCTGTGAAAATTCTGCAGAAATTGCAGTGACGGGGTTGCTTAAGTTTCTTCATCAAAACTCATATTTTCCAACTCTAATTGACCCAAAAAGTCTACTGCTTACATCCTAACATAATTCCAGGTATCTTTAACGATCAGCATGCGTATCTACATCAATAAACATGATTAAACAACCTAATATTTCATCTAATCATCAAGAACCCTACAGTTTTCTTAACCTTTGTTCTAATCAGTTTTCTCCAGAAATTCCTTCTAACAAATCATCATAATTTCGTGGGTTAAACATCTACTTCACATATTAATTTCCAGAATAAGGTTCATATGATTTCTACATGCAAATCCCTATCAAAATTGGGTTTTCTTCCATGGATTATACTCTTAATCATTCCTACACTAACATGATTATTGCACCAATGAAAATACGCAAGTTAAACACTTGCCTGGGATTTCAGAGGTATGGTTTCCTGCTGATATTGGTGTGGCTGCGTTCTCCTCCTCGCGATCTACGCGTTGGTGGTGACGGTGGTGCAAAAGGTGGTGTTTTTGGCCTTGAATCACCTAGCAAGGTCTCTCCTCTCTTCTCCACTAGCCGTCTTAGGGTTCTGAATGATCTAACCCTAAAAGGCTGACTTAAATGGCTGCTAAGGATGGCTGAAATTCGTGGGTTTAATTACCCTAATTTGTAAAATGACCAAAACGCCCTCCCGGGTCACTAATTAAGCCTAAAAACATCCCGAGACCCAAACTAAACCCCCGGGTACACTTTTCTGACTATCTCGACCCTTCCGGACGCGTTGGCGCACTCAAACGACCATACGGACAACTTATAAAATATTCACTTTTTAATTAACATAATTAGTCCCGACGTGACACGAGCACGTCCCGACTTAATTTTTCGAAGTAGTCGTTTGATTCACTTATGACATTCAATATAACCAATATAACATATTACTATGCTCCTTAGTAATATTCAACAATTTTTCCATAATTACTAACTCTAGTCACGTTAATAATTATAACATAATTAATTTCCGGATTTTTATTAAATAAATCCCCAAATTAAATATAGCATAAAAATACGGGGTATTACACACGCGGTCAGTTCCTACAAGTTGTATTGGTCCTATGCGAGGTGTTCGTGCCTCCTACGGGGTCGTTTGGGGGCCGGTTTGGGTTTTCACCCTTTAACGGCTTGTTTTTAAGTCTAAGTGTGATTTTTGCAAATTATCGTCATACTCTCAAATCGGGAGATGCGGGACTATGCGGTCAGTTCCTACAAGTTGCATTGGTCCCGTGCGGGGTGTTGGTGCCTCCTACGGGGTCGTTTGGGGGCTGGTTTGGGTTTTCACCCCTTAACGACTAGTTTTTAAGTCTAAGTGTGATTTTTGCAAATTATCGTCGTACTCTCAAATCGGGAGACCCGGGACTACGCGGTCAGTTCCTACAAGTTGCATTGGTCTCGTACGAGGTGTTCGTACCTCCTACGGGGCCGTTTGGGGCTGGTTTCGGTTTTCACGCTTTAACGACTTGTTTTCAAGTCTAAGTGTGATTTTTGCAAATTATCGTCATACTCTTAAACCGGGACACCCGGGACCACGCGGTCAGTTCCTACAAGTTGTATTGGTCCTATGCGAGGTGTTCGTGCCTCCTACGGGGTCGTTTGGAGGCCGGTTTGGGTTTTCACCCTTTAACGGCTTGTTTTAAAGTCTAAGTGTGATTTTTGCAAATTATCATCCTATTCACAAACCGGGAGATCCAGGACTATGCGGTCAGTTCCTACAAGTTGCATTGGTCCCGTGCGAGGTGTTCGTGCCTCCTACGGGATCGTTTGGGGGCCGATTTGGGTTTTCACCCTTTAACGGCTTGTTTTTAAGTTTAAGTGTTGATTTTTACAAATTTTCATCATATTCTCAAACCGGAAGACCCGGGACTGCGCGATCAGTTCCTACAAGTTACATTGGTCCCATGCGAGGTGTTTGTGCCACGTACGGGATCGTTTGGGGGTTGTTTTGGGTTTTCACCCTTTAACGGCTTGTTTTTAAGTTTAAGTGTTGATTTTGCAAATTATCGTCATATTCTCAAACCGGGAGACTCGGAACTACGCGGTCAGTTCCTACAAGTTACATTGGTCCCGTGCGACGTGTTCGTGCCTCTTACGGGACCGTTTGGGGGCTGGTTTGGATTTTCACCCTCAAACGGCTTATTTTCAAGCCTAATCTACGTATATTGAAATTATCATCATATTCTCAAACTGGAAGACCCGGGACTGCGGGGTCAGTTCAGACGAGTTACATTGGTCCCGTGGGAGGTGTTCGTGCCTCTTACGGGGCCGTTTGGGGGTTGGTTTGGGGTTTTACCCTCAAACGACTTATTTTGAAGCCTAATCTATGTATTTTGAAATTATCGTCACATTCTCAAACCGAGAGACCCGGAACTACACGGTCAGTTCGTACGAGTTACATTAGTCCCGTGCGAGGTGTCCGTGCCTCTTACGGGACGGTTTGGGGGCTGGTTTGGGTTTTCACCCACAAACGGCTTGTTTTCAAGCCGAATCTACGTATTTTGAAATTATCGTCATATTCTCAAACTGGGAGACTCGGGACTACATGGTCAGTTCGTACGAGTTACATTGGTCTCGTACGAGATGTTCATGCCTCTTACGGGGCCGTTTGGGGACTGGTTTGAGTTTTCACCCATTAACGGCCTGTTTTTAACTCTAAGTGTGATTTTGGTAAATTATCCTCATACTCTCAAATCGGGAAACCCGAGACTACGTGGTCAGATTCTACAAGTTACATCGGTCCCATACGAGGTGTTCGTGCCTCCTACGGGGTCGTTTGGGGGCCGGTTTGGGTTTTCACCCTTTAACGGCATGTTTTTAACTCTAAGTGTGATTTTTGCAAATTATCGTCATACTCTCAAACTGGGAGACCCGGGACTATGCGGTCAGTTCCTACAAGTTACATTGGTCCCGTGCGAGGTGTTCGTGCCTCCTACGGAGTCGTTTGGGGTCGATTTGGGTTTTCACCCTTTAACGGCCTGTTTTTAAGTTTACATGTGCTTTTTACAAATTATCATCCTATTTACAAACTGGGAGACCCGGGACTACGCGGTCAGTTCCTATAAGTTGCATTGGTCCCGTGCGAGGTGTTCGTACCTCCTACGGGGCCGTTTGGGGGCTGGTTTGGGTTTTCACCCTTAAATGGCCTGTTTTTAAGTCTAAGTGTGATTTTTGCAAATTATCATCGTACTCTCAAACCAGGACACCCGGGACTACGCGGTCAGTTCCTACAAGTTGCATTGGTCCCGTGCGAGGTGTCCGTGCCTCCTACAGGGCCGTTTGGGGACTGGTTTGGGTTATCACCCGTTAACGGCTAGTTTTTAAGTCTAAATGTGATTTTTTCAAATTATCGTCATACTTTCAAACCGGGACACCCGGTACTACGCGGTCAGTTCCAACAAGTTGCATTGGTCCCTGCGAGGTGTTCGTGCCTCCTACGGGGTCGTTTGGGGGTCGTTTGGGTTTTCACCCTTTAACGGCTAGTTTTTAAGTCCAAGTGTGATTTTTGCAAATTATCGTTGTACTCACAAATCGGGAGACCTGGGAGTACGCGGTCAATTCCTACAAGTTGCATTGGTCCCGTGCGAGGTGTTCGTACCACCTACGGGGGCGTTTGGGAACTGGTTTGGGTTTTCACCCTTTAACGGCTTGTTTTTAAGTCTAAGTGTGATTTTTGCAAATTATCGTCGTACTCTCAAATCGGGATACCCAGGACTACGCGGTCAGTTCCTACAAGTTGCATTGGTCCCGTACGAGGTGTTCGTGCCTTCTACGGGGTCGTTTGGGGGCTGGTTTGGGTTTTCACCCCTTAACGGCTAGTTTTTAAGTCTAACTGTGATTTTTGGAAATTATCGTCATACTCTCTAATCGGGAGATCCGGTACTACGCGGTCAGTTGCTACAAGTTGCATTGGTCCCGTGCGAGGTGTTCGTGCCTCCTACTGGGTCGTTTGGGGGCTCGTTTGGGTTTTCACCCCTTAACGGCTAGTTTTTAAGTCTAATTGTGATTTTTGCAAATTATCGTCATACTCTCAAATCGGGAGACCAGGGACTACGCGGTCAGTTACTACAAGTTGCATTGGTCCCGTGCGAGGTGTTCGTACCTCCTACGGGGCCGTTTGGGGGCTGGTTTCGGTTTTCACCCTTTAATGGCTTGTTTTTAAGTCTAAGTGTGATTTTTGCAAATTATCGTCATACTCTCAAGCCGGGACACCCGGGAATACGCGGTCAGTTCCTATAAGTTGCATTGGTCCCGTGCGAGGTGTTCGTGCCTCCAACGGGGTCGTTTGGGGGCTGGTTTGGGTTTTCACCCTTTAACAGCTTGTTTTTAAGTCTAAGTGTGATTTTTGCAAATTATCGTCATACTCTCTAACCAGGACAGCCGGGACTACGCGGTCTGTTCCTACAAGTTGCATTGGTCCCGTGCGAGGTGTTCGTGCCTCCTACGGGGCCGTTTGGGGGCTGGTTTGGGTTTTCACCCCTTAACGGCAAGTTTTTAAGTCCAAGTGTGATTTTTGCAAATTATCATCGTACTTACAAACCGGGGCATCCGGGACTACGCGGTCAGTTCCTACAAGTTGCATTGGTCCCGTGCGAGGTGTTCGTACCTCCTACGGGGCCGTTTGGGGACTGGTTTGGGTTTTCACCCTTTAACGGCCTGTTTTTAAATCTAAGTGTGATTTTTGAAAATTATCCTCATACTTTCAAATCGGGAGACCCGAGACTACGTGGTAAGATTCTACAAGTTACATCGGTCCCATACGAGGTGTTCGTGCCTCCTACGGGGTCGTTTGGGGGCCGATTTGGGTTTTCACCCTTTAACGACATGTTTTTAACTCTAAGTGCGATTTTTGCAAATTATCGTCATACTCTCAAACTGGGAGACCCGGGACTATGCGGTCAGGTGCTACAAGTTACATTGGTCCCGTGCGAACTGTTCGTGCCTCCTACGGGGTCGATTTGGTTTTTCACCCTTTAACGGCCTGTTTTTAAGTTTACATGTGATTTTTACAAATTATCATCCTATTTACAAACCGGGAGACCCGGGACTGCGCGGTCAGTTCCTACAAGTTGCATTGGTCCCGTGCGAGGTGTTCGTACCTCCTACGGGGCCGTTTGGGGGCTGGTTTGGGTTTTCACCCTTTAATGGCCTGTTTTTAAGTCTAAGTGTGATTTTTGCAAATTATCATCGTACTCTCAAACCAGGACACCCGGGACTACGCGGTCAGTTCCTACAAGTTGCATTGGTCCCGTACGAGGTGTCCGTGCCTCCTACGGGGCCATTTGGGGACTGGTTTGGGTTTTCACCCCTTAACGGCTATTTTTTAAGTATAAATGTGATTTTTTCAAATTATCGTCATACTTTCAAACCGGGACACCCGGTACTACGCGGTCAGTTCCTACAAGTTGCATTGGTCCCGTGCGAGGAGTTCCTGCCTCCTACGGGGTCGTTTGGGTGCTGGTTTGGGTTTTCACCCCTTAACGGCTAGTTTTTAAGTCCAAATGTGATTTTTGCAAATTATCGTCGTACTCTCAAATCGGGAGACCTGGGACTACGCGGTCAATTCCTACAAGTTGTATGGGGCCGTGCGAGGTGTTCGTACCTCCTACGGGGCCGTTTGGGGACAGGTTTGGGTTTTCACCCTTTAACGACAAGTTTTTAAGTCCAAGTGTGATTTTTGCAAATTATTATCGTACTTACAAATCGGGAGATCCGGGACTACGCGGTCAGTTCCTACGAGTTGCATTGGTCGCGTGCGAGGTGTTCGTGCCTCCTACGGGGTCGTTTGGGCGTTGGTTTGGGTTTTAACCCCTTAACGGCTAGTTTTTAAGTCTAAGTGTGATTTTTGCAAATTATCGTCGTACTCTCAAACCAGGAGACCCGGGACTACGCGGTCTGTTCCTACAAGTTGCATTGGTCCCGTGCGAGGTGTTCGTGCCTCCTACGGGGTCGTTTGGGCGCTGGTTTGGGTTTTCACCCCTTAACGGCTAGTTTTTAAGTCTAAGTGTGATTTTTGCAAATTATCGTCGTACTCTCAAACCAGGAGACCCGGGACTACGCGGTCAGTTCCTACAAGTAGCATTGGTCCCGTGCGAGGTGTTCGTGCCTCCTACGGGGTCGTTTGGGGGCTGGTTTGGGTTTTCACCCTTTTACGGCTAGTTTTTAAGTCTAAGTGTGATTTTTGCAAATTATCGTCATACTCTCAAATCGGGAGATCCGGGACTACGCGGTCAGTTCCTACAAGTTGCATTGGTCCCGTGCGAGGTGTTCGTGCCTCCTACGAGGCCGTTTGGGGGCTGGTTTGGGTTTTCACCCCCTAACGGCTAGTTTTTAACTCCAAGTGTGATTTTTGCAAATTATCATCGTACTTACAAACCGGGAGATCCGGGACTACGCGGTCAGTTCCTACAAGTTGCATTGGTCCCGTGCGAGGTGTTCGTACCTCCTACGGGGCAGTTTGTGGACTGGTTTGGGTTTTCACCCATTAACGGCCTGTTTTTAACTCTAAGTGTGATTTTTGAAAATTATCCTCATACTCTCAAATCGGGAGACCCGAGACTACGTGGTCAGATTATACAAGTTACATCGGTCCCATACGAGGTGTTCGTGCCTCCTACGGGTTCGTTTGGGGGCCGGTTTGGGTTTTCACCCTTTAACGGCATGTTTTTAACTCTAAGTGTGATTTTTGCAAATTATCGTCATACTCTCAAACTGGGAGACCCGGGACTATGCGGTCAGTTCTACAAGTTACATTGGTCCCGTGCGAAGTGTTCGTGCCTCCTACGGGGTCGTTTGGGGTCGATTTGGGTTTTCACCCTTTAACGGCCTGTTTTTAAGTTTACATGTGATTTTTACAAATTATCATCCTATTTACAAACTGGGAGACCCGGGACTACGCGGTCAGTTCCTATAAGTTGCATTGGTCCCGTGCGAGGTGTTCGTACCTCCTACGGGGCCGTTTGGGGGATGGTTTGGGTTTTCACCCTTAAATGGCCTGTTTTTAAGTCTAAGTGTGATTTTTGCAAATTATCATCATATTCTCAAACCAGGACACCCGGGACTACGCGGTCAGTTCCTACAAGTTGCATTGGTCCCGTGCGAGGTGTCCGTGCCTCCTACAGGGCCGTTTGGGGACTGGTTTGGGTTTTCACCCCTTAAAGGCTATTTTTTAAGTCTAAATGTGATTTTTTCAAATAATCATCATACATTCAAACCGGGACACCCGGTACTACGCGGTCAGTTCCTACAAGTTGCATTGGTCCCGTGCGAGGAGTTCGTGCTTCCTACGGGGTTGTTTGGGGGCTGTTTTTGGTTTTCACCCCTTAACGGCTAGTTTTTAAGTCCAAGTGTGATTTTTGCAAATTATCGTCGTACTCTCAAATCGGGAGACCTGGGACTACGCGGTCAATTCCTACAAGTTGCATGGGGCCGTGCGAGGTGTCCGTGCCTCCTACAGGGCCGTTTAGGGACTGGTTTGGGTTTTCACCCCTTAACGGCTAGTTTTTAAGTCTAAATGTGATTTTTTCAAATTATTGTCATACTTTCAAACCGGGACACCCGGTACTACGAGGTCAGTTCCTACAAGTTGCATTGGTCCCGTGCGAGGTGTTCGTGCCTCCTACAGGGTCGTTTGGAGGCTGGTTTGGGTTTTCACCCCTTAACGGCTAGTTTTTAAGTCCAAGTGTGATTTTTGCAAATTATCGTCGTACTCTCAAATCGGGAGACCTGGGAGTACGCGGTCAACTCCTACAAGTTGCATTGGTCCCGTGCGAGGTGTTCGTACCACCTACGGGGCCGTTTGGGAACTGGTTTGGGTTTTCACCCTTTAACGACTTGTTTTTAAGTCTAAGTGTGATTTTTGCAAATTATCGTCGTACTCTCAAATCGGGATACCCAGGACTACGCGGTCAGTTCCTACATGTTGCATTGGTCCCGTGCGAGGTGTTCGTACCTCCTACGGGGCCGTTTGGGGACTGGTTTGGGTTTTCACCCTTTAACGGCCTATTTTTAACTCTAAGTGTGATTTTTGAAAATTATCCTCATACTTTCAAATCGGGAGACCCGAGACTACGTGGTAAGATTCTACAAGTTACATCGGTCCCATACGAGGTGTTCGTGCCTCCTACGGGGTCGTTTGGGGGCCGATTTGGGTTTTCACCCTTTAACGACATGTTTTTAACTCTAAGTGTGATTTTTGCAAATTATCGTCATACTCTCAAACTGGGAGACCCGGGACTATGCGGTCAGTTCCTACAAGTTACATTGGTCCCGTGCGAAGTGTTCGTGCCTCCTACGGGGTCGTTTGGGGGCTAGTTTGGGTTTTCCCCCCTTAATGGCTAGTTTTTAAGTCTAAGTGTGATTTTTGCAAATTATCGTCGTACTCTCAAACCAGGAGACCCGGGACTACGCGGTCAGTTCCTACAAGTTGCATTGGTCTCGTGCGAGGTGTTCGTACCTCCTACGGGGCCGTTTGGGGGCTGGTTTCGGTTTTCACCCCTTAACGACTAATTTTTAAGTCTAAGTGTGATTTTTGAAAATTATCGTCATACTCTCAAACCGGGACCACGCGGTCAATTCCTACAAGTTGTATTGGTCCTATGCGAGGTGTTCGTGCCTCCTACGGGGTCGTTTGGGGGCCGGTTTGGGTTTTCACCCTTTAACGGCTTGTTTTTAAGTGTAAGTGTGATTTTTGCAAATTATCATCCTATTCACAAACCGGGAGATCCGGGACTATGCAGTCAGTTCCTACAAGTTGCATTGGTCCCGTGCGAGGTGTTCGTGCCTCCTACGGGGTCGTTTGGTGGCTGGTTTGGGTTTTCACCCCTTAAAGATTAGTTTTTAAGTCTAACTGTGATTTTTGCAAATTATCGTCATACTCTCAAATCGGGAGATCCGATACTACGCGGTCAGTTCCTACAAGTTGCATTGGTCCCGTGCGAGGTGTTCGTGCCTCGTACGGGGTCGTTTGGGGCTGGTTTGGGTTTTCACCCCTTAACGGCTAGTTTTTAAGTCTAAGTGTGATTTTTGCAAATTATCGTCATACTCTCAAATCGGGAGACCGGGGACTACGCGGTCAGTTCCTACAAGTTGCATTGGTCCCGTGCGATGTGTTCGTACCTCCTACGGGGCCGTTTGGGGGCAGGTTTGGGTTTTCACCCTTTAACGGCTTATTTTTAAGTTTAAGTGTGATTTTTGCAAATTATCGTCATACTCTCAAATCGGGACACACCCGAGACTACGCGGTCAGTTCCTATAAGTTGCATTGGTCCCGTGCGAGGTGTTCGTGCCTCCTACGGGGTCGTTTGGGGGCTGGTTTGGGTTTTCACCCTTTAACGGCTAGTTTTTAAGTCTAAGTGTGATTTTTGCAAATTATCGTCATACTCTCAAATCGGGAGATCCGGGACTATGCGGTCAGTTCCTACAAGTTGCATTGGTCCCGTGCGAGGTGTTCGTGCCTCCTACGGGGTCGTTTGGGGGCTGGTTTGGGTTTTCACCCCTTAACGGCTAGTTTTTAAGTCTAAGTGTGATTTTTGCAAATTATCGTCGTACTCTCAAATCGGGAGACCCGGGACTACGCGGTCAGTTCCTACAAGTTGGATTGGTCTCGTGCGAGGTGTTCGTACCTCCTACGGGCCCGTTTGGGGGCTGGTTTCGGTTTTCACCCTTTAACGGCTTGTTTTTAAGTCTAAGTGTGATTTTTGCAAATTATCGTCATATTCTCAAGCCGGGACACCCGGGACTACGCGGTCAGTTCCTACAAGTTGCATTGGTCCCGTGCGAGGTGTTGGTGCCTCCAACGGGGTCGTTTGGGGGCTGGTATGGGTTTTCACCCTTTAACAGCTTGTTTTTATGTCTAAGTGTGATTTTTGCAAATTATCGTCATACTCTCAAACCAGGACACCCGAGACTACGCGGTCAGTTCCTACAAGTTGCATTGGTCCCGTGCGAGGTGTTCGTTCCTCCTACGGGGTCGTTTGGGGGCTGGTTTGGGTTTTCACCCTTTAATGGCCTGTTTTTAAGTCTAAGTGTGATTTTTGCAAATTATCATCGTACTCTCAAACCAGGACACCCGGGACTACGCGGTCAGTTCCTACAAGTTGCATTGGTCCCGTGCGAGGTGTTCGTGCCTCCTACGAGGCCGTTTGGGGGCTGGTTTGGGTTTTCACCCCCTAACGGCTAGTTTTTAAGTCCAAGTGTGATTTTTGCAAATTATCATCGTACTTTCAAACCGGGAGATCCGGGACTACGCGGTCAGTTGCTACAAGTTGCATTGGTCCCGTGCGAGGTGTTCGTACCTCCTACGGGGCCGTTTGGGGACTGGTTTGGGTTTTCACCCTTTAACGGCCTGTTTTTAACTCTAAGTGTGATTTTTGAAAATTATCCTCATACTTTCAAATCGGGAGACCCGAGACTACGTGGTAAGATTCTACAAGTTACATCGGTCCCATACGAGGTGTTCGTGCCTCCTACGGGGTCGTTTGGGGGCCGATTTGGGTTTTCACCCTTTAACGGCATGTTTTTAACTCTAAGTGCGATTTTTGCAAATTATCGTCATACTCTCAAACTGGGAGACCCGGGACTATGCGGTCAGTTCCTACAAGTTACACTGGTCCCGTGCGAAGTGTTCGTGCCTCCTACGGGGTCGATTTGGGTTTTCACCCTTTAACGGCCTGTTTTTAAGTTTACATGTGATTTTTACAAATTATCATCCTATTTACAAACCGGGAGAACCGGGACTGCGCGGTCAGTTCCTACAAGTTGCATTGGTCCCGTGCGAGGTGTTCGTACCTCCTACGGGGCCGTTTGGGGGCTGGTTTGGGTTTCACCCTTAAATGGCCTGTTTTTAAGTCTAAGTGTGATTTTTGCAAATTATCATCGTACTCTCAAACCAGGACACCCGGGACTACGCGGTCAGTTCCTACAAGTTGCATTGGTCCCGTGCGAGGTGTCCGTGCCTCCAACGGGGCCGTTTGGGGACTTGTTTGGGTTTTCACCCCTTAACGGCTATTTTTTAAGTCTAAATGTGATTTTTTCAAATTATCGTCATACTTTCAAACCGGGACACCCGGTACTACGCGGTCAGTTCCTACAAGTTGCATTGATCCCGTGCGAGGAGTTCGTGCCTCCTACGGGGTCGTTTGGGGGCTGGTTTGGGTTTTCACACCTTAACGGCTAGTTTTTAAGTCCAAGTCTGATTTTTGCAAATTATCGTCGTACTCTCAAATCGGGAGACCTGGGACTACGCGATCAATTCCTACAAGTTGCATGGGGCCGTGCGAGGTGTTCGTACCTCCTACGGGGCCGTTTGGGGACAGGTTTGGGTTTTCACCCTTTAACGACAAGTTTTTAAGTCCAAGTGTGATTTTTGCAAATTATCATCGTACTTACAAACCGGGAGATCCGGGACTACGCGGTCAGTTCCTACAAGTTGCATTGGTCCCGTGCGAGGTGTTCGTACCTCCTACGGGGCCGTTTGGGGACTGGTTTGGGTTTTCACCCTTTAACGGCCTGTTTTTAACTCCAAGTGTGATTTTTGAAAATTATCCTCATACTTTCAAATCGGGAGACCCGAGACTACGTGGTAAGATTCTACAAGTTACATCGGTCCCATACGAGGTGTCCGTGCCTCCTACGGGGTCGTTTGGGGGCCGATTTGGGTTTTCACCCTTTAATGGCATGTTTTTAACTCTAAGTGTGATTTTTGCAAATTATCGTCATACTCTCAAACTGGGAGACCCGGGACTATGCGGTCAGTTCCTACAAGTTACATTGGTCCCGTGCGAAGTGTTCGTGCCTCCTACGGGGTAATTTGGGGTCGATTTGGGTTTTCACCCTTTAACGGCCTGTTTTTAAGTTTACATGTGATTTTTACAAATTATCATCCTATTTACAAACCGGCAGACCCGGGACTACGCGGTCAGTTCCTACAAGTTGCATTGGTCCCCTGTGAGGTGTTCGTACCTCCTAAGGGGGGCCGTTTGGGGGCTGGTTTGTGTTTTCACCCTTTAATGGCCTGTTTTTAAGTCTAAGTGTGATTTTTGCAAATTATCATCGTACTCTCAAACCAGGACACCCGGGACTACTGGGTCAGTTCCTACAAGTTGTATTGGTCCCGTGCGAGGTGTCCGTGCCTCCTACGGGTCCGTTTGGGGACTGGTTTGGGTTTTCACCCCTTAACGGCTATTTTTTAAGTCTAAATGTGATTTTTTCAAATTATCGTCATACATTCAAACCGGGACACCCGGTACTACGCGGTCAGTTCCTACAAGTTGTATTGGTCCCGTGCGAGGAGTTCGTGCTTCCTACGGGGTCGTTTGGGGGCTGGTTTGGGTTTTCACCCCTTAACGGCTAGTTTTTAAGTCCAAGTGTGATTTTTGCAAATTATCGTCGTACTCTCAAATCGGGAGACCTGGGACTACGCGGTCAATTCCTACAAGTTGCATGGGGCCGTGCGAGGTGTCCGTGCCTCCTACAAGGCCGTTTGGGGACTGGTTTGGGTTTTCACCCCTTAACGGCTAGTTTTTAAGTGTAAATGTGATTTTTTCAAATTATTGTCATACTTTCAAACCGGGACACCCGGTACTACGAGGTCAGTTCCTACAAGTTGCATTGGTCCCGTGCGAGGTGTTCGTGCCTCCTACGGGGTCGTTTGGGGGCTGGTTTGGGTTTTCACCCCTTAACGGCTAGTTTTTAAGTCTAAGTGTGATTTTTGCAAATTATCGTCATACTCTCAAATCGGGAGACCGGGGACTACGCGGTCAGTTCCTACAAGTTGCATTGGTCCCGTGCGATGTGTTCGTACCTCCTACGGGGCCGTTTGGGGGCTGGTTTGGGTTTTCACCCTTTAACGGCTTATTTTTAAGTTTAAGTGTGATTTTTGCAAATTATCGTCATACTCTCAAACCGGGACACACCCGAGACTACGCGGACAGTTCCTATAAGTTGCATTGGTCCCGTGCGAGGTGTTCGTGCCTCCTACGGGGTCGTTTGGGGGCTGGTTTAGGTTTTCACCCTTTAACGGCTAGTTTTTAAGTCTAAGTGTGATTTTTGCAAATTATCGTCATACTCTCAAATCGGGAGATCCGGGACTATGCGGTCAGTTCCTACAAGTTGCATTGGTCCCGTGCGAGGTGTTCGTGCCTCCTACGGGGTCGTTTGGGGGCTGGTTTGGGTTTTCACCCCTTAACGGCTAGTTTTTAAGTCTAAGTGTGATTTTTGCAAATTATTGTCGTACTCTCAAATCGGGAGACCCGGGACTACGCGGTCAGTTCGTACAAGTTGCATAGGTCTCGTGCGAGGTGTTCGTACCTCCTACGGGGCCGTTTGGGGGCTGGTTTCGGTTTTCACCCTTTAACGGCTTGTTTTTAAGTCTAAGTGTGATTTTTGCAAATTATCGTCATACTTTCAAACCGGGACCACGCGGCCAGTTCCTACAAGTTGTATTGGTCCTTTGCGAGGTGTTCGTGCCTCCTACGGGGTCGTTTGGGGGCCGGTTTGGGTTTTCACCCTTTAACGGCTTGTTTTTAAGTCCAAGTGTGATTTTTGCAAATTATCATCCTATTCACAAACCGGGAGATCCGGGACTATGCGGTCAGTTCCTACAAGTTGCATTGGTCCCGTGCGAGGTGTTCGTGCCTCCTACGGGGTCGTTTGGTGGCTGGTTTGGGTTTTCACCCCTTAATGGCTAATTTTTAAGTCTAAGTGTGATTTCTGCAAATTATCGTCGTACTCTCAAATCGGGAGACCCGGGACTACGCGGTCAGTTCGTACAAGTTGCATTGGTCCCGTGCGAGGTGTTCGTACCTCCTACGGGGCCGTTTGGTGTCTGGTTTCGGTTTTCACCCTTTAACGGCTTGTTTTTAAGTTTAAGTGTGATTTTTGCAAATTATCGTCATACTCTCAAACCGGGACACACCCGGGACTACGCGGTCAGTTCCTATAAGTTGCATTGGTCCCGTGCGAGGTGTTCGTGCCTCCTACAGGGTCGTTTGGGGGCTGGTTTGGGTTTTCACCCTTTAACGGCTAGCTTTTAAGTCTAAGTGTGATTTTTGCAAATTATCGTCATACTCTCAAATCGGGAGATGCGGGACTATGCGGTCAGTTCCTACAAGTTGCAGTGGTCCCGTGCGAGGTGTTCGTGCCTCCTACGGGGTCGTTTGGGGGCTGGTTTGGGTTTTCACCCCTTAACGGCTAGTTTTTAAGTCTAAGTGTGATTTTTGCAAATTATCGTCGTACTCTCAAATCGGGAGACCCGTGACTACGCGGTCAGTTCCTACAAGTTGCATTGGTCTCGTGCGAGGTGTTCGTACCTCCTACGGGGCCGTTTGGGAGCTGGTTTCGGTTTTCACCCTTTAACGACTTGTTTTTAACTCTAAGTGTGATTTTTGCAAAGTATCGTCATACTCTCTAACCGGGACACCCGGGACCACGCGGTCAGTTCCTATAAGTTGTATTGGTCCTATGCGAGGTGTTCGTGCCTCCTACGGGGTCGTTTGGAGGCCGGTTTGGGTTTTCACCCTTTAACGCCTAGTTTTTAAGTCTAAGTGTGATTTTTGCAAATTATCATCCTATTCACAAACCGGGATATCCGGGACTATGCGGTCAGTTCCTACAAGTTGGATTGGTCCCGTGCGAGGTGTTCGTGCCTCCTACGGGGTCGTTTGGTGGCTGGTTTGGGTTTTCACCCCTTAACGGCTAGTTTTTAAGTCTATATGTGATTTTTGCAAATTATCGTCGTACTCTCAAATCGGGAGACCCGGGACTACGCGGTCAGTTCGTACAAGTTGCATTGGTCCCGTACGAGGTGTTCGTACCTCCTACGGGGCCGTTTGGGGGCTAGTTTCGGTTTTCACCCTTTAACGGCTTGTTTTTAAGTCTAAGTGTGATTTTTACAAATTATCATGATACTCTCAAACCGGGAGACCCAGGACCACGCGGTCAGTTCCTACAAGTTGCATTGGTCCTGTGCGAGGTGTTCGTGCCTCCTACGGGGTCGTTTGGGGGCCGATTTAGGTTTCCACCCTTTAACGGCCTGTTTTTAAGTTTACGTTTGATTTTTGCAAATTATCGTCCTATTCACAAACCGGGAGATCCGGGACTACGCGGTCAGTTCCTACAAGTTACATGGGTCCCGTGCGAGGTGTTCGTGCCTCCTACGGGGTCGTTTGGGGGCCGGTTTGGGTTTTCACCCTTTAACGGCTTGTTTTTAAGTTTAAGTGTTGATTTTTACAAATTTTCATCATATTCTCAAACCGGAAGACCCGGGACTGCGCGATCAGTTCCTACAAGTTTCATTGGTCCCATGCGAGGTGTTTGTGCCTCGTACGGGATCGTTTGGGGGGTTATTTTGGGTTTTCACCCTTTAACGGCTTGTTTTTAAGTTTAAGTGTTGATTTTGCAAATTATCGTCATATTCTCAAACCGGGAGACTCGGGACTACGCGGTCAGTTCCTACAAGTTACATTGGTCCCGTGCGACGTGTTCGTGCCTCTTACGGGACCGTTTGGGGGCTGGTTTGGATTTTCACCCTCAAACGGCTTATTTTCAAGCCTAATCTTCGTATTTTGAAATTATCATCATATTCTCAAACTGGAAGACCCGGGACTGCGGGGTCAGTTCAAACGAGTTACATTGGTCCCGTTGGAGGTGTTCGTGCCTCTTACGGGGCCGTTTGGGGGTTGGTTTGGGGTTTTACCCTCAAACGGCTTATTTTGAAGCCTAATCTATGTATTTTGAAATTATCGTCATATTCTCAAACCGAGAGACCCGGAACTACACGGTCAGTTCGTACGAGTTACATTAGTCCCGTGCGAGGTGTCCGTGCCTCTTACGGGACGGTTTGTTGGTTGGTTTGGGTTTTCACCCACAAACGGCTTGTTTTCAAGCCGAATCTACGTATTTTGAAATTATCGTCATATTCTCAAACTGGGAGACTCGGGACTACATGGTCAGTTCGTACGAGTTACATTGGTCTCGTACGAGATGTTCATGCCTCTTACGGGGCCGTTTGGGTGCTGGTTTGAGTTTTCACCCTCAAACGGCTTGTTTTCAAGCCTAATCTACGTATTTTGAAATTATCGTCATATACGATGTCAGTTCATACAAGTTACATTGGAGCGAGAATAGTTACAATGCACAAATCAAATTAAGGTTTCAAAAATCATTTAAAAAACAGTAAATAACTAAATGAATTCATTCAATGTTTGTAGATGATGCGTTCAAGTTGAAGCCGATGATGTTTAGACGAATATGTCATGTATGTCAACATAAAATGAACAACTAAGAGAGATTTCTATTAGAACATGATGAATTAGAATTATTAGGATATAATTTTGGAAACATTCATACGCTTTTGAATTAATGGACATAATTTGTGGTCCAAATTTTAGTGTTTCCAAATTAGTCTTATGGTTCTAAAAAAGTGAACACCAAAATCTATTTTGCCTAGGCAAAATAAATTTGGTCCTGATTTATTTTCAACACTCCCTACTTGCTCAAAACCCAAACACACGCACCCATTCCCCACCTGCTCACACCCTCTTGCCAAAACCTACACACCCCATATACTAACTGGCCCCCTTCATCTCCCCATATACCAGCTACACTCTCATAAAACAAAATACCCAAACTCCCTACACCTGCTGCCGAACAAAAAAACCCATACCCTTAAACCTTGCTCCCATGGCCCTGCTTCATCTACCTGCTGTCACCCATAACCATACCCCCCATGTGACCCTACCAGCCCCAAACGAACCTCCTCCACAACCCCTTAAACCCCTGCTGATACCCCCTGCAGTTACCCTACATGTCCACCTTGAAACCCACCCAATATCCATACTAGTCCTTCACCACCCTACTACCATACCTGTCATCCACAACCCCTGAATCCCCTGCTAATGTACACAAGAATAAAACAAATAATCCGTCATATATAATCATCATAATATATATAAGGTTATTTCAATTTAGCCCTGGGTTTATTAGTGAATTTGATTTACACATCCAACTATAACATAATTATATCACAAAAGAATACCCGTGTTCGTCCTGTATCAGCGACGACAAATGTTGGAAGGCTGATGCTCGCAGTTGTTTCCTTCAACTTATTCCTGATAGAATTACCATAGCATCACATACAAAAATGAATTTTTCACAAACGAAATTATACATTTTCTACAATATAAGTGTAAATAAAGTCAAATTAGATCACCTGATTACATTTCTTGTTGATTCTTGCACGTAACAACTATTTTAGCTTGCCCACAAAGCTCCCATCTTCTCAAAAGATATCGATGGTTGCACAGTATGCCATGTGTACTTATCCTGCTAACCCAAATCAGGATATTGATTTGAAGAATCACGGATGGGGTCATTATTTCATTTGTGGGTATAAAGGTCACTATGAATTTGTAAAATCAAGAGGTCTGGATGTTGATGTACTAGTTGGACTTGATGTTATTGTTGAAACAACAGTTTCTACAGGGTCTAAACTCTCGAGCTCAGCAGCATTTGTTTTCTCTTCTACAATTGCAATAATGCCCGCCTTCAATGTCAACTTGCCCAAGAAAGAACTTGCTCAACTTATATGTAGTGTGACCGGCACATTGGGACACAATCTGGTGGAATGGACCAGACTATCTCTGTCACGGCCAAATTTGGGTTTGCAGAGTTGATTGATTTCAATGCTATTCGTGCAATTGACGTGCAACGTCCTGCTGGTGGTTCCTTTATAATTGCTCACTCATTGGCTGAATCCCAGAAAGCAGTCACTGCTGCTACAAATTACAATAATCGTGTCATCAAATGCAACAATTCACACATCTAGATAATTGTATGTTAATCTTTGAACTCTGATTCAGAAGTAACTGAACCATAAAAGTACCTGTTGGTAAATCACTGCCAAAAAGACATCATGAAACCCCAAGAATTTATTGAATGGCCGCTGCGAAAATCACTGTAAGGAAAAAAACAAAAAAATGGAAAACTAAGTAAGAAAACTAAAATGGCACTGAATTTTTACACATGAATAGAGAATAAAAATATACACATGAATAGAGAATAAAAATGGAAGACCAATATACATATGAATAGAGAATAAAAATGCCAAGAAAATGGCACTAAATTTTTAATAAACATCAACATAAAAATAGTACAGTGTTTCTTAACTTCTTATACAGTTCTGATGAACTATGCAGTTCAACCATCGATTACTGCTTAATTGCGGCAAAAGTTCAACTCATAAAGTGCTATTAAACTATGCACTACTTTTGTACTCCCTCCACTATTTCCAAGTATTTTTACTCATAAATAGATTTTCTTGAATTCTGGGGACTTTTTCAAATCTTCCTCGTGTTTTTTCGGATCAGACAAACTGCTATGTACTGTCAATATATACTATACTCCAAGAGAAACACTCATGAAATTTATCGAGAGAGGAAAGACATACATTACTCCGGCCTAAATGGTCGATTGTCTACAGAACTTGCAACCCTAAGTGCAGACCTTCAAGTAGTTTAGTATACCTCAAAATGTTTCCTGGTCAATCTTTTGTTAGGGGCATTGTAAGAGATTCTATGGTGGGTGATTTATGTATGAAAATAGTAATAGCTCTATTAACCAAGCTCACCTATATTTGCAGTAATAATGATAACCAACCAAAAACTCATAGTGAGCATATAGAACGAAAACCCAAAATTGTCTTGTTAAAATCGAAAACCCAAAATACTCAAATCCAACCATAATAATCAAATCGAAAACCCAAAATACCCGGTTAAAATCGAAAACCCAAAACACCCAAATGAAACCCTAATTACTCAAAATGGGTTAAAATTTTCAATCGGGCATTTTGTCGAACAACTGGTGTTCCCAGTGAAAATGGTCATGTTTTTTTTTGTTTATTCTTCTTGACCAAATTATCATTACAAATAAACAGACATTGATAACAATGTGTGTGAAAATAATGTATAACACTTGTATTTTGAGCCAGAAAATGATAACATACCAACACAAATACCAAAACATAGGCTTATCGCACTACATGAATTTCAAACCTAAATTGAATGAAAAGAGTTGGAATTCATACTTAAGAGGATGATTTGG
Organism: Sambucus nigra; assembly: GCA_949130495.1. Taxonomy (NCBI): domain Eukaryota; kingdom Viridiplantae; phylum Streptophyta; class Magnoliopsida; order Dipsacales; family Adoxaceae; genus Sambucus; species Sambucus nigra. Next base: position 2,066,983 of record CASBWL010000031.1, read on the forward strand.
GACTGAAATTGATTCGGAAATATAGGATTATGAAGTGTTGGAGCTCGACTTGGACTTTCACAGCCTGGATCCGATTCATGGCTTCCCAAACTTCTTGGTTCGCTTTGTGTGGTATCAAAGACTGAATGTTGCCCGACAAAGAGCGCCAAAACCTGCTTGGTTACAGTTTCAGTCTAGGAGAGAGAGAAAGATTAAGAGATCTGATAATGAGAGAGGAAAAAAAGAGCGGGAGATCAAAATATTTGGCATCAGAATTTTTTTTAAGGTATTTATATTTAGTTAAAGTGTCCTCAGTTTTGGCACACTTTTAAACCGTGCCAAAATTTGGCACGGCTTTAACGTGTGCCAGATTTTCATTAAACCGTGCCAAAATTTGGCACGGTTCTAAAGTGTGCCTAATTTTTAATATCAGGGTGTGCCGAATTGCTGTTTTTGGTGTAGTGTCACCGGTCTCCCAATCTGAGAATATGACGATAATTTCAAAATACGTAACTTAACAACAAGTCGTTAAGGTTGAATCCGCAAACCAGCCACCTAACGCCCCCCTAAGAAGCAAGAGCACTTGCAGGTGACCAATGTAAGTTGTACGAATTGACAGCGTAGTCATGGGCCTCTCGGTTTGAGACTGTGACGATAATTTGAAAATATATCGATTAAGCTTAAAAAGAAGCCCTTAAAGGGTGAAAACCCAAACCAGCCCCCAAACGGCCCCGTAAGAGGCACGAACACCTCGCACGGGACCAATGTAACTTGTACAAACTGACCGCATAGTCACGGGTCTCCCGGTTTGAGAATATGACGGTAATTTCAAAATACATAGATTAGGCTTAAAACACATGCCGTTTGAGGGTCAAAACCCAAACCAGACCCCAAATGGCCCCGTAAGAGGCACGAACACCTCGCACGGGACCAATGTAAGTTGTACGAACTGACAGTGTAATCACGGGCCTCTCGGTTTGAGAATATGACGATAATTTTAATATATATCGATTAACCTTAAAAACAAGCCCTTAAAGGGTGAAAACCCAAACCACCCCCAAACGGCACCGTAAGTGGCACGAAAACCTCGCACGGGACTAGTGTAACTTGTACAAACTGACCGCGCAAGCACGGGTCTCCCTGTTTGAGAATAAGAAGATAATTTCAAAATACATAGATTAAGCTTAAAAACAAGTCGTTTGAGGGAGAAAACCCTAACCTACCCCCTAACGGCCCTTAAGAGGAACGAACACTTCGCACGGGAACCATGTAAGTTGTACGAACTTACAGCGTAGTCACGGGCCTCTCGGTTTGAGAATATGACGATAATTCGAGAATATATCGATTAAGCTTAAAAACAAGCCCTTTAAGGGTGAAAACCCAAACGAGCCCCCAAACGGCCACGTAAGAGGCACGAACACCTCGCCCGGGACCAATGTTACTTGTACAAACTGACCGCGTAGTCACGGGTCTCCCAGTTTCAGAATATGACGGTAATTTCAAAATACGTAGATTAGGCTTAAAAACAAGCCGTTTGAGGGTGAAAACCCAAACCAGCCTTCTAACGGGCCCCTAAGAGGCACGAACACCTCGTACGTGACCAATGTAAGTTGTAAAACTGACAGCGTAGTCACGAGACTCTCGGTTTGAGAATATGACGATAATTTGAAAATATATCAATTAAGCTTAAAAACAAGCCCTTTAAGGGTGAAAACCCAAACCAACTCCGAAACAGACTAGAATATAACGATAATTTCAAAATACGTAGATTAGGCTTAAAAACCAGCTGTTTGAGGGTGAAAATCCAAACCAGCCTTCTAACGGCCCCCTAAGAGGCACGGACACCTCGTACGGGACCAATGTAAGTTGTACAACTGACAGCATAGTCACGAGACTCTCGGTTTGACAATATGACGATAATTTCGAAATACGTAGATTAGGCTTAAAAACAAGCCGTTTGAAGGTGAAAACCCAAACCAGCCCCCAAACGGCCCTGTAAGACGCACGAACACCTCGCACGGGACCCATGTAACTTGTACAAACTGGCCGCGTAGTCAAGGGTCTCCGGGTTTTAGAATATGACAATAATTTCAAATACGTAGATTAGGCTTAAAAACAAGTCGTTTGATGGTGAAAACCCAAACCAGCATTCTAACGGCCCCCTAAGAGGCACGAACGCCGCGCACGGGACCATTGTAAGTTGTACGAACTGACAGCGTATTCACGGGACTCTCGATTTGAGAATATGACGATAATTTGAAAATATATCGATTAAGCTTAAAAACAACTCCTTAAATGGTTAAAACCCCAACCAGCCCCCAAACGGTGATGTTAGAGACACGAACACCTCGCACGGGACCAATGTAACTTGTACAATTGGACCGCGTAGTCACGGATCTCGCGGTTTGAGAATATGACGATAATTTCAAAAAACGTAGATTAGGCTTAAAAACAAGCCGTATGAGGGTGAATACCCAAACCAGCCACCTAACGCCCCCCTAAGAAGCAAGAGCACTTGCAGGTGACCAATGTAAGTTGTACGAACTGACAGCGTAGTCATGGGCCTCTCGGTTTGAGACTGTGACGATAATTTGAAAATATATCGATTAAGCTTAAAAAGAAGCCCTTAAAGGGTGAAAACCCAAACCAGCCCCCAAACGGCCCCGTAAGAGGCACGAACACCTCGCACGGGACCAATGTAACTTGTACAAACTGACCGCATAGTCACGGGTCTCCCGGTTTGAGAATATGACGGTAATTTCAAAATACATAGATTAGGCTTAAAACACATGCCGTTTGAGGGTCAAAACCCAAACCAGACCCCAAATGGCCCCGTAAGAGGCACGAACACCTCGCACGGGACCAATGTAAGTTGTACGAACTGACAGTGTAATCACGGGCCTCTCGGTTTGAGAATATGACGATAATTTTAATATATATCGATTAACCTTAAAAACAAGCCCTTAAAGGGTGAAAACCCAAACCACCCCCAAACGGCACCGTAAGTGGCACGAAAACCTCGCACGGGACTAGTGTAACTTGTACAAACTGACCGCGCAAGCACGGGTCTCCCTGTTTGAGAATAAGAAGATAATTTCAAAATACATAGATTAAGCTTAAAAACAAGTCGTTTTAGGGAGAAAACCCTAACCTACCCCCTAACGGCCCCTAAGAGGAACGAACACTTCGCACGGGAACCATGTAAGTTGTACGAACTTACAGCGTAGTCACGGGCCTCTCGGTTTGAGAATATGACGATAATTCGAGAATATATCGATTAAGCTTAAAAACAAGCCCTTTAAGGGTGAAAACCCAAACGAGCCCCCAAACGGCCACGTAAGAGGCACGAACACCTCGCCCGGGACCAATGTTACTTGTACAAACTGACCGCGTAGTCACGGGTCTCCCAGTTTCAGAATATGACGGTAATTTCAAAATACGTAGATTAGGCTTAAAAACAAGCCGTTTGAGGGTGAAAACCCAAACCAACCTTCTAACGGGCCCCTAAGAGGCACGAACACCTCGTACGTGACCAATGTAAGTTGTAAAACTGACAGCGTAGTCACGAGACTCTCGGTTTGAGAATATGACGATAATTTGAAAATATATCAATTAAGCTTAAAAACAAGCCCTTTAAGGGTGAAAACCCAAACCAACTCCGAAACAGACTAGAATATAATGATAATTTCAAAATACGTAGATTAGGCTTAAAAACCAGCTGTTTGAGGGTGAAAACCCAAACCAGCCTTCTAACGGCCCCCTAAGAGGCACGGACACCTCGTACGGGACCAATGTAAGTTGTACAACTGACAGCATAGTCACGAGACTCTCGGTTTGACAATATGACGATAATTTCGAAATACGTAGATTAGGCTTAAAAACAAGCCGTTTGAAGGTGAAAACCCAAACCAGCTCCCAAACGGCCCTGTAAGACGCACGAACACCTCGCACGGGACCCATGTAACTTGTACAAACTGGCCGCGTAGTCAAGGGTCTCCGGGTTTTAGAATATGACAATAATTTCAAATACGTAGATTAGGCTTAAAAACAAGTCGTTTGATGATGAAAACCCAAACCAGCATTCTAACGGCCCCCTAAGAGGCACGAACGCCGCGCACGGGACCATTGTAAGTTGTACGAACTGACAGCGTATTCACGGGACTCTCGATTTGAGAATATGACGATAATTTGAAAATATATCAATTAAGCTTAAAAACAACTCCTTAAATGGTTAAAACCCCAACCAGCCCCCAAACGGTGATGTTAGAGACACGAACACCTCGCACGGGACCAATGTAACTTGTACAATTGGACCGCGTAGTCACGGGTCTCGCGGTTTGAGAATATGACGATAATTTCAAAAAACGTAGATTAGGCTTAAAAACAAGCCGTATGAGGGTGAATACCCAAACCAGACCCCTAACGCCCCCCTAAGAGTCACGAACACCTTGCACGGGACAAATGTAAGTTGTACGAACTGACAGCGTAGTCACGGGGCTCTCGATTGTACAATATGACGATAATTTGAAAATATATCGATTAAGCTTAAAAACAAGCCCTTAAAGGGGAAAAACCCAAATCACCCCCAAACGGCACCGTAAGTGGCACGAACAGCTTGCACGGGACCAATGAAACATTTACAAACTGCCCGCATAGTCACCGGTCTCCCGGTTTGAGAATATGATGATAATTTCAAGATACATAGATTAGGCTTAAAACCATGCCATTTGAGGGTGAAAACCCAAACCAGCCTCCAAATGGCCCCGTAAGAGGCACGAACACCTCGCGCGAGACCAATGTAAGTTCAACGAACTGACGGTGTAGTCACGGGCCTGTCGGTTTGAGAGTATGATGATAATTTGAAAATATATCGATTAAGCTTAAAAACAAGCCCTTAAAGGGTGAAAACCCCTTCAAGCCCCTAAACGGCCACGTAAGAGGCACGAACACCTCGCACGGGTGCAATGTAACTTATACAAATAGACCGCATAGTCAAGGGTCTCTCGGTCTGAGAATATGACGATAATTTCAAAATATGTAGATTAGGCTGAAAAACAACCCGTTTGATGGCGAAAATCAAAACCAACCCCCAAACGGCATCCTAAGAGGCACGAACACCTCGCACGGTACCAATGTAAGTTGTACGCACTGACATCGTAGTCACAGGTATCGCGGTTTAAGAATATGACCATAATTTGAAAATATATCGATAAAGCTTAAAAATTAGCCCTTAAAGGATGAAAATCCAAAGCAGCCACCAAATGACCCCGTAAGAGGCATGAACACCTCGCCCGGGACCAATGTAACTTGTACAAACTGACTGCGTAGTCACGGGTCTCCCGATTTCAGAATATGACGATAATTTCAAAATACGTAGATTAGGCTTAAAAAGAAGCCGTTAGAGGGTGAAAACCCAAACCAACCTTCTAACGGCCCCCTAAGAGGCACGAACTCCTCGTACGTGACAAATGTAAGTTGTACGAACTGACAGCGTAGTCACGGGACTCTCGGTTTGAGAATATGACGATAATTTGAAAATATATCGATTAAGCTTAAAAACAAGCCCTTTAAGGGTGAAAACCCAAACCAACTCCGAAACAGACTAGAATATAACGATAATTTCAAAATACGTAGATTAGGCTTAAAAACCAGCTGTTTGAGGGTGAAAACCCAAACCAGCCTTCTAACGGCCCCCTAAGAGGCACGGACACCTCGTACGGGACCAATGTAAGTTGTACGAATTGACAGCATAGTCACGGGACACTCGGTTTGAGAATATGACGATAATTTGAAAATATATCGATTAAGCTTAAAAACTAGCCCTTAAAGGGTTAAAACCCAAACCAGCCCACAAACATCCCCGTAAGAGGCACGAACACCTCGCAGGGGACCAATGTAACTTGTACAAACTGACCGCGTAGTCACGGGCCTCCAGATTTCAGAATATGACAGTAATTTCAAAATACGTAGATTAGGCTTCAAAATAAGCCGTTTGAGGGTGAAAACCAAAACCAGCCCCCATATGGCCCCGTAAGTGGAACAAATACCTCACACTGGCCCAGTCTAAGTTGTACGGACTGACAGCGTAGTCACGGGTCTCTCGGTTTGAGAATATGACGATAATTTCAAAATACGTTGATTAGGCTAAAACATAAGCCGTTTGAGGGTGAATACCCAAACCAGCACCCTAACGCCCACTAAGAGGCACGAACACCTCGCACAGAACCAATGTAAGTTGTACGAACTGAAAGCGTAGTCAAAGGCATCTCGGTTTGAGAATATGACGATAATTTGAAAATATATCGATTAAGCTTAAAAACTAGCCCTTAAAGGGTGAAAACCCAAAGCAGCCACCAAACGGCCCCGTAAGAGGCACGAACACCTCGCCCGGGACCAATGTAACTTGTACAAACTGACTGCGTAGTCACGGGTATCCCGGTTTCAGAATATGCTGATAATTTCAAAATACGTAGATTAGACTTAAAAACAAGCCGTTTGAGGGTGAAAGCCTAAACCAGCCTTCTAACGGCCCCCTAAGAGGCACGAACTCCTCGTACGTGACCAATGTAAGTTGTACGAACTGACAGCGTAGTCACGGACAGGACTCTCGGTTTGAGAATATGACGATAATTTGAAAATATATCGATTAAGCTTAAAAACAAGACCTTTAAGGGTGAAAACCCAAACCAACCCCGAAACAGACCCGTAAGAGGCACGAACACCTCGCACGGGACCAATGTAACTTGTATGAACTGGCCGCGTAGTCACGGGTCTCCCGGTTTGAGAATATGACGATAATTTCAAAATACGCAGATTAGGCATAAAAACAAGCCGTATGATGGTGAAAACCCAAACCAGCCCCCTAACAGCCCCCTAAGAGGCACGAACGCCGCGCACGGGACCATTGTAAGTTGTACGAACTGACAGCGTATTCACGGGACTCTCGGTTTGAGAATATGACGATAATTTGAAAATATATCGATTAAGCTTAAAAACCCCAACCAGCCCCCAAACGGTGATGTAAGAGACACGAACACCTCGCACGGGACCAATGTAACTTGTACAATTAGACCGCGTAGTCACGGGTCTCACGATTTGAGAATATGACGATAATTTCAAAAAACGTAGATTAGGCTTAACAACAAGCCGTATGAAGGTGAATACCCAAACCAGGCCCCTAACACCCCCCTAAGAGTCACGAACACCTTACACGGGACAAATGTAAGTTGTACGAACTGACAGCGTAGTCACGGGGCTCTCGATTTTACAATATGACGATAATTTGAAAATATATCGATTAAGCTTAAAAACAAGCCCTTAAAGGGGAAAAACCCAAATCACCCCCAAACGGCACCGTAAGTGGCACGAACAGCTCGCACGGGACCAATGAAACATTTACAAACTGCCCGCATAGTCACCGGTGTCCCGATTTGAGAATATGACGATAATTTCAAGATACGTAAATTAGGCTTAAAACCATGCCATTTGAGGGTGAAAACCCAAACCAGCCCCCAAATGGCTCCGTAAGAGGCACGAACACCTCGCGCTGGACCAATGTAAGTTCAACGAACTGACGGTGTAGTCACGGGCCTGTCGGTTTGAGAGTATGATGATAATTTGAAAATATATCGATTAAGCTTAAAAACAAGCCCTTAAAGGGTGAAAACCCCTTCCAGCCCCCAAACGGCCACGTAAGAGGCACGAACACTCGCACGGGACCAATGTAACTTATACAAATAGACCGCATAGTCAAGGGTCTCTCGTTTTGAGAATATGACAATAATTTCAAAATATGTAGATTAGGCTTAAAAACAACCCGTTTAATGGTAAAAATCAAAACCAACCCCCAAACGGCACCCTAAGAGGCACGAACACCTCGCACGGGACCAATGTAAGTTGTACGCACTGACAGCGTAGTCACGGGCCTCTCGGTTTATGAATATGACCATAATTGGGAAATATATCGATTAAGCTTAAAAATTAGCCCTTAAAGGATGAAAATCCAAAGCAGCCACCAAACGACCCCGTAAGAGGCATGAACACCTCGCCCGGGACCAATGTAACTTGTACAAACTGACTGCGTAGTCACGGGTCTCCCGATTTTAGAATATGACGATAATTTCAAAATATGTAGATTAGGCTTAAAAACAAGCCGTTAGAGGGTGAAAACCCAAACCAGCCTTCTAACGGCCCCTAAGAGGCACGAACTCCTCGTACGTGACAAATGTAAGTTGTACGAACTGACAGCGTAGTCACGGGACTCTCGGTTTGAGAATATGACGATAATTTGAAAATATATCGATTAAGCTTAAAAACAAGCCCTTTAAGGGTGAAAACCCAAACCAACTCCGAAACAGACTAGAATATAACGATAATTTCAAAATACGTAGATTAGGCTTAAAAAATAGCCGTTTGAGGGTGAAAACCCAAACCAGCCTTCTAACGGCCCCCTAGGAGGCACGGACACCTCGTACGGGACCAATGTAAGTTGTACGAATTGACAGCATAATCACGGGACACTCGGTTTGAGAATATGACGATGATTTGAAAATATATCGATTAAGCTTAAAAACTAGCCCTTAAAGGGTTAAAACCCAAACCAGCCCACAAACATCCCCGTAAGAGGCACGAACACCTCGCACGGGACCAATGTAACTTGTACGAACTGACCGCGTAGTCACGGGCCTCCAGATTTCAGAATATGACAATAATTTCAAAATACGTAGATTAGGCTTCAAAATAAGTCGTTTGAGGGTGAAAACCAAAACCAGCCCCCATATGGCCCCGTAAGTGGAACAAATACCTCACACTGGCCCAGTCTAAGTTGTGCAGACTGACAGCGTAGTCACGGGTCTCTCAGTTTGAGAATATGACGATAATTTCAAAATACGTTGATTAGGCTAAAACATAAGCCGTTTGAGGGTGAATACCCAAACCATCACCCTAACGCCCACTAAGAGGCACGAACACCTCGCACAGAACCAATGTAAGTTGTACGAACTGAAAGCGTAGTCAAAGGCATCTCGGTTTGAGAATATGACGATAATTTGAAAATATATCGATTAAGCTTAAAAACTAGCCCTTAAAGGGTGAAAACCCAAAGCAGCCACCAAACGGCCCCGTAAGAGGCACGAACACCTCGCCCGGGACCAATGTAACTTGTAAAAACTGACTGCGTAGTCACGGGTCTCCCAGTTTCAGAATATGCTGATAATTTCAAAATACGTAGATTAGACTTAAAAACAAGCCATTTGAGGGTGAAAACCCAAACCAGCCTTCTAACGGCCCCCTAAGAGGCACGAACTCCTCGTACGTGACCAATGTAAGTTGTACGAACTGACAGCGTAGTCACGGACAGGACTCTCGATTTGAGAAATGACGATAATTTGAAAATATATCGATTAAGCTTAAAAACAAGCCCTTTAAGGATGAAAACCCAAACCAGCAACCAAACGGCCCCGTAAGAGGCACGAACACCTCGCACGGGACCAACGTAACTTGTACAAACTGACCGCATAGTCACGGGTCTTTCGGTTTGAGAATATGACGGTAATTTCAAAATAAGTAGATTAGGCTTTAAAAACATGTCGTTTGAGGTTGAAAACCCAAACCAGCCCTCAAACGGACCCTATGAGGCACGAACACCTCGCACGGGACCAATGTAAGTTGTACGAACTTACAGCATAGTCATGGGCCTCTCGGTTTGAGAATATGACGATAATTTGAGAATATATCAATTAAGCTTATAAACAAGCCCTTAAAGGTTGAAAACCCGAACCAGCCCCCAAACTGCCCCGTAAGAGGCACGAACACGTCGCCCGGGACCAATGTGACTTGTACAAACTGATCGCGTAGTCACGGGTCTCCCGGTTTGAGAATATGACGATAATTTCAAAATACGTAGATTAGGCTTAAAAACAAATTGTTTGAGGTTGAATACCCAAACCAGCCACCTAAAGCCCCCCTAAGAGGCACAAACACTTCGCACGGGACCAATGTAAGTTGTACGAACTGACAGCGTAGTCACGGGACTCTCGATTTGGGAATATGATGAGAATTTGAAAATATATCGATTAAGCTTAAAAACAAGCCCTTAATGGCTGAAAACCCAAACCAGCGCCCAAACGGCCCTGTAAGAGGCACGAACACCCGGCACGGGACCAATGTAACTTGTACAAACTGACCTTATGCCCAATGCTAACAAGAGAAATTTCTATTCTTCTGGAGTTGAGGTTCCCACCATTCAGGATATGGAGGCTATTATGGGAATCTGTAGGAGTAGCCCCCCTTTCATGTACTTGGGTGTTCCTCTCATCACTTCTAGACTGAAGGCTGAAGATTGTAATAGGTTGATTGAGAGAATTACCAAACGTATCAATAAATGGGCAAACAAGTTGCTGAGCTATGCAGGAAGAACTCAACTCATTAAGTCTGTTTTATTTAGCATGCAGGTCTATTGGGCTAGCATCTTCATTCTACCCAAAGGGGTTACTACCAAAATTGATCAACTGTTGAGAGATTTCTTATGGACTGGAAGTGCCCAAAGACACACAGGTGCTAAGGTGGCATGGAAGGCCATCTGTAACACCACTGAAAATGGAGGTTTGGGAATTAAAAGCTTAGAGATGTGGAATGTGGCTGCCATTTGAAGTTGTTATGGAACATATGCAATAAGGAGGACTGCTTATGGGTCAGATGGTGCAACATCTACAAATTAAAAAGAAGAAGCATCTGGGCATTGACTATTCCTAGTGACTCATCATGGGGATGGAGGAAGATCCTGTAAATTAGGCACCTTGCTAGACCTCTTATTAAGCATAGGATTGGGGACGGGAGAGGGACCTTCCTTTGGCATGATAATTGGCATCCCAATGGCCCTCTTGTGGAAAGATATGGGGAAAGAGTTATTTATGATGATGGAAGCAACCACAAAGCCGTGGTGTCAGACCATATCCATGACACTAACTGGGTGTGGCCATCCAACTCTTGGGAATTATTGGAAATTCAAAATGCTGAGCTGCCTAGTATTAGAATTGGCTAGAGTGATGAAGTGGTTTGGTCTCCTTCTACCCATGGCTTCTCCATTGGCTCAGCTTATAGGGAGATTTGTCCTAATGGGAATGCTATTTACTGGAAAAGGCTGGTTTGGAACAAGTCCAACATCCCAAATTGTTCTTTCATTCTTTGGCTTTCTTGCAAGAAGGCTTTACACACCAAGGATAAGCTCTTTGAGTGGGGAATTTCGGATAACAATCTTTGTTGCTGCTGCAACCAGGAGGTGGAAACCATTGCTCATCTTTTTAATGATTGCAGCTTGGCTATGGCTATTTGGGAGGAAATAAGGTGGAGAAATAAGGAGTATAGGGGGAAGCTCAATTGGGAGGGTGAAATTCAGAATGCTTATAATTGGGAATCCAGCACTATGGATAGGCTTAGATGTATCTCTTTCTCATCCACCATTTATTGCCTCTGGATGGAAAGGAATGGGAGACTTTTCAATGGGATGATCAAGCCTACGGAGGTTATTATAAAGAATATTGAAGATATGATGAGAACTAGAGCTATCACTTGAAAAAAAGGGAGAAGATCCTACAATAATTGGATGGCATGCATCAACTGGAATATCCCGGATACCTTTTTGTCTTAGGTTTGTAATTTGTTTTGGCATGCCTGTTTGTTGCCTTAGCTTGGTTCTTTAGGGATGTTCCCTATTGTTTGTGGAGTAGTACTCCTAGTTGCTTGTACAGTTTCTTCTTTGTTCTAATATACATAATTTCCCCCCCAAAAAAAGTTGTACGAACATACAGTGTAGTCACGGGACTCTCGGTTTGAGAATATGACGATAATTTGAAAATATATCGATTGAGCTTAAACACAAGCCCTTTAAGGGTGAAAACCCAAACCAACCCCCAAACAGACCCGTAAGAGGCACGAACACCTCGCACGGGACCAATGTAACTTGTATGAACTGACCGCGTAGTCACGGGTCTCCCGGTTTGAGAATATGATGATAATTTCAAAATACGTAGATTAGGCTTAAAAACAAGCCGCCTAAGAGGCACGAACACCTCGCACGGGACCAATGTAACTTGTACAAACTGACAGCGTAGTCACGGGTCTCCCGGTTTGAGAATATGACGATAATTTCAAAACACGTAAATTAGGCGTAAAAACATGCCGTTTGAGGGTGAAAACCCAAACCAGCACCCAATAGGCCCCGTAAGAGGCACGAACACCTCGCACGGGTCCAATGTAACTTGTACAAAATGACCGCGTAGTCACGGGTCTCCTGATCTGAGAATATGACGATAATTTCAAAATACGTAGATTAGGCTTAACAACAAGTCATTTGAGGTTGAATTCGCAAACCAGCCACCTAACGCCCCCTAAGAAGCATGAGCACCTTGCACGTGACCAATGTAACTTGTACGAACTGACAGCGTAGTCACGGGCCTCTCGATTAGAGACTGAGACGATAATTTGAAAATATATCGATTAAGCTTAAAAAAAAGCCCTTAAAGGGTGAAAACCCAAACCAGCCCTCAAACGGCCCCGTAAGAGGCACGAACACCTCGCACGGGACCAATGTAACTTGTACAAACTGACCGCATAGTCCCGGGTCTCCCAATTTGAGAATATGACGGTAATTTCAAAATACATAGATTAGGCTTAAAAACTTGTCGTTTGAGGGTCAAAACCCAAACTAGACCCCAAATGGCCCCGTAAGAGGCACGAACATTTCGCACGGGACCAATGTAAGTTGTACGAACTGACAGTGTAATCACGGGCCTCTCGGTTTGAGAATATGACGAAAATTTTAAAATATATCGATTAACTTTAAAAACAAGCCCTTAAAGAGTGAAAATCCAAACCACCCCCAAACGTCACCGTAAGTGGCACGAAAACCTCGCACGGGACTAGTGTAACTTGTACAAACTGACCGCGCAGTCACGGGTCTCCCTTTTTGAGAATATGAAGATAATTTAAAAATACATTGATTAGGTTTAGAAACAAGACGTTTGAGGGAGAAAACCCAAACCTTCCCCCTAACGGCCCCTAAGAGGCACGAACACCTCGCACGGGAACAATGTAAGTTGTACGAACTTACAGCGTAGTCACGGGCCTCTCGGTTTGAGAATATGACGATAATTTGAGAATATATCGATTAAGCTTAAAAACAAGCCCTTAAAGGGTGAAAACCCAAACGAGCCCCCAAAAGGTCCCGTAAGAGGCACGAACACCTCGCCCGGGACCAATGTTAGTTGTACAAACTGACGGCGTAGTCACGGGTCTCCCAGTTTCAGAATATGACGATAATTTCAAAATACGTAGATTAGGCTTAAAAACAAGCCGTTTGAGGGTGAAAACCCAAACCAGCCTTCTAACGGGCCCCTAAGAGGCACGAACACCTCGTACGTGACCAATGTAAGTTGTACGAACTGACAGCGTAGTCACGAAACTCTCGGTTTGAGAATATGACGATAATTTGAAAATATATCGATAAAGCTTAAAAACAAGCCCTTAAAGGGTGAAAACCCAAACCAGCCCCCAAACGGCCCCGTAAGAGGCACGAAAACATCGCACGGGACCAATGTAACTTGTACAAACTGACCGCGTATTGACATAGATTTTGTGATCGATTTGACGCCGGGCACTCGGCCTATTGCCCGCGCACCTTACCGTATGGCTCCAGCTGAGATGAGAGAGTTACGGGATCAGATTGAGCAGTTGTTGGGTCAAGGGTTTATCCGGAGGAGTACTTCACCGTGGGGTGCCCCTGTGTTGTTCGTGAAGAAGAGGGATGGATCGTTGAGGTTGTGTGTGGATTACCGGGAGTTGAATAAGGTCACGATACGGAATAAGTATCCGTTGCCCCGAATCGATGACTTATTCAACCAGCTGAGAGGAGCTTCTTTCTTCTCAAAGATTGATTTGCGATCGGGATACCATCAGTTGCGTATAAGGGAGGAGGACGTCTCGAAGACTGCTTTCTTAACGAGATATGGTTCCTACGAGTTTCGAGTTATGCCTATTGGTTTGACCAATACTCCAGCCGTGTTTATGGACTTGATGAATAGGGTGTTCAGAGAGTTCCTAGATCAGTTCGTCATTGTCTTCATTGATGACATTCTGGTTTACTCCCAGACAGAGCAGGAGCACGCCGAGCATTTTAGGCAGGTTTTGCAGACGCTACGTCAGAACGAGCTGTATGCAAAATATGAGAAGTGTGGGTTTTGGCTGAAGGAGGTTCAGTTTTTGGGGCATATTATTTCGGACCGGGGGATATCTGTTGATCCGGGGAAGGTATCCGCGGTGAGGGAGTGGGGACAGCCCACGACACCGACTGAGATCCGTAGTTTCTTGGGCCTAGCAGGATACTATAGGAGGTTTATTCGGGGTTTCTCCAAGATAGCGGGTCCTTTGACACATCTGACTCGTAAGGGTGTGCCGTTCATTTGGACTGATGCCTGTCAGTTGGCATTTGATGAGTTGAAGGACAAGTTGACCTCAGCACCTGTGTTAGCATTGCCGAGACCGGGGATTGAGTATCTAGTTTACACCGATGCGTCCTTGCAAGGACTTGGAGGTGTATTGCAGCAGGAGAGTCAGGCCATAGCTTATGCTTCCCGTAAGCTTAAGCCTCACGAGAAGAATTGCCCCACCCATGACTTGGAGTTAGCGGCAGTTGTATTTGCACTTCGGATTTGGAGACATTACCTTTTGGGGGAAAAGTTTCGATTTTTCACGGACCACAAGTCCCTACAGTACCTATTCACACAGAAAGAGTTGAATATGCGACAACGGAGGTGGCTTGAGTTTGTGAAGGATTATCAGTTTGATATCCAATATCACCCGGGCAAGGCTAACGTGGTAGCAGACGCGTTGAGCCGTAGGCCAGTAGATGAGGTGGCAGGGGTGTGGAAGGCAAAGTGGAAGGAGTTGGGACACCAGGATGCAGTGGCCCGATCGTTCATGTCTGTGATGACCGTTACACCGCAGATTGTCACGAAGGGGGTAAAGGCACAGGCAAATGACTCGTTCTGTCAGGAGCAAATAGTTTGATTACTAGCAGAGGGAGTCTAATCCTATACCGTTAGCTTAGACGGGGGATTACGCTTCAATGGGAGACTGGTAGTTCCGGAAGGGGAGGAATTGCGACACGAGGTGATGGCAGAGTCGCACGGCTCACGGTTCGCGGTACATCCCGGTAGGGACAAAATGTACCAAGACATGAGACGACAGTATTGGTAGAGCGGGATGAAGAGAGATATTGCCGTGTTTGTTTCCAAATGCGCCACTTGTCAGCTGGTAAAAGTGGATCATCAGAGACCGGCAGGGCTTCTACAGCCATTAGAGGTCCCGATGTGGATATGGGAGAGCATCTCCATGGACTTTATCACGGGGTTACCTATGTCACAGAGGGGTCACGACTCCATTTGGGTAATTGTGGACAGGTTGACCAAAGTCGCTCATTTTCTACCCGTAAGGACGGATTACACTACGGGACAGTATGCCCAGCTTTTCATTTCAGAAATAGTGAGACTTCACAGTGTGCCCCTAAATATCGTGTCTGACCGAGACAAGATATTTGTTTCACGGTTTTGGGAGAGTTTTCAGGGGGCCATGGGCACGGAATTGCAGTTGAGTATGGCTTATCACCCGCAGACCGATGGGCAAACCGAGCGTACAAACCAGATGTTGGAGGACATGTTGCGTATGTGCATCATTGATTTTGGGGGTGGATGGGAGCAGTATCTTCCACTGGTGGAGTTTGCTTACAACAACTCCTACCAATTCACCATTGGCATGGCTCCATTTGAGGCGTTGTACGGTAGACCTTGTCGTTCCCCAGCATGTTGGTTGGAGGTGGGGGACAACAAACTACTTGGGCCGGAAGTGATTCAGGATACTTTGGCAAGGATATAATTGATACGGAGTCGCATTCGGGTAGCTCAGGATCGGCAGAAGAGCTATGCTGATGTGAAGAGGTTCTTCAGGGAGTTCCAAGTGGGGGACTAGGTTTTACTCAGAGTATCTCCTATGAAGGGGATTATGCGATTTGGGAAGAAGGGGAAGTTGGCACCGAGATACGTGGGGCCATTTCCTATCATCGAACGGATTGGGTCGGTTGCATATAGACTTGGGTTACCGGAGCATTTGCACAGGAGTCATGATCTGTTTCATATTTCCTCGCTAAGGAAATATCTTAGAGACGATTTGACTCATTCTCACATTGCTTTGGAGGACATCGATCTCCAGCCTGATAGCTCCTACGAGGAGGGGCCGATTGCTATTTTGGACCGAAGTGAGCGGAAACTGCGGTCAAAGATAGTTCCGTTAGTACGTGTTCAGTGGCGGCATCATAATGCCGAGGAGTCCACATGGGAGCACGAGGATGAGATGCGCGAACGTTATCCAGAGTTATTTGTACCAGGTACTTGCTAGTTCCGAATTTCGGGACGAAATTCTGTTATTAGGGGGGAAGTATGTAATACCCCATATTTTTGTGATATTTATTTATGGGATTAATTGAATTAAATGTGTATTAATTGAGAAGTAATCCGGATAAAATACTAACGAGATGTGAGTTGGTATTTGATTATAATGCCTATATATGGCAATATATGAATATTGAGAATATTAAATTGTCGCGAGATAGAAATACGACAATTTAGAAATTTTGTTGGGACGCGTGTGACAGTCGCGTCAGGAACATTATTTAATTAAAAAGTGAATTTTATTTTTACCAACGTGTCCGGAAGGGTCGAAATAGTCAGAAAACACTAGCCGGGGGTTTAGTTTGGGTCCCGGGGCATTTTTAGGCCATACCGGCAACTTAAAAGGGTAGTTTGGTAATTTTGGAATTTTGGGATTTATGATTGACGAATTTTGGGAGTTTAAAATTGAAATTTTAATGACCCACTAACCCATTACCAGCAATTAACTGATTAGAGGGCTACGAGGGGTTTCATGAGAAGTTAGGAGAAGTTCCCAAAGAGAGAACCCTAACCCCATCTTCAACCTTCAACCTTGGGAGAAAAGGAGAGAGAGCAACCTTCATCAATTCAACGCCAAATTCAGAGAAAAATCCAAGGCAAGTGGTTTAATTAAGTTATTCGCTACGAATGCTTCTTCCATGCGTAAAAATTTAAATAATTGCATTGTTTTGGGAGAATGACAAAAACCCATGAAATTGGAATTAGAAACTCATGTTTTGATAAAGAGATTGTACGTAGAATTGTGTTGGGGTGATTATACTGTTAGAAATACATCTTTCATGTTACAAAAACGGATTTAATTATGGTTACTGATAACTCTAAATTTCTAGGGTTCATGTTCATGAGATTTGGGAAAATTGGGGAGATTTGATGATTAAATGTGGTTTAGGATGATTTGACCCCATATATATGTTAAAATACGACCTAAGTATGTTTATAAATGATTAGAAATCTTGAACTACTGTTGGTATGATGTTTAGATGAGATTAGAGGTGAAGAAAATTGGGAAAAATGAGATAGGAGAATTCTGGGCTCGAAACTGTCACTTCGTTAGAAGGCCTTCCCAGGTCGAACGAGCTTCTAACGAGTTGACAGTTTGCCTTCTAATGAGTTGGATGTTCGTTAGATGCCCGTTTCGTTCGAACGAACTCTCGTTCGAACGAGACTTCTCACGAGTTGACAGATTGGCCTTTTTGGCCTGATTTGATTTCTAGTGTCCCGTAACCTTGTTTAATTGTAGAGATAACATTACCTTGATGACTAATTGATATAGTTGGGATATTCGGGATATATTGAGGAGTAAAATATAGAAGAATGATTTGAACCAAATGGTATTTGTGGATTAGGACGCGTGCGACTAATCACGATGCGAGGATAATTAATGACTTAAATGCATATAAACCGGGGGCATATAATTTGGGTGACATTAACAGTTGGTATAAGAATGAGAAGTATACCACTAATAATTATGGTAATTACTAAGATGTGTGCATGCTTAATATGTATGATTTTATGTGTATGACATACCTACCATACTTGCTATCACGGGAGGTTTGCGTTCGCTTAGGGCCATCTAACCTTTGTGTGCCTACGGGGGGGGATTTAGATTGGTACCTCGAGGACATAGGTCAGAGAAGGATTTATTGGAAAGTTAATAAGTCTGCTGATCGTGGGAGTGTAGGTATGTGCGTGACCCATGTGATGTGACTGTGTTCTCCTCCATTGTTTGTGATTTGCTATTATCTGAGAACGATTCCTGAGAGATTCGGAATGCGTGATCCTTATGTACGTGATGTACCGGGATGGGATAGCAGAGTATGTGTGCACCGCAGCTTAGACTCGGGGTGCTTGTATAGTATATTTATGATGTGAATAATATACGGTTAAATGAAAAGGAATTGTTATGTTTTCATTGCGAGTATAATTATAGTAAAGCCTTGATAAAGATAAAAAGGGATAACCTGCTATGTATTGTAATGCTAATAATTAAGAATCCGAGTTTAAGCAAAGCTATCTATTCAAGTGATAACATATGGGAATTCATATTGTGAATCGAGTAGATGGGTTAGAACTTATGTCGGTTTAGTTAGATATGAATACCACTTAGATGGGTACTGTACGTTAGGAGGGCACAAGTAGTCGAGAGGTGAGTATTTCATGTGAGAGCACGTCCTAACATGTATTTTTCATTCTTGGTTTTAATGTTATTAAAGCACTTGCTGTTTTTAAAACTATTCTCCACATTCGGGCTCTGACCCGTTTGCTTTCAAATCTGCTTTTTGTAAAAACCTTTTAGGTGCCCAGCCGCAAGGACACCATGCATAGGAATTCTATTCAGGTGACGAGCTGTAGCTGTTGTGGAAGTTACAGGGCCTTGACAGTAGACGCCTCCTTTCTAGTCTTGACTCCATATTCAGTTTTATCATTTGTAGGGCATGTCGCCCATTTCCTTTCGAGACATTTTATATTTCAGTTATTCAGACTTTGGTTTGTAATTTATTCAGGATGCAGACTTGTTTTATTTACTTCCATATTGGGATTGTTGTGAGGAGTATTTCCTCCAGACTCATTATTATTTGTTGGTTGCTCTATTGAGACTTTATCGTGAATGGTTGTGCTACATTTCTATAATTCATTCTCTTCCACATGCACACATTATCTCTTACTAACCCTCTCTCTCACACAAAGACAAAAGTATACAAACATACAGACTCTCCTTTTCTCTCTCTCTCATCATAACACACATGTTTTCCCTCTCCCTCACCCCCCTCTAACACATTCAATATCTCTCTTACACATACATTCCCAAACAAAGATTTAAGAAAATGCACATTTTTCACACAAGCACTCACTTTTTCACACACACTATCATTTTGTCACATACACACGCACACATCACTCACATAAAATCACATACAAATGCACATGCCCTCTCACATACTCTCCCGCTATCCACACACATAAGCACATTCTCCCTTTCTCTCTCTCACACACTCCCACACCCCCACACAACCACATAACTAAAATACAAAGGTATGGATGAGATGAGACTACACAACTGAATATAAAATGTACGACCCCTATAGTACTGAACATGGGAAATCCTTTATGCTACAACTCCCCTCATGCAATCCAAGTCCTGCAATAGAACCTTGAGTGGTTAGAGATGGGATCTCATTTGACGTATATTTGTCACTACTGTTTTTGCCCCCAAATTAGACTTCATTCCATCTTCTTTGTTGCACTCAACTCTTCATCTTCCATGGAACCTCCACAGCCTTCATAACGTCCAAGCCCACTCTTTGTATGTCTTTAGCCTCCACTAAATTTAGGGTTCCTATGAAATGAAATAAATAACTAAACTAACTTACGTTTTTAACATGATTTTCGTCTCTTTTCTGATTTTAACATTAGCTTATTTATCCCAAAACCACACTCAAATGCTTCTAAACTTTCCCTGAAGGTTCAGTTTCCCATCATTTTAACATCATTTAGGTCTCCAAATAACTCAAATGTAATTTAAAAATGACAATACCAAATTTAATTTAATCTTATCCCAAAATTTTAGTAAAATGTTTTGACCCAAAATATTCAACTAATTTTTTCACTTAACCCCTACATTTTAACGCGTTATTTGATGTAAACCCCACTTTTATAATCCCTTTAACAAAACTTCTGATTTTTTTAATAGAAGTATAACACTTTTAAAAAACACATAATTTTTAATTAGACATTACCCCCAATAATAGTTTTAAAAAAATACCCCAAAATTAAAAACTCAACTAATAACCAAACACCCTTCTTTGTCCTCACTCTGCAAACCCTTAATCTAAGACCACAATTAACCCAAAACCTTCTATCTTTATACCCCTTTCTTCTCTCACTACATCCATTTCTAAAGAAAAATGAAACCAATTACCACCGCCACCTCTAACTCCAAATCCCCCAAGGTGACCAAGATGAGATGAACCATCACCAGAGCCAAAAATGCTCCTCCTTCTCTCTAAACAAACCCTACCTACCCTAGCCGTCCTCCTCCAGCAAACCCACACCCTCCCCTCTCATTAACCCCGTGTCCTCCACGGCTTTACCAGGTACAGTCTCTGTTCTTGAGGACACTTTGTTCTTGAGGACACTTTGTTCTTGAGGACACTTTGCTGCCTTGCTCACCCAGGCCTGAGTTGCCTGTTGATATCCTCCCGTCCATGAATGATCCTTGCCCAGCTAGAGTTGAGGACGTGAAGAAGGCCAAGTTGAAGATTCTGGCGCTTACGTCTGGGAGTTACTCAGAAGTAAAGGTTATTCTCACCATGGCGTTGCAAAGTTTACCAAAACAGCTATTAGGAGTAATGGTGGAGAGCGTTCACCAACAGGATCAGAGACGCCTCATGAGGCTGATCCATCTAACGGAGCTACTAACGGTGTTGGACATAAAGGTACTCAGGGTTACGAGGTTTCGACTGATCTTGTAAAGGTGTCAGAGGATCGTCGTAAAGATTCGGCTCCCAAGTCCCAGTCTAATACAAGCGTGGACCCCAAAGAAAGGACTTGGAAATCTGTTGCTGCTAAAAAGAGGAAACCGAAACTCAGGCGAACTTTTCACCAACCTTCTGTGGTTGACAACGTTATCACCAACGGCTGAGGTGACAAGAGGGGGACGTGGCAGATGGGAAAATAGCATGGTGGGTTATTTTCTTGGGGAAAAACTTCCTTTCTCCTCCGTCAACAATCTAGCAACAAGGATGTGGAGTAAGTCTAGTCTGACCAAAGTTTTGGCTCATGATAATAATGGTTTTTTCTTCATCTTTGATAACCCTATCCAAAGGGATGAGGTTTTGGATAATAGGCCATGGCATTTTGCCGGCATGGCCATCATGCTGAAGAAGTGGTAAGCCAACTTTATCTTTAGCAAAGAAAGTGCAAAGAAAATACCCATATGGGTGAAGCTGCATGATATTCTGGTCCAACTTTGGACTGAAGAGGGACTCAGTTACGTCGCAAGCTCTGGTCTACCACTGTACGCTGATGCAGTTACAGAAGAGATGAACAGAATATCTTATGCACGCATTTGTTCTGAGGTCGAAGATAAGGAGGTTTACGCCAACAGAATCAACGTCATCTTAGAAGACAGAGCTATTACCCCGGTGCTTATTGAATATCAAGCTAAGCCCCTATCCTGCCCTAACTGTCTCATTTTTGGGCACACACTTAGTAGATGCACAAAATCCAAGGTAGTTAAAACTACACAAACCAACTCTTGTGAAGCTATGATGACGAAGACTCCTGTTACCGCTGAATGGACTTTGGTCTCTAAGAAGAGCACGACCAAGTCTCCTGCGGCCTTTGAGACTGGGGAATCTTCTGGAATCAAAGAATGCAATGTAGGGAAGGAGTCCTGTGATGATCACGCTGGTGTTTACTGAC
This sequence comes from Sambucus nigra, assembly GCA_949130495.1. Lineage (NCBI taxonomy): Eukaryota > Viridiplantae > Streptophyta > Magnoliopsida > Dipsacales > Adoxaceae > Sambucus > Sambucus nigra. Next base: position 2,088,885 of record CASBWL010000031.1, read on the forward strand.
CCCGTTCCTTTATCCAACTCATTTGAAGCAATGGACCTTGAAAATGAATGTGAGGAAACTCCTGAACCCACTGCCCTGGCTAAGAAAGTAATGATGGTTGATGAGTTGGCCAATAAGCAAAAGACTAATGGGATTACAGACGTCAAATCTGGAGGTAAGAATAGAAGGTGGGGTAAGAGCAACAAAACCTAATGTTTAAGCTTGGATCTTGAAATATAAGGGGCCTCAATTCCCCTCATAAACAACAGGAAGTTAGTAAGTTGATCAGAGACCAGCAGCTGGATTAAGTAATGTTAAAAATAATTGTTTTTTTCATTGGGAGTATCTTCATAACTGCCCCAATGATGGGGGTGTGGCAAGGGTCATCGTGGGGTGGAATCCTAATAAAATTTAAGGAAAATACAATTTCATATAAAATTAAAAAAAATGAAAATTAATAGCATTAAATTTTACTTTGATGGCTTTCAACACCACACATCTAACCCAACTATTGACGCAAATAATAGCAGTCCGAATCATCACGAGATAAATAGAGATATAAATACCATATAAACCATTGGTTCCAAAGTAATATACAAACCATGAGTCTGCAGAAATAAAACTGAACCCCAAAACATAGTATGATAAATAAAACTAAAAGAATGTATCAACTGAAGGGGAAACATTCCCAAATGAAAGACTGAATCATATATCCAAATCTAGGAATTAATTGAAGTGTTTAAGCAACTCCTGCACGCCTCCACAAATGGTACAACTACACATCCCTGAAATGAATCATCAAGCTCGGGTCTGAGCCCAAAACCTTTGAAAAATATTTAGCAAGTATTTAAATTGCAGTTATAAAAACAGTTATTAGATACACACGTTAGTTCAACGTACACTCCATTGAGTTCACCTCCCATTTATAGTGCACACCTAACGTCTCATATCTTACCCACTTAGCCATATTACCCAGCTTAACTAGGCCTAGGTACCTAACTAACCACACTAGGTTGAGCTCCCTCGTACCGCCCATACGATACGCTACTGTCAAGCCGATATCTCATTTTAACCGAATATTATTTTCGCATCATCTATTTAAGTTTCTCATACTTAAATTACTTTTAGATATACATTATCTATCTTTTCTACCATCACACATAAGTAGAATAATCACATTTGTATATACATGCCGCACAATAATATATACAGCAACAACATCTCTCGGAATGACCACTACGATGCGGGCATACTCTAATATCAAGTCCATGTACCTCTCGTACCAATTCAGGGATTACCGGCTCGAAATGTCTCCTCGAACCATAAATCAAACAACCCACAATGGAGGCGAATATAGTTCTAAGCCTTTGGAATACGCATATACCTAACGTACCCAAATGACCTGCCAGTCCCCCGAATAGACAATGCATAGTGAGCCGCCCTAAGTTCTATGGTCTGAAGTTCACATCCAAACCTCGCTGGAATCGCCAAAGTGGGATCTCCCTCTGCACGGAACCTCCCGTGATGGCAGCAACGCAGGTATGTTCACTTTTGAACCTCTCCCGATATATATATATATATATATATATATATATATATATATATATATATATATAGCTCTTGTGCGGACCAGTCCGCATTTTAAGAGTGCGGACCGGACATGTGTCACCAAGCGGTGACCCTAGAAATTATAGGCACTCTCTCTTTTTTGGACTCACCGCCACGCGACACATGTTCGGTCCGCACTCTTAAAATGCGGACTGGTCCGCACAAGATCAGTATTGTACATATATATATATATATACTCAGTATAGGTTTACACACAGTCTGTAATATATTCCTTACGTAGTATTTATATCTCTCGAATACTCGACGTAATAGTAATTTGCACTTTATTTCCGTAGTTTTTCAAGTATCACTCACTCACCACTCAAGGGGTCCCAATTATCTTTTAAGTTATTTCAGTAGTTAACACATCACTATACTAATGGCGTTTGCCTTAGGTCATGGTTTACTCCTTGCGTAACCCCAATTGTAAATTCCCAATACACATCTCAATCGGCTAACTATCGTCGGTCCTCATCCCAATTTTTCTCTCATTAAGATTAACCGAGCCCTCACTAAATATTTACTGGCCTTTTCTGAAGTCTTTATATAATTACTAAAATATTACCAAAGTCTCCCATAATTAATTTCATGGTGAAATATAACTTAAAAGGAAAAACTCATCAAAACTGGGCAGCCAAATCGATTCGGTAGGGATTCCGAATCGATGCACCCACCGAATCGAATCGATTCGGACCTGACTGCATCATTCTCATCGTGCGGATACGGGTTTTCCACATTAAATTTTTAACATTAACTATATGCGTAGGGACAATTTTTAACGTTAACACATCAAGACCAATAGAAATCTTTCGAAGAACTGATCAAAACCCATTATTTCATCAAAACCATAGATTGTGTTCTTCATGTATAGTCATCATTTTACCCAAATTTCTTTCATTAATATCATCCATACTCACTGATTTCATCAATCTACATACAAGAATTATTATATATGAATTTCAACTCCAAATCACGACTTCTACCCACCCAAATCCCCAAAATCATCATTTAAATCACGAATTGAAACCCTTATACTACATAGATATTATAACAAACTCAAAGTAATGCAAGATACACATTTGCCTTGCAGGTCTGATTTACGTTCTGAGATGGTGAGGATGTCCTCTCCTTGCTCCGATCTCGATTCCGGCGACGTTCAGGGCGAGAAACGGTGTGGAATAGCCTACGTTTCTTCTCCTCTTTCTCTTTATGGCCTCCTCTCTCTCCAAAGTGTTGTAACCCTAGCCTCACACTCAAATGGGTTGATAGAACACTCTAATTTTCGAAGTTCCCTCTACCCTAGACTCCTAAATGATCGAAATGCCCTTACTTGATGTCGGGTTGGTATAAAATCGTCCTGGTACCCAATCAGCACACCCGACTACACTATTTTGACAATTTCGACCCAATCGGAACCAACCGTGACCTCGAAATTGCCATCCGAGTCACCCTACAATAATTTCCTATATCGACCTCATATAGTCTACACACGACTCTCGGTTGTTGTCACGTCACTATCACTCGCTGTGACGAAAAATAATTATTTAATACTCACTCAGTAATTTTATTCCATAAATATTAATCTCTCTCTCCCGATTAAAAATTTAAGAAACACATAATGTTTTAATTTAATTAAATTACATAACACGTGTAATTTAAAAAAATCGAGTTAGTTAAATTTTAAATAGTCAGAAATATGGGGTGTTACATACTTCCCCCCCTACAAATGAATTTCGTCCTCGAAATTTGGACGTACCTGCAGTGAATAACTCGGCTCTCGCATGTGATCCTCCCGCTCCTACGTCGACTCGCCCACATTATGGTGCCCTCACTGAACTCGAACTAAGCTTACCACCTTAGACCGCAGCTTATGCTTACTACGATCAAGTATCACCACAAGTCTCTCCTCGTAAGAGATATCTAGCTGCAAATCTATCTCCTTCAATGGAACGTGCCAAAAAGTCAATCTTGCTCCTCTGGTACCTCTTCTGACACGTGGAATAATCCGCTGTAAATGCTCTGGTAAGTCCAGCTTATATACAACTTGTCTCACCTTCTCGATAATCGGAAACAGTCCCAGAAAGGTATCGCAGAGAGGATTGCACAAGGGTGATAGTGGATCGGTTGACTAAGGTGGTCCATTTTCTACCGCTTCGCAAGGATTTTGAGTCGAGAGAGAGCATGCGCAGTCGCTCATTGTTGAGATAGTGGGGTTGCACAGGGTCCGATTAATGTGTCGGACCGAGACAAGATTTGTGTCCTATTTCTCACAGAGTTTTAAGGAGGCTATGGGCACGAATTTACGTTTGGGCACGAATTTACCACAGATAAAGATTAATATTTATAGAATAAAATTACTAAGTGAGTAGTAAATGATTATTTTACGTTATAGCGAGTTATAGTGACGTGACAGTGTTATAACTCAACTGGAAGTCGCGTGTAGATTATATCAGGTCGAGATAAGAAATTATTGTAAAGTGACTCGAATGGTGATTTCGAGGTCAAGGTTGGTTCCGAATGGGTCCCGGGGCGGTTGTAGACCAACTCGGCATCACGTAAGGACATTACGGTCTAGGGTAGAGCGAACTTCGAAAATTAGAGTGTTATATCATCACCTTTGAGTGTGAGGCTAGGGTTACAACACTTTAGAGAGAGAGATGAGGCCATAAGAGAGGAAGAGGAGAAGAAAATTAGGCTAGTCCACACCGTTTCTCACCCCTAACGTCGTCGAAATCGAGATCGGAGCAAGGAAAGGATATATGCACCATCTCATAATTTGGAATTGAAATTCATATTGAACTACCTTTGTATTTAGATAACATGAAATCAATGAGCATGGATGATATTAATGAAAGAAATCTGGGTAAAATGATGACTATGCATGAAGAACACGTCAACTATGATTTTGATAAAATAATGGGTTTTGATCTGTTCTTGGGTGGATTTTTATTAGTCTTGATGTGTTGTTCAAGTTAAAAATTGTCCTTACACAAATAGTTAATGTTTAGGGATGTGGGATGGGAGTTTGGGGAAGTTTCATGGAGCTTTGTAAAAGTTGGAATCTGGAAAACTCGTAACAGCACGAAGAGGATGATGCAGTCAGGTCCAAATCGATTCAGTTTTAAAACTAAATCAATTCGGTGGGCGAATCGATTCGAAATTCCTACCGAATCGACTCAGCTGCCTTGTTTAGATGAGTTTATCCCTTTGAGTTACATTTCACCATGGAATTAATTATGGGAGACTTTTGGTGATAGTTTAGTCATTATATAAAGACTTAAGAAAAAGGTCTTTAAACATTTAGTCAGGGCTCGGTTAATCTTAATGACGAAAAAATTGGGCTTAGGACCGACGATAGTTAACCGATTGAGATGCGTATCGGGAATGAACAATTTGGGTTACGGGAAGAGTAAACCAAAACCTAAGGCAAGTCTAGTGATTTGTTAAATACTGAAATAAATTAGTATAGTTATACACACAACCTATAATATATCATGTACGTAGTATTTATATCTCTCGAATACTCGACGTATTAGTAATTCATGCAGTGAAATCTGTATGTGTTTCCCACAACATAGAACTTAGGGGGCTCACTATGTGTTGTGCATTAGTGGGACTGCCAGGTCATTTGGGTACCTTAGGTTTATGCGTATTCCAAAGGCTAAGAACTATATTAACCTCTGTTGTGTGTTGTATTTATGATTCGAAGAGACATTTCGATTCGGTAGTCCCTGATTTGGTACGTGAGGTACATGGACACTTGATAGCAGAGTATGTCCGCATCGCGGTGGTTATTTCGAGAGATCGTGTAGCTGTATATATTATAGTATGCATATATATACAAGTGTGATTATTTTACTTACGTGTGTTGGTAGAAAAGATAGATGGTGTATATCTAAAAGGAATTTAAGTATGACAAACTTAAATAGATGATGCGATAATAATATTTGGATAAAATGAATTATCTGCTTCAAAGTAGCGTATCGTATGGGCTGTACGGGCGAGTTCAACCAAGTGTAATTAGTTAGGTACATAGGTCTAGTTATGATGGGTAGCATGGCTAGTGTAATACCCCGTACTTTTGGCTATATTTATTTTTTGGGATTAATTAATTAATGAGAATTAATTGGAAATTAATCCGGGTAAAATACTAGCGAGTTGTGAGTTGGTATTTGACTATATTGAGTATATATGATGTTATATGAATATTGAATTATGAGATTTATCGTGAGATTGATATACGGCAATCTGGTCATTTTATTGGGACGCGTGTGACAGTCGCGTCAGGATATAATTATTTTAATTATAAAAGTGAATTTAAATTCTATTAACCGTATGGTCGTTTTGAGTGCGCCAACGCGTCCGGAAGGGTCGAGATAGTCAGAAAACACTAGCCGGGGGTGTAGTTTGGGTCCCGGGGTATTTTTAGGCCATACCGGCAATATAAAGGGTATTTTGGTAATTTCGTATTTTTAGGAATTAAAAATGACGAAAATTAGAGAAGTAAATCTGATGTGGGTTTGACCCACTAAGCCACTAACCAACCCATGTTAACCCAATAGGTTACGTAGGTTATTAGAATTAGGTTCTATTACTTTCCATAAACAAACCCTACCCACCATAGCCATTGGAGAAAAAAAAGCTTAGAGAGGGAGAGAAGGAGAAGGAATTCTGCAGAAAATCTTTACAAAAATCAACACCAAATTCAGAGACAATCGAGGCAAGTGATTTAATTTCTTTTAATTCAGAGAATGTTTCTTCCATGTTAAATAATTTGAAGATTTACAATTGTTCTTGGAAGATAAATGAAAACCCATGTTAATTGGACTTAGAACTTGAATATTGAGGACAAATTGCATGTAGAATCACATAGAGATGATTATTCTGGTATTAATATATGTTGGATGTAACAAAAACGAATCTAGAATGGACTAATTGATGATTACAAATTCTAGGGTTTATGTTCTTGAATAATTGGGGGAAAAGTGTAGAGATTTGTAAATTGATTGATGTTAGGATGAATTAATCCTTTAAAACGTGTTAGGATGTGACTATAGTATATTTAGGATTGATTAGAAACCTTAAAACAATCGTTGGGACTAATTTTAGAGGAGATTTGAGGAGTAGAAATGGTGAAAAACGAGATTGGGAAAAATCTGGGCCGAAACTGGTCCCTCGTTAGAAAACCTTCCCAGGTCGTTCGAACGAGCTTCTAACGAGTTGACCAGTCGCTTCTAACAAAAGGGAATTTCGTTCGATACTTCGTTCGAACGAGATCTCGTTAGAAGGTACAGTTCGTTCGAACGAACTGGATCTCGTTCACGGTGTGCCCCTAAATATCGTGTCTGACAGAGACAAGATATTTGTTTCGAGGTTTTGGGAGAGTTTCCAGGAGGCCATGGGCACGGAATTGCGGTTGAGTACGGCTTATCATCCGCAGACCGATGGGTAGACCGAGCGCACAAATCAGATGTTGGAGGACATGCTGCGCATGTGCATTATTGACTTTGGAGGTGGATGGGAGCAGTACCTTCCACTGGTGGAGTTTGCTTACAACATCTCCTATCAGCTCACTATTGGCATGGCTCCGTTTGAGGCGTTGTACGGTAGGCCTTGTCGTTCCCCAGCATGTTGGTTAGAGGTGGTGGACAACAAACTACTTGGGCCGGAAGTGATTCAGGATACTTCGGCAAGGATTGAGTTGATTCGGAGTCGCATTCGGGTAGCTCAAGACAGGCAGAAGAGTTATGCTGATGCGAAGAGGTTTTTCAGAGAATTCCAAGTGGGGGACCAGGTTTTGCTCAGAGTATCTCCTATGAAGGGGATTATGCGTTTCGGGAAGAAGGGGAAGTTGGCACCAAGGTATGTGGGGCCGTTTCCTATTATTGAGCGGATCGGACCGGTTGCGTATAGACTTGGGTTACCGGAACATTTGCATAGGATTCACGATGTGTTTCATATTTCCTCGCTAAGGAAATACCTTAGAGATAACTTGGCTCATTCTCACATTGCTGTGGAGGACATCGATCTCCAGCCGGATAGCTCCTACGAGGAGGGGCCGATTGCTATTTTGGACCGAAGTGAGAGGAAGCTGCGGTCAAAGATAGTTCCGTTAGTGCGTGTTCAGTGGCGACATCACAATGTCGAGGAGTCCACATGGGAGCGCGAGGATGAGATGCGCGAACGTTATCCAGAGTTGTTTTTAGCAGGTACTTTCTAGTTTCGAATTTCGGGACGAAATTCAGTTATTAGGGGGGAAGTATGTAATACCCCGTACTTTTGGCTATATTTATTTTTTGGGATTAATTAATTAATGAGAATTAATTGGAAATTAATCCGGGTAAAATACTAGCGAGTTGTGAGTTGGTATTTGACTATATTGAGTATATATGATGTTTAATGAATATTGAATTATGAGATTTGTCGTGAGATTGATATACGACAATCTGGTCATTTTATTGGGACGCGTGTGACAGTCGCGTCAGGATATAATTATTTTAATTATAAAAGTGAATTTAAATTCTATTAACCGTATGGTCGTTTTGAGTGCGCCAACGCGTCCGGAAGGGTCGAGATAGTCAGAAAACACTAGCCGGGGGTGTAGTTTGGGTCCCGGGGTATTTTTAGGCCATACCGGCAATATAAAGGGTATTTTGGTAATTTCGTATTTTTATGAATTAAAAATGACGAAAATTAGAGAAGTAAATCTGATGTGGGTTTGACCCACTAAGCCACTAACCAACCCATGTTAACCCAATAGGTTACGTAGGTTATTAGAATTAGGTTCTATTACTTTCCATAAACAAACCCTAGCCACCATAGCCATTGGAGAAAAAAAAGCTTAGAGAGGGAGAGAAGGAGAAGGAATTCTGCAGAAAATCTTTACAAAAATCAACACCAAATTCAGAGACAATCGAGGCAAGTGATTTAATTTCTTTTAATTCAGAGAATGTTTCTTCCATGTTAGATAATTTGAAGATTTACAATTGTTCTTGGAAGATAAATGAAAACCCATGTTAATTGGACTTAGAACTTGAATATTGAGGACAAATTGCATGTAGAATCACATAGAGATGATTATTCTGGTATTAATATATGTTGGATGTAACAAAAACGAATCTAGAATGGACTAATTGATGATTACAAATTCTAGGGTTTATGTTCTTGAATAATTGGGGGAAAAGTGTAGAGATTTGTAAATTGATTGATGTTAGGATGAATTAATCCTTTAAAACGTGTTAGGATGTGACTATAGTATATTTAGGATTGATTAGAGACCTTAAAACAATCGTTGGGACTAATTTTAGAGGAGATTTGAGGAGTAGAAATGGTGAAAAACGAGATTGGGAAAAATCTGGGCCGAAACTGGTCCCTCGTTAGAAGACCTTCCCAGGTCGTTCGAACGAGCTCGTTCGAACGAGCTTCTAACGAGTTGACCAGTCGCTTCTAACAAAAGGAAATTTCGTTCGATACTTCGTTCGAACGAGATCTCGTTAGAAGGTACAGTTCGTTCGAACGAACTGGATCTCGTTCACGGTGTGCCCCTAAATATCGTGTCTGACAGAGACAAGATATTTGTTTCGAGGTTTTGGGAGAGTTTCCAGGAGGCCATGGACACGGAATTGCGGTTGAGTACGGCTTATCATCCGCAGACCGATGGGCAGACCGAGCGCACAAATCAGATGTTGGAGGACATGCTGCGCATGTGCATTATTGACTTTGGAGGTGGATGGGAGCAGTACCTTCCACTGGTGGAGTTTGCTTACAACATCTCCTATCAGCTCACTATTGGCATGGCTCCGTTTGAGGCGTTGTACGGTAGGCCTTGTCGTTCCCCAGCATGTTGGTTAGAGGTGGTGGACAACAAACTACTTGGGCCGGAAGTGATTCAGGATACTTCGGCAAGGATTGAGTTGATTCGGAGTCGCATTCGGGTAGCTCAAGACAGGCAGAAGAGTTATGCTGATGCGAAGAGGTTTTTCAGAGAATTCCAAGTGGGGGACCAGGTTTTGCTCAGAGTATCTCCTATGAAGGGGATTATGCGTTTCGGGAAGAAGGGGAAGTTGGCACCAAGGTATGTGGGGCCGTTTCCTATTATTGAGCGGATCGGACCGGTTGCGTATAGACTTGGGTTACCGGAACATTTGCATAGGATTCACGATGTGTTTCATATTTCCTCGCTAAGGAAATACCTTAGAGATAACTTGGCTCATTCTCACATTGCTGTGGAGGACATCGATCTCCAGCCGGATAGCTCCTACGAGGAGGGGCCGATTGCTATTTTGGACCGAAGTGAGAGGAAGCTGCGGTCAAAGATAGTTCCGTTAGTGCGTGTTCAGTGGCGACATCACAATGTCGAGGAGTCCACATGGGAGCGCGAGGATGAGATGCGCGAACGTTATCCAGAGTTGTTTTTAGCAGGTACTTTCTAGTTTCGAATTTCGGGACGAAATTCAGTTATTAGGGGGGAAGTATGTAATACCCCGTACTTTTGGCTATATTTATTTTTTGGGATTAATTAATTAATGAGAATTAATTGGAAATTAATCCGGGTAAAATACTAGCGAGTTGTGAGTTGGTATTTGACTATATTGAGTATATATGATGTTTAATGAATATTGAATTATGAGATTTGTCGTGAGATTGATATACGACAATCTGGTCATTTTATTGGGACGCGTGTGACAGTCGCGTCAGGATATAATTATTTTAATTATAAAAGTGAATTTAAATTCTATTAACCGTATGGTCGTTTTGAGTGCGCCAACGCGTCCGGAAGGGTCGAGATAGTCAGAAAACACTAGCCGGGGGTGTAGTTTGGGTCCCGAGGTATTTTTAGGCCATACCGGCAATATAAAGGGTATTTTGGTAATTTCGTATTTTTAGGAATTAAAAATGACGAAAATTAGAGAAGTAAATCTGATGTGGGTTTGACCCACTAAGCCACTAACCAACCCATGTTAACCCAATAGGTTACGTAGGTTATTAGAATTAGGTTCTATTACTTTCCATAAACAAACCCTAGCCACCATAGCCATTGGAGAAAAAAAAGCTTAGAGAGGGAGAGAAGGAGAAGGAATTCTGCAGAAAATCTTTACAAAAATCAACACCAAATTCAGAGACAATCGAGGCAAGTGATTTAATTTCTTTTAATTCAGAGAATGTTTCTTCCATGTTAGATAATTTGAAGATTTACAATTGTTCTTGGAAGATAAATGAAAACCCATGTTAATTGGACTTAGAACTTGAATATTGAGGACAAATTGCATGTAGAATCACATAGAGATGATTATTCTGGTATTAATATATGTTGGATGTAACAAAAACGAATCTAGAATGGACTAATTGATGATTACAAATTCTAGGGTTTATGTTCTTGAATAATTGGGGGAAAAGTGTAGAGATTTGTAAATTGATTGATGTTAGGATGAATTAATCCTTTAAAACGTGTTAGGATGTGACTATAGTATATTTAGGATTGATTAGAGACCTTAAAACAATCGTTGGGACTAATTTTAGAGGAGATTTGAGGAGTAGAAATGGTGAAAAACGAGATTGGGAAAAATCTGGGCCGAAACTGGTCCCTCGTTAGAAGACCTTCCCAGGTCGTTCGAACGAACTCGTTCGAACGAGCTTCTAACGAGTTGACCTGTCGCTTCTAACAAAAGGGAATTTCGTTCGATACTTCGTTCGAACGAGATCTCGTTAGAAGGTACAGTTCGTTCGAACGAACTGGATCTCGTTCACGGTGTGCCCCTAAATATCGTGTCTGACAGAGACAAGATATTTGTTTCGAGGTTTTGGGAGAGTTTCCAGGAGGCCATGGACACGGAATTGCGGTTGAGTACGGCTTATCATCCGCAGACCGATGGGCAGACCGAGCGCACAAATCAGATGTTGGAGGACATGCTGCGCATGTGCATTATTGACTTTGGAGGTGGATGGGAGCAGTACCTTCCACTGGTGGAGTTTGCTTACAACATCTCCTATCAGCTCACTATTGGCATGGCTCCGCCTTGTCGTTCCCCAGCATGTTGGTTAGAGGTGGTGGACAACAAACTACTTGGGCCGGAAGTGATTCAGGATACTTCGGCAAGGATTGAGTTGATTCGGAGTCGCATTCGGGTAGCTCAAGACAGGCAGAAGAGTTATGCTGATGCGAAGAGGTTTTTCAGAGAATTCCAAGTGGGGGACCAGGTTTTGCTCAGAGTATCTCCTATGAAGGGGATTATGCGTTTCGGGAAGAAGGGGAAGTTGGCACCAAGGTATGTGGGGCCGTTTCCTATTATTGAGCGGATCGGACCGGTTGCGTATAGACTTGGGTTACCGGAACATTTGCATAGGATTCACGATGTGTTTCATATTTCCTCGCTAAGGAAATACCTTAGAGATAACTTGGCTCATTCTCACATTGCTGTGGAGGACATCGATCTCCAGCCGGATAGCTCCTACGAGGAGGGGCCGATTGCTATTTTGGACCGAAGTGAGAGGAAGCTGCGGTCAAAGATAGTTCCGTTAGTGCGTGTTCAGTGGCGACATCACAATGTCGAGGAGTCCACATGGGAGCGCGAGGATGAGATGCGCGAACGTTATCCAGAGTTGTTTTTAGCAGGTACTTTCTAGTTTCGAATTTCGGGACGAAATTCAGTTATTAGGGGGGAAGTATGTAATACCCCGTACTTTTGGCTATATTTATTTTTTGGGATTAATTAATTAGTGAGAATTAATTGGAAATTAATCCGGGTAAAATACTAGCGAGTTGTGAGTTGGTATTTGACTATATTGAGTATATATGATGTTTAATGAATATTGAATTATGAGATTTGTCGTGAGATTGATATACGACAATCTGGTCATTTTATTGGGACGCGTGTGACAGTCGCGTCAGGATATAATTATTTTAATTATAAAAGTGAATTTAAATTCTATTAACCGTATGGTCGTTTTGAGTGCGCCAACGCGTCCGGAAGGGTCGAGATAGTCAGAAAACACTAGCCGGGGGTGTAGTTTGGGTCCCGGGGTATTTTTAGGCCATACCGGCAATATAAAGGGTATTTTGGTAATTTCGTATTTTTAGGAATTAAAAATGACGAAAATTAGAGAAGTAAATCTGATGTGGGTTTGACCCACTAAGCCACTAACCAACCCATGTTAACCCAATAGGTTACGTAGGTTATTAGAATTAGGTTCTATTACTTTCCATAAACAAACCCTAGCCACCATAGCCATTGGAGAAAAAAAAGCTTAGAGAGGGAGAGAAGGAGAAGGAATTCTGCAGAAAATCTTTACAAAAATCAACACCAAATTCAGAGACAATCGAGGCAAGTGATTTAATTTCTTTTAATTCAGAGAATGTTTCTTCCATGTTAGATAATTTGAAGATTTACAATTGTTCTTGGAAGATAAATGAAAACCCATGTTAATTGGACTTAGAACTTGAATATTGAGGACAAATTGCATGTAGAATCACATAGAGGTGATTATTCTGGTATTAATATATGTTGGATGTAACAAAAACGAATCTAGAATGGACTAATTGATGATTACAAATTCTAGGGTTTATGTTCCTGAATAATTGGGGGAAAAGTGTAGAGATTTGTAAATTGATTGATGTTAGGATGAATTAATCCTTTAAAACGTGTTAGGATGTGACTATAGTATATTTAGGATTGATTAGAGACCTTAAAACAATCGTTGGGACTAATTTTAGAGGAGATTTGAGGAGTAGAAATGGTGAAAAACGAGATTGGGAAAAATCTGGGCCGAAACTGGTCCCTCGTTAGAAGACCTTCCCAGGTCGTTCGAACGAGCTCGTTCGAACGAGCTTCTAACGAGTTGACCAGTCGCTTCTAACAAAAGGGAATTTCGTTCGATACTTCGTTCGAACGAGATTTCGTTAGAAGGTACAGTTCGTTCGAACGAACTGGATCTCGTTCACGGTGTGCCCCTAAATATCGTGTCTGACAGAGACAAGATATTTGTTTCGAGGTTTTGGGAGAGTTTCCAGGAGGCCATGGGCACGGAATTGCGGTTGAGTACGGCTTATCATCCGCAGACCGATGGGCAGACCGAGCGCACAAATCAGATGTTGGAGGACATGCTGCGCATGTGCATTATTGACTTTGGAGGTGGATGGGAGCAGTACCTTCCACTGGTGGAGTTTGCTTACAACAACTCCTATCAGCTCACTATTGGCATGGCTCCGTTTGTGGCGTTGTACGGTAGGCCTTGTCGTCCCCAGCATGTTGGTTAGAGGTGGTGGACAACAAACTACTTGGGCCGGAAGTGATTCAGGATACTTCGGCAAGGATTGAGTTGATTCGGAGTCGCATTCGGGTAGCTCAAGACAGGCAGAAGAGTTATGCTGATGCGAAGAGGTTTTTCAGAGAATTCCAAGTGGGGGACCAGGTTTTGCTCAGAGTATCTCCTATGAAGGGGATTATGCGTTTCGGGAAGAAGGGGAAGTTGGCACCAAGGTATGTGGGGCCGTTTCCTATTATTGAGCGGATCGGACCGGTTGCGTATAGACTTGGGTTACCGGAACATTTGCATAGGATTCACGATGTGTTTCATATTTCCTCGCTAAGGAAATACCTTAGAGATAACTTGGCTCATTCTCACATTGCTGTGGAGGACATCGATCTCCAGCCGGATAGCTCCTACGAGGAGGGGCCGATTGCTATTTTGGACCGAAGTGAGAGGAAGCTGCGGTCAAAGATAGTTCCGTTAGTGCGTGTTCAGTGGCGACATCACAATGTCGAGGAGTCCACATGGGAGCGCGAGGATGAGATGCGCGAACGTTATCCAGAGTTGTTTTTAGCAGGTACTTTCTAGTTTCGAATTTCGGGACGAAATTCAGTTATTAGGGGGGAAGTATGTAATACCCCGTACTTTTGGCTATATTTATTTTTTGGGATTAATTAATTAATGAGAATTAATTGGAAATTAATCCGGGTAAAATACTAGCGAGTTGTGAGTTGGTATTTGACTATATTGAGTATATATGATGTTATATGAATATTGAATTATGAGATTTGTCGTGAGATTGATATACGACAATCTGGTCATTTTATTGGGACGCGTGTGACAGTCGCGTCAGGATATAATTATTTTAATTATAAAAGTGAATTTAAATTCTATTAACCGTATGGTCCTTTTGAGTGCGCCAACGCATCCGGAAGGGTCGAGATAGTCAGAAAACACTAGCCGGGGGTGTAGTTTGGGTCCCGGGGTATTTTTAGGCCATACCGGCAATATAAAGGGTATTTTGGTAATTTCGTATTTTTAGGAATTAAAAATGACGAAAATTAGAGAAGTAAATCTGATGTGGGTTTGACCCACTAAGCCACTAACCAACCCATGTTAACCCAATAGGTTACGTAGGTTATTAGAATTAGGTTCTATTACTTTCCATAAACAAACCCTAGCCACCATAGCCATTGGAGAAAAAAAAGCTTAGAGAGGGAGAGAAGGAGAAGGAATTCTGCAGAAAATCTTTACAAAAATCAACACCAAATTCAGAGACAATCGAGGCAAGTGATTTAATTTCTTTTAATTCAGAGAATGTTTCTTCCATGTTAGATAATTTGAAGATTTACAATTGTTCTTGGAAGATAAATGAAAACCCATGTTAATTGGACTTAGAACTTGAATATTGAGGACAAATTGCATGTAGAATCACATAGAGATGATTATTCTGGTATTAATATATGTTGGATGTAACAAAAACGAATCTAGAATGGACTAATTGATGATTACAAATTCTAGGGTTTATGTTCTTGAATAATTGGGGGAAAAGTGTAGAGATTTGTAAATTGATTGATGTTAGGATGAATTAATCCTTTAAAACGTGTTAGGATGTGACTATAGTATATTTAGGATTGATTAGAGACCTTAAAACAATCGTTGGGACTAATTTTAGAGGAGATTTGAGGAGTAGAAATGGTGAAAAACGAGATTGGGAAAAATCTGGGCCGAAACTGGTCCCTCGTTAGAAGACCTTCCCTGGTCGTTCGAACGAGCTCGTTCGAACGAGCTTCTAACGAGTTGACCAGTCGCTTCTAACAAAAGGGAATTTCGTTCGATACTTCGTTCGAACGAGATCTCGTTAGAAGGTACAGTTCGTTCGAACGAACTGGATCTCGTTCACGGTGTGCCCCTAAATATCGTGTCTGACAGAGACAAGATATTTGTTTCGAGGTTTTGGGAGAGTTTCCAGGAGGCCATGGGCACGGAATTGCGGTTGAGTACGGCTTATCATCCGCAGACCGATGGGCAGACCGAGCGCACAAATCAGATGTTGGAGGACATGCTGCGCATGTGCATTATTGACTTTGGAGGTGGATGGGAGCAGTACCTTCCACTGGTGGAGTTTGCTTACAACAACTCCTATCAGTTCACTATTGGCATGGCTCCGTTTGTGGCGTTGTACGGTAGGCCTTGTCGTTCCCCAGCATGTTGGTTAGAGGTGGGGGACAACAAACTACTTGGGCCGGAAGTGATTCAGGATACTTCGGCAAGGATTGAGTTGATTCGGAGTCGCATTCGGGTAGCTCAAGACAGGCAGAAGAGTTATGCTGATGCGAAGAGGTTTTTCAGAGAATTCCAAGTGGGGGACCAGGTTTTGCTCAGAGTATCTCCTATGAAGGGGATTATGCGTTTCGGGAAGAAGGGGAAGTTGGCACCAAGGTATGTGGGGCCGTTTCCTATTATTGAGCGGATCGGACCGGTTGCGTATAGACTTGGGTTACCGGAACATTTGCATAGGATTCACGATGTGTTTCATATTTCCTCGCTAAGGAAATACCTTAGAGATAACTTGGCTCATTCTCACATTGCTGTGGAGGACATCGATCTCCAGCCGGATATTTTTTCTACCAGGAGGGGCCGATTGCTATTTTGGACCGAAGTGGGAGGAAGCTGCGGTCAAAGATAGTTCCGTTAGTGCGTGTTCAGTGGCGACATCACAATGTCGAGGAGTCCACATGGGAGCGCGAGGATGAGATGCGCGAACGTTATCCAGAGTTGTTTTTAGCAGGTACTTTCTAGTTTCGAATTTCGGGACGAAATTCAGTTATTAGGGGGGAAGTATGTAATACCCCGTACTTTTGGCTATATTTATTTTTTGGGATTAATTAATTAATGAGAATTAATTGGAAATTAATCCGGGTAAAATACTAGCGAGTTGTGAGTTGGTATTTGACTATATTGGGTATATATGATGTTATATGAATATTGAATTATGAGATTTGTCGTGAGATTGATATACGGCAATCTGGTCATTTTATTGGGACGCGTGTGACAGTCGCGTCAGGATATAATTATTTTAATTATAAAAGTGAATTTAAATTCTATTAACCGTATGGTCCTTTTGAGTGCGCCAACGCGTCCGGAAGGGTCGAGATAGTCAGAAAACACTAGCCGGGGGTGTAGTTTGGGTCCCGGGGTATTTTTAGGCCATACCGGCAATATAAAGGGTATTTTGGTAATTTCGTATTTTTAGGAATTAAAAATGACGAAAATTAGAGAAGTAAATCTGATGTGGGTTTGACCCACTAAGCCACTAACCAACCCATGTTAACCCAATAGGTTACGTAGGTTATTAGAATTAGGTTCTATTACTTTCCATAAACAAACCCTAGCCACCATAGCCATTGGAGAAAAAAAAGCTTAGAGAGGGAGAGAAGGAGAAGGAATTCTGCAGAAAATCTTTACAAAAATCAACACCAAATTCAGAGACAATCGAGGCAAGTGATTTAATTTCTTTTAATTCAGAGAATGTTTCTTCCATGTTAGATAATTTGAAGATTTACAATTGTTCTTGGAAGATAAATGAAAACCCATGTTAATTGGACTTAGAACTTGAATATTGAGGACAAATTGCATGTAGAATCACATAGAGATGATTATTCTGGTATTAATATATGTTGGATGTAACAAAAACGAATCTAGAATGGACTAATTGATGATTACAAATTCTAGGGTTTATGTTCTTGAATAATTGGGGGAAAAGTGTAGAGATTTGTAAATTGATTGATGTTAGGATGAATTAATCCTTTAAAACGTGTTAGGATGTGACTATAGTATATTTAGGATTGATTAGAGACCTTAAAACAATCGTTGGGACTAATTTTAGATGAGATTTGAGGAGTAGAAATGGTGAAAAACGAGATTGGGAAAAATCTGGGCCGAAACTGGTCCCTCGTTAGAAGACCTTCCCAGGTCGTTCGAAAGAGCTCATTCGAACGAGCTTCTAACGAGTTGACCAGTCGCTTCTAACAAAAGGGAATTTCGTTCGATACTTCGTTCGAACGAGATCTCGTTAGAAGGTACATTTCGTTCGAACGAACTGGATCTCGTTCGAACAGCCTCGTTCGAACGAGACTTCTAACGAGCTGGCAGTTTAGGCCTTTTTGGCCTGTTTTGATTTTGGGAATCCCGTAAACTTGTTCGAGGGTAGAGATAACATTCCTTTGATGATGTATTGATAGATTTGGGACTTTTGGGTTATTATGAGGAGTAAATTATATACGAGTGATTTAAATCAATGGACCGTTTGGGTTGAGACGTGAGTGTCTACTACGACGTGAGAATAAATTATGGTGCGTATGATTATAAACCGGAATCATATAAAGTGTATAAATTATATGTTGGTACTAGAATGAGAATAGTACTACAATTAATCTACGGGATTACTTAGACGTGTGTTTACTTAGTATTGGTATATGATTTGTGTGTATGACATACCTACCATACTTGCTATCACGGGAGGTTTGCGTTCGCTTAGGGCCCTCTAATCCTTGTGTTGCCCGGATTTAGACTGGTTACCTCGATGAACATAGGTCAGAGAAAGACTTATTGGGATGTTAATAAGTCCGTTGATCGTGGGAGCGTAGGTATGTGCGTGACCCATGTGATGTGACTGTGTTCGCCTCCACTATTTGTGATTTGTGTTATCTGAACTATTCCCGAGAGATTCGGAATATGTGATCCTTATGTACGTGATGTACCGGGATGGATAGCAGAGTATGTGTGCACCGCAGCTTAGTCTCGGGGTGCTTATATTGTATATTTATGTTGTGGAAATATACGCTTAATAAACTGGGAACTTTCATATAGTATTGTGTGTAACTATGGAATAACATAGAGGGTTAATTTATAACGAGCTGTATTACTCTTGTATGAGAACCTAAATTTACATTAAGCACCTATTTAAACTGAGATCGTTATAATGTTAATGGAACCGAGTAATAAGGGTAGGACCTATGACAATCTAGCTAGATATGATGTCACTTAGCTAGTGGTTTGTGTCGTTTTAGATGGGTACTTACGTTAGGAGTGCACAGTTAGACGAGAGGTGAGAATATCATGTGAGTGCACGTCCTAACATGTACTTTACATTTAATGTTTTAAATGTTTTTAAAGCACTTGCAGGTTTTTAAAATATCTCCACATTCGGGCTCTGACCCGTTTGCTTTCAAATCTATTTTCTTGTAAAACCATTTTAGGTGCCCAGCCACAAGGACACCATGCATAGGATACTCATTCAGGTGACGAGCTGTAGCTGTTTGTGGAAGCTACAGGGAATTGCTTTTAGACGCTTCTACCATTTGGATTCCTGATTCAGTATTTATCAGTTGTAGGGCATGTTGCCCATTTCTTTTAGAGACATCTTCCCATTTCAGTTTTTCAGACTTTGGCATGTATTGATCCAGTATTCAGTTTAGTTATTTCAGTTTGTGGTATTGTTGTGAGGAGTTTTCCTCCAGACTTTATTTATATTATGTGATGGTTACTCTATTTACTTCATTATGGTGAATGGTGTTATTATTCTTCATTACACTTGTTGCATGTTAATCAGACTTAAATTAAAATTTGGCAACTTACTTTTTAAATACTAGGTGGTTAGTAATCATAAAAATGTTTTCGACAGTGATGCTATTAACTGGACCAACTTGGCATTTTGAATTAATTTAATAAAGGAGTAGCTACCCGGTATTTAATTAGTCGGGGTGTCACAGCTAGGTGGGTAAAATAGGAGACGTTAGGTGTGCACAAATAGATGAGAGGTGAAGAACTCAAGGGAGTGTATGGTGGACTAACTTGTGTATCTAATAATTGCTTTTATAACTGCAATTTAAATACTTGCTAAATATTTTTCAAAGGTTCTGGGCTCTGGCCGGTGTCAAATCTAGTTTCCAAAACATTTTATAGGAACCCCAAACTTGATGGACTCATTCTAAGGATGCGTAGTTGCAGCATTTGTGGAGGCTTGCAGGAGTTGCTTTGACGCCTCAATTAATTCCTAGATTATGGTATATGATTCAGTCTTTCGTTTGGGCATGTTGCCCCTTAAGTTGATACATTCATTTAGTTTTATTTATCAGACTATGTTTTGGGGTTCATTTTTATTTCCGTAGACTTAGGCTTTGGATATTACTTTGGAACCGATGGTTTTTTCGTATTTATTTCTCTCTATTTATCGCGTGATGATTCGGACTGCTATTATTTGTGTGAATGGTTGAGTTTGATTATTAAAATTTTCGCATGTTGTTATATGATTAATGAAAGATAAAATTTGGCACCGACTTAATTTAACATAGGAGGTTTAGTAATTTAAAAAGTTTCGACAAGGATGTTAAGAATGAACCAAGTGAGATTCGTGTCCATAGGATCCGTGCGGCTTATACGATTTCAACATAGCGTTCTTCGATATAGAGCCCTATTGATATTGATATGGTTGTTGGATTCATGATCACGTATTTGATATAACGTTCTTCTATTATTATATTTATATTAATTGTACTCATACAATTCGATCTGATTTCATATTCCACCAAGGAGAAGACCGGCAACGGCAGCGACGAGAGTTGATGAGAGAGAGGCTCAACAGGAGCCACCGCCGTCACAGCCACCGCTGGGCAGCTAAGGCAACAGAGGTAGTCGTTAATGTGGCACAGGCAGTTAACATCGCTATGACTGCCATGGCACTTCACTTTCCACCACAACAGCCACCGACCCAATCGCCATCGGAGTAGGCATATAAGAAAGCATGTGTGTTGAAAGAGTACAAAATTCCATAATCCACCACGCAGCCACCGACCCAATCGCCATCGGAGTAGGCATATAAGGAAGCATGTGTGTTGAAAGAGTACAAAATTCCATAATCGAGAGTCCCACTTACATACTTAAAAATTCTCTTATGTACTAACAAGTGATATTCTTTCGGACATGCTTGAAAGCGGGTGCACACTCCTATAGAGACGACTAGCGATGAGATAAAAAATGCTACCTATCATACCCCTATAGAGTGTCGAAAATAATGCTCGTGGGACTTTCGATTATAGAATATGATACTTTTCGAACACGCATGCTTCCTTATATGCTTACGACGATGGCAATTGAGTAGAAAAAAAATTACCTGGACGAACCAGATGGGAGGAGAATGGGGCTGCAATGGAGGTTTGGAGAGGAAAAGAGGGTACATCCTGCTTAGGGTTTTGGAGAGAATGAACTAGTAAAGGAAAAAGTGTTAGGTTCTTAAAATTAAAAGGATACACACATGTGGGGAAGAAAAGAACATGTTTACCCCGGCTGCAAACCCGCGCCCGCGGGGATTATCGTCACAACCGCGATCGGGGAACATTCGTGCGTAAAACGAGGTCAGGGGTGGGTGTTACCAAAAACGGCGAAAAAATTCAAATTTTACAAAAACTTAAAAGACCACCAAAATAAATCAACTAAAATAAAAATAAAGTAAAATACAATTTCATATAAAAAAAGAAAAATGAAAGTTAATTGCATTAAATTACTTTGATGTCTTGCAGCACCACACAACGAGTCACGGAAAATGGGTGATTGACGTCTATATTCGATCGAGTGAAAATCTCTCATTTAATCAACACGCGAACACGTAGTGTAAATGGTAAGCCGCATGTTAATTCCCATCGTGAATAAAAGGTCAAATATTTCGAGTTCAAAATGTTGCAATCTAGAGCGTTTTTCGAATCCCTTAACAATTGAATAAAGCCAGAATACAAAAAAAAAATCACATACTAGACGAGACATTGCAAACCCATCGGTCTTCAATTTATATCTCCCTCAAAATGCCCTTGTTTTTTATTTTTCTAATAATATTTTTTTAAGGAGCACATAATAGACAATTTTGCCAATGGAGCTTTCATCTCGCTTAGGGCAGAATTTCCCATTGCATCTCATCATTTTTTATAAGAATCTTCACAAGCAATGGTTCTTACATGCAGTGCTGAAAAATCTCGCGACGAAAATGTATTAGGCCCAATTGAGTGTGAACGAGCAAAATCAGATTGGCTAGTAGATATGCATCGAAGATACACCATAATTCATTTGTGTGTACGTGTGAAAAATGGGATCCTTTAGACACAGATTTATTTTACTAGACTATGGTAAACGCTATAAAATAGTCAAGTGAGATAAGAATGAAATCTATCACGTTACGTGACACGTAAAACTAAGAAGATGGGCAGTTACCAGAAGATGGGATATAAGACTC
Organism: Sambucus nigra; assembly: GCA_949130495.1. NCBI lineage: Eukaryota > Viridiplantae > Streptophyta > Magnoliopsida > Dipsacales > Adoxaceae > Sambucus > Sambucus nigra. Next base: position 2,111,002 of record CASBWL010000031.1, read on the forward strand.
ATACAACAACATAGCGTTACAGTCTTCCGAAATAAAAATATTTTAGGGTTTTATAAAAGACAAATAAAATTGCAAAATACTTTTGGGTTTTCCAAAATAAAGAATATAAAAATATATACATATTCTGAACTGAATATAAAAATTGAAAAAATAAAAGTAAGAAAAAATATGTTGCACGAGTTCAATAGACGATTTTTGTATTATAACAATTATAATAAATCAAGAGATAATAGATCCTAATCTAGAATACGACAACATCCTAATCTATGGAGCACACCCCAATGGACTTCTTTAAGGTTCTCGAACCTAAATGAGTCGAGAGGTTCGGTGACGATATCAGCATATTGAACATCTGTCAAAACATAACTAATGGAAATTACATTTTCCTAGACAAAATCTCGAATGAAGTGATTAAGAATACTAGTGTGGTTAGTGAGAGTTTTCATGGGATTTTTGAAATGTTTATAGCACTTGTGTTATCACCATATATAGTCATCCCCTCTCGATCTATTGCAAAATCATAAAGAATTTGTTTCATCCAGATAAGTTGTGTGCAAAAACTAACTGCAGCTATGTACTAGACCTCGGCAGTCGACAATTAAAATTCAATTTTGTTCCTTTCTTCACAAAGACACAAGTGCACTAGCTAGATAAAAACAACTCTTTTGTCCTTCGGACATCTCCGACCCAATCGCCATCGGAGTAGGCATAGAAGCATACGTATCGAAAGAGTACAAATTTCTCTCCATAATCGAGAGTCCCGCTCACATACTTAATAACTCTCTTAACTACTAACAAGTGGATTCTTTTGGACATGATTTAAAAGGGGTGCCACTATGGGCTATATCAGGACAACTAGCGGTGACACTTATCATACCCATATAGAGTCACTGAAACAAAGTGCTTGGGACTCTCGATTATAGAATTTGGCACTCTTTCAACACGCATACTTCCTTATATGCTTAATCTAATGGCGATTAAGTAGAAAAAAAAAATTACCTGGACGAATAAGATGGGAGGATAATGGAGGTTCAATGGAGGTTTGGAAAGAAAAAACGGTACACCCCTCTTAGGATTTTGGAGAGAATGAACAGGTAAAGGAAAAAGTTTGGTTTCTAAATATTAAAAGCATACACGCGTGTGGAGAAGAAACGGATACGTTTACCCCCACAACACACAAGCGCTTATGGGGGTTATCGCCCCCACCGCAATCTGGGGGCGTGCGGGCAAAGCGGGTTCAAGGGTGCGTGTTAACAAAAAAAAAAAAAAAAAAAAGGGAATCGGCTAGAAAATTCCAATTTCAGATGAACTTTAAAGGTCACCAAAGAAATCAACTAAAATAAAATTTAAGGAAAATACAATTTCATATAAAATTAAAAAAAATGAAAATTAATAGCATTAAATTTTACTTTGATGGCTTTCAACACCACACATCTAACCCAACTATTGACACAAATAATAGCAGTCCGAATCATCACGAGATAAATAGAGATATAAATACCAAATAAACCATTGGTTCCAAAGTAATATACAAACCATGAGTCTGCAGAAATAAAATTGAACCCCAAAACATAGTATGATAAATAAAACTAAAAGAATGTATCAACTGAAGGGGAAATATGCCCAAATGAAAGACTGAATCATATATCCAAATCTAGGAATTAATTTAAGTGTTTAAGCAACTCCTGCACGCCTCCACAAATGGTACAACTACACATCCCTGAAATGAATCATCAAGCTCGGGTCTGAGCCCAAAACCTTTGAAAAATATTTAGCAAGTATTTAAATTGCAGTTATAAAAACAGTTATTAGATACACACGTTAGTTCAACGTACACTCCATTGAGTTCACCTCCCATTTATAGTGCACACCTAACGTCTCATATCTTACCCACCTAGCCATATTACCCAGCTTAACTAGGCCTAGGTACCTAACTAACCACACTAGGTTAAGCTCCCTCGTACCGCCCATACGATACGCTACTGTCAAGCCGATATCTCATTTTAACCGAATATTATTTTCGCATCATCTATTTAAGTTTCTCATACTTAAATTACTTTTAGATATACATTATCTATCTTTTCTACCATCACACATAAGTAGAATAATCACCTTTGTATATACATGCCGCACAATAATATATACAGCTACAGCATCTCTCGGAATGACCACTAGGATGCGGGCATACTCTGCTATCAAGTCCATGTACCTCTCGTACCAATTCAGGGATTACCGGCTCGAAATGTCTCCTCGAACCATAAATCAAACAACCCACAATGGAGGCGAATATAGTTCTAAGCCTTTCGAATACGCATATACCTAACGTACCCAAATGACCTGCCAGTCCCCCTAATACACAACGCATAGTGAGCCGCCCTAAGTTCTATGGTCTGAAGTTCACATCCAAACCTCGCTGGAATCGCCAAGGTGGGATCTCCCTCTGCACGGAACCTCTCGTGATGGCAGCAACGTGGGTATGTTCACTTTTGAACCTCTCCCGATATATATATATATAGTACTGCTCTTGTGCGGACCAGTCCGCATTTTAAGAGTGCGGACCGGACATGTGTCACCTAGCGGTGACCCTAGAAATTATAGGCACTCTCTCTTTTTTGGGCTCACCGCCACGCGACACATGTTCGGTCCGCACTCTTAAAATGCGGACTGGTCCGCACAAGATCAGTATTGTACATATATATATATATATATATACTCAGTATAGGTTTACACACAGTCTGTAATATATTCCTTACGTAGTATTTATATCTCTCGAATACTCGACGTAATAGTAATTTGCACTTTATTTCCGTAGTTTTTCAAGTATCACTCACTCACCACTCAAAGGGTCCCAATTATCTTTTAAGTTATTTCAGTAGTTAACACATCACTATACTAATGGCGTTTGCCTTAGGTCATGGTTTACTCCTTGCGTAACCCCAATTGTAAATTTCCAATACACATCTCAATCGGCTAACTATCGTCGGTCCCCATCCCAATTTTTCTCTCATTAAGATTAACCGAGCCCTCACTAAATATTTACTGGCCTTTTCTGAAGTCTTTATATAATTACTAAAATATTACCCAAGTCTCCCATAATTAATTTCATGGTGAAATATAACTTAAAAGGAAAAACTCATCAAAACTGGGCAGCCAAATCGATTCGGTAGGGATTCCGAATCGATGCACCCACCGAATCGAATCGATTCGGACCTGACTGCATCATTCTCATCGTGCGGATACGGGTTTTCCACATTAAATTTTTAACATTAACTATATGCGTAGGGACAATTTTTAACGTTAACACATCAAGACCAATAGAAATCTTTCGTAGAACTGATCAAAACCCATTATTTCATCAAAACCATAGATTGTGTTCTTCATGTATAGTCATCATTTTACCCAAATTACTTTCATTAATATCATCCATACTCACTGATTTCATCAATCTACATACAAGAATTATTATATATGAATTTCAACTCCAAATCACGACTTCTACCCACCCAAATCCCCAAAATCATCATTTAAATCACGAATTGAAACCTACTACATAGATATTATAACAAACTCAAAGTAATGCAAGATAAACATTTGCCTTGCAGGTCTGATTTACGTTCTGAGATGGTGAGGATGTCCTCTCCTTGCTCCGATCTCGATTCCGGCGACGTTCAGGGCGAGAAACGGTGTGGAATAGCCTACGTTTCTTCTCCTCTTCCTCTTTATGCCCTCCTCTCTCTCCAAAGTGTTGTAACCCTAGCCTCACACTCAAATGGGTTGATAGAACACTCTAATTTTCGAAGTTCCCTCTACCCTAGACTCCTAAATGATCGAAATGCCCTTACTTGATGCCGGGTTGGTATAAAATCGTCTTGGTACCCAATCAGCACACCCGACTACACTATTTTGACAATTTCGACCCATTCGGAACCAACCGTGACCTCGAAATTGCCATCCGAGTCACCCTACAATAATTTCCTATATCGACCGCATATAGTCTACACGCGACTCTCGGTTGTTGTCACGTCACTATCACTCGCTGTGACGAAAAATAATTATTTAATACTCACTCAGTAATTTTATTCCATAAATATTAATCTTTCTCTCCCGATTAAAAATTTAAGAAACACATAATGTTTTAATTTAATTAAATGTAATTTAAAATAATCGAGTTAGTTAAATTTTAAATAGTCAGAAATATGGGGTGTTACATACTTCCCCCCCTACAAATGAATTTCGTCCTCGAAATTTGGACGTACCTGCGGTGAATAACTCGGCTCTCGCATGTGATCCTCCCGCTCCTACGTCGACTCGCCCACATTTTGGTGCCCTCACTGAACTCGAACTAAGCTTACCACCTTAGACCGCAGCTTATGCTTACTACGATCAAGTATCGCCACAAGTCTCTCCTCGTAAGAGATATCTAGCTGCAAATCTATCTCCTTCAATGGAACGTGCCAAAAAGTCAATCTCGCTCCTCTGGTACCTCTTCTGACACGTGGAATAATCCGCTGTAAATGCTCTGGTAAGTCCAGCTTATATACAACTTGTCTCACCCTCTCGATAATCGGAAACAGTCCCAGAAAGGTATCGCAGAGAGGATTGCACAACGGTGATAGTGGATCGGTTGACTAAGGTGGTCCATTTTCTACCGCTTCGCAAGGATTTTGAGTCGAGAGAGAGCATGCGCAGTCGCTCATTGTTGAGATAGTGGGGTTGCACAGGGTCCGATTATTGTGTCGGACCGAGACAAGATTTGTGTCCTATTTCTCACAGAGTTTTAAGGAGGCTATGGGCACGAATTTACGTTTGGGCACGAATTTACCACCATATGTAACACCCCATATTTTTAAGTACTTAAAAATTAACTAACAAGGTTATTTTAAATTACACGTGTGACGTAATTTAATTTAATTAAAACATTATGTATTTATTAAAATATTAATCGGGAGAGATAAAGATTAATATTTATAGAATAAAATTACTAAGTGAGTAGTAAATGATTATTTTACGTTATAGCGAGTTATAGTGACGTGACAGTGTTATAATGTAATACCCCGTACTTTTGGCTATATTTATTTTTGGGATTAATTAATTAAATGCGTATTAATTGGAAATTAATCCGGGTTATAAATACTAATATGATGTGATTTGGTATTTGTTTATGTACATATAAGATTATATATGTATTTGGTATTATGAAATTTGTCGTGAGATTTATATACGGCAATTTGGAAATTTTGTTGAGACGCGTGGGACCGTCGCGTCACGGTATAATATTTTATTAATAAAAGTGAATTTAAAATCTATAATCCGTATGGTCGTTTTGAGTGCGCCAACGCGCCCGGAAGGGTCGAGATAGTCAGAAAACACTAGTCGGGGGTATAGTTTGGGTCCCGGGGTATTTTTAGGCCATTCCGGCACCATAAAGGGTATTTTAGTAATTTGATATTTTTGGGTAATTAAAAGTGACGAAAATTGAGAGTTGTAATCTGATAAGGATTGACCCCAACCAACCCTTATCCTCCCGCTGCTCACTGATAAAGTGACATGGACTCCTAATAAGACTGGTAGCTTCTCCATTTCCTCCGCGTATGTCTCCATCTGTCCAAGGGGCAATGAGACTCACTGGCATGGGTTGGTTTGGAACAAGGTGTGCATTCCCAAGTGTTCCTTCATTCTTTGGCTTGCTTGCCGTAAGGCTTTAGTGACTAAAGATAAGCTCATGGTGTGGGGTCTTGTTGAAAATAAGGATTGTATGCTGTGCAACTCGGGCATTGAGACTATCAAGCACATATTAATGGATTGCCCTTTTTCCAAAACTGTTTGGGATGAGATTCTTTTTCGCAACCAGTCTTATAGAGATGTGGAGTGTTGGGAGAATGAGGTTAGAAGAGCTGCTGCTGATAGTAAAGGGGGGAACCTAAATTCCAGGATTAAAACCACCACGTTCTCTGCCACTATCTACTGTCTCTGGCAGGAAAGGAATTGCAGACTTCACGATAGGGGCCACTCCACTGCAAACAAGGTGATTAGGAACATTGAGGAGTTGGTGCAAGGTAAGACTATCAGATGGAAGAAGTCTCGAAGATCCTACTCCAATTGGATGACGTGTAACCTATGGGGATTACCCTATTCTCTTATGTATGACTAAGTGTTGTGTTTTTGGTCTCTAGAAGCTTGTTTCTAGTTGACCCTTTGGCCTTTTGGCTTTGTATATTGGTTCTCTGTTTCTAATACATTTAATTACCGAAAAAAAAAAAAAAAAAACCCTAGCCACCATAGCTTTTTAGAGAAGAAAGCTTGGAGAAGGAGAGAGAGAGAGAGGAAACTCTGCAGAAACTTCATCAAACCAACACCAAATCCGGAATCAAACCAAGGCAAGTGATTTAAATTACATTCCTTATGCAGTGAATGCTTTTTCCATGTTAGAAACCTTGTGAATCAATCTTATATAAGAGTTAAAAGAAAACCCATGAAATTGGAAGTTTGTTATTAAATTTTGGGATAGGTTTGCATGTAGAACCCTTGTTTGAAAATTTAAATTCAGAGATTTCATATCTATGTGATGTTTTAATGGATTAAAATCTGGGAAATTTTGAGGAGAAGAACCTAGGGTTTATGTTCTTGAAGAAAATTGGGGAATTACTGTAGAAATTGCGATTTAATGATGTTGAGAAGATATTAAACCCTTTAATGATGTTAGTATAGCCCTTAACATGTTTGAGGATGATTAGAGAACTCAATATATTGTTGGAACGAATTTTAGAAATGGTTTGAGGAGTAAAAATGGTGAAAAAACGAATTGGGGAAAAATCTGGGCTGAAACTGGCCACTCGTTAGAAGCAGCCCCCAGGTCGTTCGAACGAGCTCGTTCGAACGAGCTTCTAACGAGTTGACCAGTCGTTATTAACGAGTAGGGATTTTCGTTCGATATCTCGTTCGAACGAGATATCGTTAGAAGGGTCAGTTCGTTCGAACGAACTGGGATCTCGTTCGAACAGCCTCGTTCGAACGAGACTTCTAACGACCTGACAGTCCAAACTCGTTCGAAGCCTCGTTCGAACGAGACTTCTAACGAGTTGACAGTTCGACCCTTTTTGGACTGTTTTGACTTTTTTTGAGTTCCGGGAACTGGTTCAAGGGTAGAGTTAGCATCCCTTTGATGATATAGTGATTGATTTGGGACTTTTGGGTTATTGAGATGAGTAAATCATATACTAGAGTTATATTCATTGAACCATTTGGGTTGAGACGTGAGTGTCTACTACGATGTGAGGATGAATCATGGCGCGTATAATTACAAACCGAAATAGTATGAATTATAATAAGTATAAGCTAGTACGAGTATGCAATATGTACTACGATTAAATTACGGTATTACTAAGATGTGTGTTTACTTAGTATTGGTATATGGATTGTGTGTATGACATACCTACCATACTTGCTATCACGGGAGGTTTCGTTCGCTTAGGACCCTCTAATCCTTGTGTGCCTACGGGGGGGATATAGACTGGTACCTTGATGAACATAGGTCATAGAAGGACTTATTGTGATATTAATAAGTCTTCATGATCATGGGAGCGTAGGTATGTGCGTGACCCATGTGATGGTGACTGTGTTCGCCTCCACTATTTGTGATTTGTGTTATCTGAACTATTCCTGAGAGATTCGGAATATGTGATCCTTATGTACGTGATGTACCGGGATGGATAGCAGAGTATGTGTGCACTATAGCTTAAATTGCGGGGTGCTTGTATTGTATATTTATGAGATGAATAATATACATTAAATTAATGAAAATCCTCATGTTAATGTTGTAAAAATATTACGGTATTGTTCCGAGATATATGATGAGTTAACTGATAGTTATATCAATGGCATATTTAGTAACAGAGTTTACGTTAAACCTCCATTAAATTATGAGCGTTATTATGTTAAATTAACCGAGTAAAATGGGTAGAACATTTAGTAGTCTAGCTAGTTACGTTGTCACTTAGCTAGTGGTAAGGGTAGTTATAGATGGGTACTTGCGTTAGGAGTGCACAGTTAGACGAGAGGTGAGAATATAATGTGAGTGCACGTCCTAACATGTACTTTGCATTTAATGTTTTAAATGTTTTTAAAGCACTTGCAGGTTTTTTAAAATATAACACATTCGGGCTCTGACCCGTTTTGCTTTTCAAATCTCTTTTTCTTTGTAAAACCATTTTAGGTGCCCAGCCACAAGGACACCAAGCATAGGTACTCATTCAGGTGACGAGCTGTAGCTGTTTGTGGAAGCTACAGGGATTTGCTCATAGACGCTTCTATCTTTTGGATTCCAGAGTCACGATCTATCTATCAGTTGTAGGGCATGTTGCCCATTCCTATTTAGAGCATCTTTTACATTGCAGTTTTCAGACTTTTGCATGTAGTATTTCAGTTTCAGTTATTTATTTCAATTATGGGATTGTAGTGAAGGGTTTCCTCAAGACTTTATTTACTCTATTGTGATGGTTATTCGTTTTACTTCAGTATGGTGAATGGTGTTATTTATTTCTTTACACTTGTTGCATGTTAATCAGACCTAAATTAAAATTTGGCAACTTGCTTTTTAAATACTAGGTGGTTAGTAATAATAAAATGTTTTCGACAGTGATGCTATTAACTGAGCCAACTTGGCATTTTGAATTAATTTTATAAAGGAGTAGCTACCCGGTATTTAATTAGTCGGGGTGTCACTGGTGGTATCAGAGCATCAGGTTCTAGTGTCCTTTAGGATCTGTACGGCTATTATGTTTCCGCTACGTTTTCTTTGATATAGAGCCCTATATTTTAGGACTGTTGTATTCTTTTTGTGTATGCTTCGTTCTTCAGTTATTTTAAGTTTATAAACCGTGAACTTATAAACTTCATTCTTATTTCAGATGCCTCCACGACGTGCACGACGAGTTCCCAGGAATGCAGCGCCCGAACCCAGCCCGCTCCAGTTCAGGGCACGTTGAACGCCGCTGAGGTTGCAGCTATAGTAGCTCAAGCGGTAAATGCCGCGATTGCCGTTATTCAGCAGGCACCACCACCGGCGCCGGGTGCCGCGCCAGTACAGGTTAATGCATTCCCGTCTGCTTGGGAGCGTGTACGTGACGCTTTTCAGAAAGCGCATCCGCCGGAGTTTGCAGGTAGCTCAGACGTGGTAGTCTCGAGCCAATGGAGGAAGGACATACAGAGGCATTTGAGGATGCATGAGTGCACTGACGTTCAGAAACAGGTGCTAGCTACTTTCAAGCTAGTGGGATCTGCACTACAGTGGTGGGAGTCTATCACCACCGCGGAGGAGAGGGATACCCTCACGATTCAGGAGTTCTGGGTGCGGTTCGATCACAAGTACTTCCCATCCGCAGTTCATACAGAGATGAGGAGGAAGCTGATGAGTTTGAAGCAGGAGGGCAAGACAGTGGCCGAGTATGAGGCCGAGTTCACTAACCTGTTGAATATCGTTCCAGACGAGATTCCAACAGAGAAGAAGAAGATAGAGAAGTTCACTGATGGGTTGAATTGGAGGATCCGTCAGCATTTGCTAGGGAACCTATCGTTGGCCACGTATTCTGATGTGGTTAACGCTGCATTATTGCACTGCCAGGACCACCGTTTTCACATGGACGAGGGCAAGCGGTCGGGGGAGTCTAGCCATCAGGGCAGGACTGGAGGACATGGTGCCAGCGGGGCACAAACCGGTCAGGGGCAGAGACAGAATGAGCAGGGTACCCAGCAGGGGGACAATAAGAGGTTCCGATCAGGGAACTACCGGCAGGGACAGGGAGGTTTCCGCCAGGGCCATCAGGGTCCAAATGGCCATCAGGGACAGAATGGGCAGCAGTTCCATCAGGGCCAGCAGGGCCAAGGGAGGAATGGTAACGGCCACCAGGGCCGGGGACAGCAGGGGCAGAGGGGAGGGAACTTTCCAGGGAAGTGCTTTACTTGTGGCAAGACTGGCCATAAGAAGCAGGATTGTCCTGATAGGTGCAGGGCCCCACAGCAGCAGCAGCAGGGTGCTCGCCAGGAGCCACAGAGGCCGATGTTTCCCGCAGCTCTTCCCGCACCACCACAGATGGCAGCATTGCCACCCATTCCAGCAGTCCCAGCTCAGCAGGGGCAGCTACAGTATGGACGTGTCTACAACGTTCACCAGGCTGCAGTTCCACAGGCACCGCCCGCGATCGAGGGTACGTTTCCTATCCATGGCACTATGGGTCGGGTGTTATTTGATACGGGTGCTACACATTGTTTCATAGCTACACACTTCGCGAAAGCTTTAGGATTGTTAGCTACGGCAGAGAGCACAGTGACGTGTGTCGACTCACCATTAGGGAGTGGGTCACTTATTTTCTTTATATGCCGGGGAGTCGGGGTAGAGGTTGGTGGTTTGGTATTGCCTGCGGACATGTTAGTGTTAGACATGCATGTTCACGATGTGATCATCGGTATGGACTGGCTCGTATCATATAGGGCCATGATTGATTGCTTCAGCGGGAGCATTGTTTTTGCCATTTCGGGGCAAGAGATGTTTATAGTGGCGATGCCTCGCCCAGAGGGAGGATCGACCGCTCATCTGTACTACACCTCAAAGGAGGTTGTGATTCCTTTGGATTCGATCCCGGTTGTCAGAGAGTATTCAGATGTGTTTCAGGAGATACCAGGCTTACCACCCAGTCGAGAGATAGATTTCGTTATTGATTTGCTACCGGGTACGAGACCTATAGCACGTGCACCGTACCGTATGGCTCCAGCTGAGATGCGAGAGTTACGGGATCAGATAGAGCAGCTGTTAGGGCAGGGCTTTATTCGCAGGAGTACCTCACCTTGGGGCGCTCCAGTTTTGTTTGTGAAGAAGAGGGATTGTTCACTGAGATTGTGCGTGGACTACCGAGAGTTGAATAAGGTCACGATACGGAATAAGTATCCGTTGCCTCGAATCGATGACTTATTCGACCAGTTGAGAGGAGCTTCTTTCTTCTCGAAGATTGACTTGAGGTCAGAATACCATCAGTTGCGTATCAGGGAGGAGGATGTCTCGAAGACTGCATTCTTGTCGATGGTTCTTACGAGTTTCGGGTTATGCCTTTCGGCTTGACCAACGCTCCAGCAGTGTTTATGGACTTGATGAACAGGGTGTTCAGGGATTTCCTAGATCAGTTTGTCATTGTCTTCATTGATGACATTCTGGTTTACTCTCAGACAGAGGAGGAACACGCCGAGCATTTGAGACAGGTTTTACAGACACTTCGTCAGAACGAGTTGTATGCAAAATACGAGAAGTGCGGGTTTTGGTTGAAAGAAGTCCAGTTCTTGGGTCACATTATTTCCGATCAGGGAATATCAGTTGATCCGGGAAAGGTATCAGCGGTGAGGGAGTGGGGACAGCCCACGACACCAACGGAGATTCGTAGTTTCTTGGGCTTAGCAGGATACTACAGGAGGTTTATTCGGGGATTCTCGGAGATAGCAGGTCCTTTGACACATCTTACTCGTAAGGGTGTGCCATACATCTGGAGTGATGCCTGTCAGTTCGCGGTACATCCCGGAGGGGACAAAATGTACCAAGACATGAGACGGCAGTATTGGTGGAGCGGTATGAAGAGAGATATCGCTGAGTTTGTCTCGAAATGCGCCACTTGTCAGCTTGTAAAAGTGGATCATCAGAGACCAACAGGATTGCTACAGCCGTTGGAGGTTCCGGTGTGGATGTGGGAGAGCATATCCATGGATTTTATCACGGGGTTGCCTACGTCGCAGAGGGGTCACGACTCCGTTTGGGTAATTGTGGACAGGTTGTCCAAGGTCGCTCACTTCTTACCCGTAAGGACTGACTACACTACGGGACAGTATGCTCAGCTCTTCATTGCAGAGATTGTGAGACTTCACGGTGTGCCCCTGAATATCGTGTCTGACAGAGACAAGATATTTGTTTCGAGGTTTTGGGAAAGTTTCCAGGAGGCCATGGGCACGGAATTGCGGTTGAGTACGGCTTATCATCCGCAGACCGATGGGCAGACAGAGCGCACCAGTCAGATGTTGGAGGACATGCTACGCATGTGCATTATTGACTTCGGGGGTGGATGGGAGCAGTACCTTCCACTGGTGGAGTTTGCTTACAACAACTCTTATCAGTTCACTATTGGCATGGCCCCGTTTGAGGCTTTGTACGGTAGGCCTTGTCGTTCCCCAGCATGTTGGTTGGAAGTGGGGGACAACAAACTGCTTGGGCCGGAAGTGATTCAGGATACTTCGGCAAGGATAGAGTTGATTCGGAGTCGCATACGGGTAGCTCAAGACAGGCAGAAGAGTTATGCTGATGCGAAGAGATTTTTCAGAGAGTTCCAAGTGGGGGACCAGGTTTTGCTCAGGGTATCTCCTATGAAGGGGATTATGCGTTTCGAAAAGAAGGGGAAGTTGGCACCGAGGTATGTGGGGCCGTTTCCTATTATTGAGCGAATCGGACCGGTTGCGTATAGACTCGGGTTACCGGAGCATTTGCATCGAATTCATGACGTGTTCCATATTTCCTCGCTGAGGAAATACCTTAGAGATAATTTGGCTCATTCTCACATTGCTGTGGAGGACATCGATCTCCAGCCGGATAGCTCTTATGAGGAGGGGCCGATTGCTATTTTGGACCGAAGCGAGAGGAAACTGCGGTCAAAGATAGTCCCGTTAGTTCGTGTTCAGTGGCGACATCACAATGTCGAGGAGTCCACATGGGAGCGCGAGGATGAGATGCGCGAGCATTATCCAGAGCTGTTTTTAGCAGGTAATGTTTCGAATTTCGGGACGAAATTCAGTTATTAGGGGGGAAGTATGTAATACCCCGTACTTTTGGCTATATTTATTTTTGGGATTAATTAATTAAATGCGTATTAATTGGAAATTAATCCGGGTTATAAATACTAATATGATGTGATTTGGTATTTGTTTATGTACATATAAGATTATATATGTATTTGGTATTATGAAATTTGTCGTGAGATTTATATACGGCAATTTGGAAATTTTGTTGAGACGCGTGGGACCGCCGCGTCACGGTATAATATTTTATTAATAAAAGTGAATTTAAAATCTATAATCCGTATGGTCGTTTTGAGTGCGCCAACGCGTCCGGAAGGGTCGAGATAGTCAGAAAACACTAGCCGGGGGTATAGTTTGGGTCCCGGGGTATTTTTAGGCCATTCCGGCACCATAAAGGGTATTTTAGTAATTTGATATTTTTGGGTAATTAAAAGTGACGAAAATTGAGAGTTGTAATCTGATAAGGATTGACCCCAACCAACCCTTATTAACCCAACAAGCTACGGAGGTTTATTAAATTAGGTTTTCTTAAGTTCCCCCAAAGCAAACCCTAGCCACCATAGCTTTTTAGAGAAGAAAGCTTGGAGAAGGAGAGAGAGAGAGAGGAAACTCTGCAGAAACTTCATCAAACCGACACCAAATCCGGAATCAAACCAAGGCAAGTGATTTAAATTACATTCCTTATGCAGTGAATGCTTTTTCCATGTTAGAAACCTTGTGAATCAATCTTATATAAGAATTAAAAGAAAACCCATGAAATTGGAAGTTTGTTATTAAATTTTGGGATAGGTTTGCATGTAGAACCCTTGTTTGAAAATTTAAATTCAGAGATTTCATATCTATGTGATGTTTTAACGGATTAAAATCTGGGAAATTTTGAGGAGAAGAACCTAGGGTTTATGTTCTTGAAGAAAATTGGGGAATTACTGTAGAAATTGCGATTTAATGATGTTGAGAAGATATTAAACCCTTTAATGATGTTAGTATAGCCCTTAACATGTTTGAGGATGATTAGAGAACTCAATATATTGTTGGAACGAATTTTAGAAATGGTTTGAGGAGTAAAAATGGTGAAAAAACGAATTGGGGAAAAATCTGGGCTGAAACTGGCCACTCGTTAGAAGCAGCCCCCAGGTCGTTCGAACGAGCTCGTTCGAACGAGCTTCTAACGAGTTGACCAGTCATTATTAACGAGTAGGGATTTTCGTTCGATATCTCGTTCGAACGAGATATCGTTAGAAGGGTCAGTTCGTTCGAACGAACTGGGATCTCGTTCGAACAGCCTCGTTCGAACGAGACTTCTAACGACCTGACAGTCCAAACTCGTTCGAAGCCTCGTTCGAACGAGACTTCTAACGAGTTGACAGTTCGACCCTTTTTGGACTGTTTTGACTTTTTTTGAGTTCCGGGAACTGGTTCAAGGGTAGAGTTAGCATCCCTTTGATGATATAGTGATTGATTTGGGACTTTTGGGTTATTGAGATGAGTAAATCATATACTAGAGTTATATTCATTGAACCATTTGGGTTGAGACGTGAGTGTCTACTACGATGTGAGGATGAATCATGGCGCGTATAATTACAAACCGGAATAGTATGAATTATAATAAGTATAAGCTAGTACGAGTATGCAATATGTACTACGAATAAATTACGGTATTACTAAGATGTGTGTTTACTTAGTATTGGTATATGGATTGTGTGTATGACATACCTACCATACTTGCTATCACGGGAGGTTTCGTTCGCTTAGGACCCTCTAATCCTTGTGTGCCTACGGAGGGGATATAGACTGGTACCTTGATGAACATAGGTCATAGAAGGACTTATTGTGATATTAATAAGTCTGCATGATCATGGGAGCGTAGGTATGTGCGTGACCCATGTGATGGTGACTGTGTTCGCCTCCACTATTTGTGATTTGTGTTATCTGAACTATTCCTGAGAGATTCGGAATATGTGATCCTTATGTACGTGATGTACCGGGATGGATAGCAGAGTATGTGTGCACTATAGCTTAAATTGCGGGGTGCTTGTATTGTATATTTATGAGATGAATAATATACATTAAATTAATGAAAATCCTCATGTTAATGTTGTAAAAATATTACGGTATTGTTCCGAGATATATGATGAGTTAACTGATAGTTATATCAATGGCATATTTAGTAACAGAGTTTACGTTAAACCTCCATTAAATTATGAGCGTTATTATGTTAAATTAACCGAGTAAAATGGGTAGAACCTTTAGTAGTCTAGCTAGTTACGTTGTCACTTAGCTAGTGGTAAGGGTAGTTATAGATGGGTACTTGCGTTAGGAGTGCACAGTTAGACGAGAGGTGAGAATATAATGTGAGTGCACGTCCTAACATGTACTTTGCATTTAATGTTTTAAATGTTTTTAAAGCACTTGCAGGTTTTTTAAAATATAACACATTCGGGCTCTGACCCGTTTGCTTTTCAAATCTCTTTTTCTTTGTAAAACCATTTTAGGTGCCCAGCCACAAGGACACCAAGCATAGGTACTCATTCAGGTGACGAGCTGTAGCTGTTTGTGGAAGCTACAGTGATTTGCTCATAAACGCTTCTATCTTTTGGATTCCAGAGTCACGATCTATCTATCAGTTGTAGGGCATGTTGCCCATTCCTATTTAGAGCATCTTTTACATTGCAGTTTTCAGACTTTTGCATGTAGTATTTCAGTTTCAGTTATTTATTTCAGTTATGGGATTGTAGTGAGGAGTTTCCTCAAGACTTTATTTACTCTATTGTGATGGTTATTCGTTTTACTTCAGTATGGTGAATGGTGTTATTTATTTCTTTACACTTGTTGCATGTTAATCAGACCTAAATTAAAATTTGGCAACTTGCTTTTTAAATACTAGGTGGCTAGTAATAATAAAATGTTTTCGACAGTGATGCTATTAACTGAGCCAACTTGGCATTTTGAATTAATTTTATAAAGGAGTAGCTACCCGGTATTTAATTAGTCGGGGTGTCACATATAACTCAACTGAAAGTCGCGTGTAGACTATATCAGGTCGAGATAAGAAATTATTGTAAAGTGATTTCGAGGTCAAGGTTGGTTCCGAATGGGTCCCGGGGCGATTGTAGACCAACTCGGCATCACGTGAAGACATTACGGTCTAGGGTAGAGCGAACTTCGAAAATTAGAGTGTTATATCATCACCTTTGAGTGTGAGGCTAGGGTTACAACACTTTAGAGAGAGAGATGAGGCCATAAGAGAGGAAGAGGAGAAGAAATTTAGGCTAGTCCACACCGTTTCTCACCCCTAACGTCGTCGGAATCGAGATCGGAGCAAGGAAAGGATATATGCACCATCTCAGAACGTAAATCAGACCTACAAATATAAGGCAAGTGTAGGGTTTTCAAATTATGATTTAAATGATGATTCTTGTGATTTGGATGGGTAGAACTCATAATTTGGAATTGAAATTCATATTGAACTACCTTGGTATTTAGATAACATGAAATCAATAAGCATGGATGATATTAATGAAAGAAATCTGGGTAAAATGATGACTATGCATGAAGAACACGTCAACTATGATTTTGATAAAATAATGGGTTTTGATCTGTTCTTGGGTGGATTTTTATTAGTCTTGATGTGTTGTTCAAGTTAAAAATTGTCCTTACACAAATAGTTAATGTTTAGGGATGTGGGATGGGAGTTTGGGGAAGTTTCATGGAGCTTTGTAAAAGTTGGAATCTGGAAAACTCGTAACAGCACGAAGAGGATGATGCAGTCAGGTCCAAATCGATTCAGTTTTAAAACTAAATCGATTCAATTTTAAAATTAAATCGATTCGGTGGGCGAATCGATTCGAAATCCCTACCGAATCGACTCAGATGCCTTGTTTTGATGAGTTTATCCCTTTGAGTTACATTTCACCATGGAATTAATTATGGGAGACTTTTGGTGATAGTTTAGTCATTATATAAAGACTTAAGAAAAAGGTCTTTATACATTTAGTCAGGGCTCGGTTAATCTTAATGATGAAAAAATTGGGCTTAGGACCGACGATAGTTAACCGATTGAGATGCGTATCGGGAACGAACAATTTGGGTTACGGGAAGAGTAAACCAAAGCCTAAGGCTAGTCTAGTGATTTGTTAAATACTGAAATAAATTAGTATAGGTATACACACAACCTATAATATATCATGTATGTAGTATTTATATCTCTCGAATACTCGACGTATTAGTAATTCGTACAGTGAAGTCTGTATGTGTTTCCCACAACATAGAACTTAGGGGGCTCACTATGTGTTGTGCATTAGTGGGACTGGCAGGTCATTTGGGTACCTTAGGTTTATGCGTATTCCAAAGGCCGGGAATATACGACAAGAAGTATAATTGGAATTAAATAATACGTAGGATATTCGGGGGATATATATGCTATGTATGAAATACATGATATTGGTTGTGTGTATACCTATACTGATTTATATGATTTATTATGTATATGACATACCTCCCATACTTGCTATCACGGGAGGTTGTGAAGGTGTTAGTCTTATCTTGAGGAGCCTTCGGGGGGGTACTTGACTTGTACCTCAGATTATAGGGCCTAAGGAGAACTTATCGGTGAGCTGATGACTTTGGGTGATATGTGTGCGTAGTTATGTGCGTAGCCCATAAATCTGTGGTCTGTGTTCACCTCCAATATGTGTGACTTGTATTGATACGGTTCCAGAGTGATTCGAAATCCCTAATCCTTTATACAGTGCGTGATGTATCGATAGCAGAGCATGCATGCACCGCAGGTCTAAGCCAAGGGGTGTTATATTATATATATATAATTAGTGGAATAAATATATATACTTGTGATTTATTCTACTATGTGTGTTTGGTAGATGATGTACCAGGACATTATATCATAGTATACTCGCACCGCAGGTCTCAGCTTAGGGGTGCTGTGTTAGAATATATATAACATTGTGATATATGTATACGTGTGATTTTATTCTACTATATGGGTTTTGTAGAAGAGAAGTGACATTAAAAATAAATATATTATGGGGAGAAATAAACATACTGAGAAATTTATAATGAGATAAAAGACATGGAAATTCGGTAACATATAGTATGGGCAATACAGTTGGGTACAAAGAGTTAGTACGCAGAAGGAGACTTGTTATGGCTAGTTAGGTGGGGTAGCTAAACTAGGAAAGGTAGAAGTCAATCGTTAAGTGCGCACATTAGATGAGGGGTGAGCTATGTCTCAAGAGAGTGCGACACTAGCTTAAATATGAAAAGTGTGCATGCATATTTAATTATTATAATTTAACTTCTTGCTAAATATTTTCAAACTATTTTACTTGGGCTCTGACCCATGTTAAAATCTTTTTCAAAATATTTTAGGTGTCCAGCCATAGGGACTCCGAGTTTGAGGATTCTATCCAGGGATGCATAGCTGCAGCTCATGTGAAAGTTGCAGGACTTTGCTATAGACGTTTCTCTCATTTATTCCTAGTATAGGATCTTTACTTCAGTACTCATTTTGGGCATATCGCCCTCAAATTTAGTATTTGGTTATTTATTGGACTTTGTGTATCTAGGTTATGGTTTCAATTACTGTTATATTTTACTCTTGAACCGATAGTTGATTCGGTTATCTTTATTTATGTTATTCATCTGTGTTGGATTCAGTTATCAATTTTGTGTGGATGGTTTAGTTATTATTTGATTTTCACATGTTGTCACTTAAAGACACCCTTAACTTAAACACACCTTCAAATGCCACTTGAATATATGACAATATAAGTTGCATAAGAATAAAATTCCCCTTATGTCTACTGATACCCACCTAGGTAATATGTCTCCCCCTAAGATAAAAATATTCTCCAAAAGATGAAGTGAAAGATACTATTTATCCCCCTTTTTGTTCAGGAATAGACACGGAAAGAATTCAATAAAAAACATTTCTTCCCCATAAACCATATCTCCCCCAAAATGTGAAAACATATCATATGGATAGGAAATATTGAGGAAGGAATAATACCATGCAATTGTGTAAAGTGAAACAAGCACATCATGTCAACATAAGTACAAATAATCGAAACAATGATCAATTAATATCAATATTGGTGCAATAAATGATATCAACTATAGAAAAACAACGAAGCATGAGATACCAATGTGAACAAATAATAAGAGATACCGATATGATCATATAGCATGCCAATTTGAATCAAAGATAAAGAATGTGGCAAACATGGATTAAATGCAATTTCAAAGAATCAAAACAAACAACACCACATATATATATATATATATATATATATATATATATATATATATATATATATATATATATATATATATATATGCAAAATATACCAAAGACACACAGGCACATATATATCGGTATAATCAACCACAAAATGACAAATAAGCTTTACACACTAGCATAGTATCTATGTGTCTAAACACATGGGATGGGTATATTAGCCTCTGTTGTGTGTTGTATTTATGGTTCGAAAAGACATTTCGAGTCGGTAGTCCCTGATTTGGTACGTGAGGTACATGGACAGTTGATAGCAGAGTATGTCCGCATCGCGGTGGTTATTTCGAGAGATCGTGTAGCTGTATATATTATTGTATGGCGTATATATACAAGTGTGATTATTTTACTTATGTGTGTTGGTAGAAAAGATAGATGGTGTATATCTAAAAGGAATTTAAGTATGACAAACTTAAAAAGATGATGCGATAATAATATTTGGATAAAATGAATTATCGGCTTGAAAGTAGCATATCGTATGGACTGTACGGGCGAGTTCAACCAAGTGTAATTAGTTAGGTACATAGGCCTAGTTATGCTGGGTAGCATGGCTAGGTGGGTAAGATAGGAGACGTTAGGTGTGCACAAATAGATGAGAGGTGAAGAACTCAAGGGAGTGTATGGTGGACTAACTTGTGTATCTAATAATTGCTTTTATAACTGCAATTTAAATACTTGCTAAATATTTTTCAAAGGTTCTGGGCTCTGGCCGGTGTCAAATCTAGTTTCCAAAACATTTTATAGGAACCTCAAACTAGATGGGACTCATTCTAGGGATGCGTAGTTGCAGCACTTGTGGAGGCTTGCAGGAGTTGCTTTGACGCTTCAATTAATTCCTAGATTATGATATATGATTCAGTCTTTCGTTTGGGCATGTTGCCCCTTAAGTTCATACATTCATTTAGTTTTATTTATCAGACTATGTTTTGGGGTTCAGTTTTATTTCCGTAGACTTAGGCTTTGGATATTACTTTGGAACCGATGGTTTTTTCGTATTTATTTCTCTCTATTTATCGCGTGATGATTCGGACTGCTATTATTTGTGTGAATGGTTGAGTTTGATTATTTAAATTTTCGCATGTTGTTATATGATTAATGAAAGATAAAATTTGGCACCGACTTAATTTAACATAGGAGGTTTAGTAATTTAAAAAGTTTCGACAAGGATGTTAAGAATGAACCAAGTGAGATTCGTGTCCATAGGATCCGTGCGGCTTATACGATTTCAACATAGCGTTCTTCGATATAGAGCCCTATTGATATTGATATGGTTGTTGGATTCATGATCACGTATTTGAGATTACATTCTTCTACTATTATATTTGTATTAATTGTATACTCATACAATTCGATCTGATTTCATATTCGTCCAAGGAGAAGACCGGCGAGGGCAGCGACGAGAGCTGATGAGAGAGAGGCTCAACAGGAGCCACAGCCACGGTCGCCACAGCCACCGCAGGGCAGCTAAGGCAACAGAGGTAGTCGCTAATGTGGCACAGGCAGTTAACATCGCTATGACTGCCATGGCACTTCACTTTCCACCACAACAGCCACCGACCCAATCGCCATCGGAGTAGGCATATAAGGAAGCATGTGTGTTGAAAGAGTACAAAATTCCATAATCCACCACAACAGCCACCGACCCAATCGCCATCGGAGTAGGCATATAAGGAAGCATGTGTGTTGAAAGAGTACAAAATTCCATAATCGAGAGTCCCACTTACATACTTAAAAATTCTCTTATGTACTAACAAGTGATATTCTTTCGGACATGCTTGAAAGCCGGTGCACACTCCTGCACTATATGTTATATAAAGACGACTAGCGATGAGATAAAAAATGCTACCTATCATACCCCTATAGAGTGTCGAAAATAATGTTCGTGGCACTTTCGATTATAGAATATGATACTTTTCGAACACGCATGCTTCCTTATATGCTTACGACGATGGCAATTGAGTAGAAAAAAAATTACCTCGACGAACCAGATGGGAGGAGAATCGGGCTGCAATGGAGGTTTGGAGAGGAAAAGAGGGTACATCCCGCTTAGGGTTTTGGAGAGAATGAACTAGTATAGGAAAAAGTGTTAGGTTCTTAAAATTAAAAGGATACACACATGTGGGGAAGAAAAGAACATGTTTACCCCGACTGCAAACCCGCGCCCGCGGGGATTATCGTCACAACCGCGATCGGGGAACATTCGTGGGTAAAACGAGGTCAGGGGTGGGTGTTACCAAAAACGGCGAAAAAATTCAAATTTTACAAAAACTTAAAAGACCACCAAAATAAATCAACTAAAATAAAAATAAAGCAAAATACAATTTCATATAAAACAAGAAAAATGAAAGTTAATTGCATTAAATTACTTTGATGTCTTGCAGCACCACACAACGAGTCACGAAAAATGGGTGATTGACGTCTATATTCGATCGAGTGAAAATCTCTCATTTAATCAACACGCGAACACGTAGTGTAAATGGTAAGCAGCATGTTAATTCCCATCGTGAATAAAAGTTCAAATATTTCGAGTTCAAAATGTTGCAATCTAGAGCGTTTTTCGAATCCCTTAACAATTGAATAAAGCCAGAATACAAAAAAAAAATCACATACTAGACGAGACATTGCAAACCCATCGGTCTTCAATTTATATCTCCCTCAAAATGCCCTTGTTTTTTATTTTTCTAATAATATTTTTTTAAGGAGCACATAATAGACAATTTTGCCAATGGAGCTTTCATCTCGCTTAGGGCAGAATTTCCCATTGCATCTCATCATTTTTTATAAGAATCTTCACAAGCAATGGTTCTTACATGCAGTGCTGAAAAATCTCGCGAAGAAAATGTATTAGACCCAATTGAGTGTGAACGAGCAAAATCAGATTGGCTAGTAGATATGCATCGAAGATACACCATAATTCATTTGTGTGTACGTGTGCAAAATGGGATCCTTTAGACACAGATTTATTTTACTAGACTATGGTAAATGCTATAAAATAGTCAAGTGAGATAAGAATGAAATCTATCACGTTACGTGACACGTAAAACTAAGAAGATGGGCAGTTACCAGAAGATGGGATATAAGACTCATACAGCAACATAGCGTTCCAGTCTTCCGAAATAAAAATATTTTAAGGTTTTTGAAAAGACAAATAAAATTGCAAAATACTTTTGGGTTTTCCAAAATAAAGAATATAAAAATATTTCTGAACTGAATATAAAAATTGAAAAAATAAAAGTAAGAAAAAATATGTTGCACGAGTCCAATAGACGATTTTTATATTATAACAATTATAATAAATCAAGAGATAATAGATCCTAATCTAGAATACGACAACATCCTAATCTATGGAGCACACCCCAATGGACTTCTTTAAGGTTCTCGAACCTAAATGAGTCGAGAGGTTCGGTGACGATATCAGCATATTGAACATCTGTCAAAACATAACTAATGGAAATTACATTTTCCTAAAAAAAATCCCGAATGAAGTGATGAAGAATACTAGTGTGGTTAGTGAGAGTTTTGATGGGATTTTTGAAATGTTTATAGCCCTTGTGTTATCAAAATATATAGTCATCCCCTCTTGATCTATTGCAAAATCATAAAGAATTTGTTTCATCCAAATAAGTTGTGTGCAACAACTAACTGCAGCTATGTACTAGACCTCGGTAGTCGACAATTAAAATTCAATTTTGCACGCATGAGGTGGCCAACACTGCTGTGGGACATTTCTCGCAGCTCCTGGGCTCTAATCCCATTTGTGAAGACCCTGAACCTTTTCTCAGGGCCAATGTGTACAAGAGGATTAGTGAAAATGATATAATGGCGTTGAGTGCCCCCATTACTGATGATGAGATCAAGATGGCCATATTCGCTATTGGGTCGGATAAAGCCCCGGGGCCTGATGGGTTTAATGCGTTCTTTTTTAAAGAAAATTGGGAAGTGGTGGGTAACGATGTGGTGGATGCTATTCAGTATTTCTTCAGGTGCAGTTATTTACCTAGACAATGGAATTGATCCGCCTTGACCCTCATCCCCAAGGTCCCTACGCCGTCGGGTATGAATGATTTCCGTCCCATTGCCTGTTGCAACATAATCTACAAATGTATCTCGAAGGTTCTTGCTAATAGGTTTTAGCACGTTTTCCCTCCTATTATTAACCTGTACCAAGCTTCATTTGTAAATGAAAGGGCCATTTCCGATAATATCCTCTTACTTCAAGAGCTTATGAGGAACTATCATAGGGAGCTTTGGCCTGCTAAATGCGTTATGAAGATTGACCTTCTCAAGGCTTATGATACCGTGAATTAGGAGTTCCTTCACAAGCTCATGGTGCATTTGGGCTTTCCCACTATCTTCGTTGGTTGGTTGAAGGAGTGTTACACTAACACCAGGTTTTCTATAAGTCTGAATGGACATCTGCATGGCTTTTTCGACGGAAAGAGAGGTCTGAGACAGGGCGACCCCCTTTCTCCATATCTTTTCCTTCTGGTGATGGATACGTTTTGCTGCCTTATGGATAGAGCTTGCATGGATCCCTCATTCACTTTTCATCCCAAATGCAAGCAGGTCGGGCTGAATCACTTAGATTTCACGAATGATGTAATTATTTTATGCGGGGGGATGTTTCCTCATGCTCAATTGCAAAGAAGACTTTGGATGATTTCTATTGCTTTTTTGGTCTTCGTCCAAATCTCAATAAGTACAGTTTCTACAGCTCTGGCATCGGAGAGGAGGGGATTAATCATATCAGTGACCTACTTGGCTTTTCCGCATGTGACCCTCCCTTTATGTACCTAGGCGTGCCTCTCATTTCTTCGAGGCTTAAGGGCCTTGACGGCCAGAGACTGATTGACAAGATTACTAGTAGGATCAAGTGTGGACCAACAAGTTTCTTAGTTACTCGGGGAGACATCAGCTCATTAAGGCTGTCATTTTTGGGATCCAAGTCTATTGGTCTTGTCTCCTCATCTTACCTAAGGTTGTCATCAAGAGAATTGAGCAACTAATGAAGGATTTTTTATGGACGGGGTCTGACCCAAAGCATACGGGGGCGAAGGTTGCATGGAAGGATGTGTTGTAGCTACATTGAGGGGGGGATAGGAGTCAAAAGCATGGCGAGGCGAAATGTCGCAGCCATTATGAAAACGCTATGGAACTTATGCAGTAAGAAAGACTGCCTGTGGGTTAAATGGTGTAATATCTTTAAGCTAAAAAGGAGGATTTGGGCCCTAACTATACCAATTTATTGCTCCTGGAGTTGGAGGAAAATGATGTAGTTCAGAGACCGTATTAGACCTCTCATCAAAAGCAAGGTGGGAAATGGTATGGATTCGTTTTTTTGGCACAACAACTGGCATTCTTTAGTACGCTTGCACCCCCGCTATGGAGACAGGGTAATATACAACACGGCTAGCAACCATAAGGCTATGATCGCAGACTTCATCCATGAGAATAGGTGGAGATGGTCGGCTACTATCACGTGGGAGCTGTTGGAAATCAGAAATGCGGATTTGCCAACCATTAGGCAGGATATGAAGGATGAAGTGATGTGGATCCCCAACCAGGTTGGATTCACTATCAGTTCGGCGTACAATGAGATCTCCCCTACTCACCCTCTTGTGGTGTGGCACAACTTGGTGTGGGATGAGGTCAACATACCTAAGTGTGCCTTTATTCTATGGCTGATTTGTAGGGATGCCATTCCTACTAAAGACAAGCTCTATAATTGAGTCATTGTGGAGGACAACTTATGCTGCAACTGCAACATTGGGGTCGAGACCATTGACCACGTGTTCAATGATTGCCACGTTGCCAAGGAGGTGTGGAAAGAGGTGAGGTTCAGAAATCAGGAGTATAGGGAGGCCTTGCCATGGGATGATGAGATGCTTTTTGCAATTACCAATTACGAGGGTTCAAATTTTTATAATCTGATTAGGAAAATCTCGTTTTCCACTACTGTCTATTGCCTATGGATGGAGAGAAACAATAGACATTTCAGGAACTCTTCCAGATGTACCATTGCCTTGGTTAAGGAGACTGAGGGTATGATCACAGTTAGAGTCATGACTTGGAAGAAAGGGAGAAGGAGTTTCAACAACACTGGATGGCTTGATTATTGTGTCGGACCGAGACAAGATTTGTGTCCTATTTCTCACAGAGTTTTAAGGAGGCTATGGGCACGAATTTACGTTTGGGCACGAATTTACCACCATATGTAACACCCCATATTTTTAAGTATTTAAAAATTAACTAACAAGGTTATTTTAAATTACACGTGTGATGTAAGTTAATTGAATTAAAACATTATGTATTTATTAAAATATTAATCGGGAGAGATAAAGATTAATATTTATAGAATAAAATTACTAAGTGAGTAGTAAATGATTATTTTACGTTATAGCGAGTTATAGTGACGTGACAGTGTTATAACTCAACTGGAAGTCGCGTGTAGACTATATCAGGTCGAGATAAGAAATTATTTTAAAGTGACTCGAATGGTGATATCGAGGTCAAGGTTGGTTCCGAATGGGTCCCGGGGAGATTGTAGACCAACTCGGCATCACGTAAGGACATTACGGTCTAGGGTAGAGCGAACTTCGAAAATTAGAGTGTTATATCATCACCTTTGAGTGTGAGGCTAGGGTTACAACACTTTAGAGAGAGAGATGAGGCCATAAGAGAGGAAGAGGAGAAGAAAATTAGGCTAGTCCACACCGTTTCTCACCCCTAACGTCGTCGGAATCGAGATCGGAGCAAGGAAAGGATATATGCACCATCTCAGAACGTAAATCAGACCTACAAATATAAGGCAAGTGTAGGGTTTTCAAATTATGATTTAAATGATGATTCTTGTGATTTGGATGGGTAGAACTCATAATTTGGAATTGAAATTCATATTGAACAACCTTTGTATTTAGATAACATGAAATCAATAAGCATGGATGATATTAATGAAAGAAATCTGGGTAAAATGATGACTATGCATGAAGAACACGTCAACTATGATTTTGATAAAATAATGGGTTTTGATCTGTTCTTGGGTGGATTTTTATTAGTCTTGATGTTTTGTTCAAGTTAAAAATTGTCCTTACACAAATAGTTAATGTTTAGGGATATGGGATGGGAGTTTGGGGAAGTTTCATGGAGCTTTGTAAAAGTTGGAATCTGGAAAACTCGTAACAGCACGAAGAGGATGATGCAGTCAGGTCCAAATCGATTCAGTTTTAAAACTAAATCGATTCGGTGGGCGAATCGATTCGAAATCCCTACCGAATCGACTCAGCTGCCTTGTATAGATGAGTTTATCCCTTTGAGTTACATTTCACCATGGAATTAATTATGGGAGACTTTTGGTGATAGTTTAGTCATTATATAAAGACTTAAGAAAAAGGTCTTTAAACATTTAGTCAGGGCTCGGTTAATCTTAATGACGAAAAAATTGGGCTTAGGACCGACGATAGTTAACCGATTGAGATGCGTATCGGGAATGAACAATTTGGGTTACGGGAAGAGTAAACCAAAACCTAAGGCTAGTCTAGTGATTTGTTAAATACAGAAATAACTTAGTATAGGTATACACACAACCTATAATATATCATGTACGTAGTATTTATATCTCTCGAATACTCGACGTATTAGTAATTCGTACAGTGAAGTCTGTATGTGTTTCCCACAACATAGAACTTAGAGGGCTCACTATGTGTTGTGCATTAGTGGGACTGACAGGTCATTTGGGTACCTTAGGTTTATGCGTATTCCAAAGGCTAAGAACTATATTAGCCTCCGTTGTGTGTTGTATTTATGGTTCGAAAAGACATTTCGAGTCGGTAGTCCCTGATTTGGTACGTGAGGTACATGGACACTTGATAGCAGAGTATGTCCGCATCGCGGTGGTTATTTCGAGAGATCGTGTAGCTGTATATATTATAGTATGGCATATATATACAAGTGTGATTATTTTACTTATGTGTGTTGGTAGAAAAGATAGATGGTGTATATCTAAAAGGAATTTAAGTATGAGAAACTTAAATAGATGATGCGATAATAATATTTGGTTAAAATGAATTATCGGTTTGAAAGTAGCGTATCGTATGGGCTGTACGGGCGAGTTCAACCAAGTGTAATTAGTTAGGTACATAGGCCTAGTTATGCTGGGTAGCATGGCTAGGTGGGTAAGATAGGAGACATTAGGTGTGCACAAATAGATGAGAGGTGAAGAACTCAAGGGAGTGTATGGTGGACTAACTTGTGTATCTAATAATTGCTTTTATAACTGCAATTTAAATACTTGCTAAATATTTTTCAAAGGTTCTGGGCTCTGGCCGGTGTCAAATCTAGTTTCCAAAACATTTTATACGAACCCCAAACTTGATGGACTCATTCTAGGGATGCGTAGTTGCAGCATTTGTGGAGGCTTGCAGGAGTTGCTTTGACGCTTCAATTAATTCCTAGATTATGATATATGATTCAGTTTTTCGTTTGGGCATATTGCCCCTTAAGTTGATACATTCATTTAGTTTTATTTATCAGACTATGTTTTAGGGTTCAGTTTTATTTCCGTAGACTTCGGCTTTGGATATTACTTTGGAACCGATGGTTTTTTCGTATTATTTCTCTCTATTTATCGCGTGATGATTCGGACTGATATTATTTGTGTGAATGGTTGAGTTTGATTATTTAAATTTTCACATGTTATATGATTAATGAAAGATAAAATTTGGCACCGACTTAATTTAACATCGGAGGTTTAGTAATTTAAAAAGTTTCGACAAGGATGTTAAGAATGAACCAAGTGAGATTCGTGTCCATAGGATCCGTGCGGCTTATACGATTTCAACATAGCGTTCTTCGATATAGAGCCCTATTGATATTGATATGGTTGTTGGATTCATGATCACGTATTTGAGATTACGTTCTTCTACTATTATATTTGTATAAATTGTAGACTCATACAATTCGATCTGATTTCATATTCCACCAAGGAGAAGACCGGCGAGGGCAGCGACGAGAGCTGATGAGAGAGAGGCTCAACAGGAGCCACAACCACCGCCGCCACAGCCACCGCAGGGCAGCTAAGGCAACAGACGTAGTCGTTAATGTGGCACAGGCAGTTAACATCGCTATGACTGCCATGGCACTTCACTTTCCACCACAACAGCCACCGACCCAATCGCCATCGGAGTAGGCATATAAGGAAGCATGTGTGTTGAAAGAGTACAAAATTCCATAATCCACCACAACAGCCACCGACCCAATCGCCATCGGAGTAGGCATATAAGGAAGCATGTGTGTTGAAAGAGTATAAAATTCCATAATCGAGAGTCCCACTTACATACTTAAAAATTCTCTTATGTACTAACAAGTGATATTCTTTCGGACATGCTTGAAAGCGGGTGCACACTCCTGCACTATATGTTATATAGAGACGACTAGCGATGAGATAAAAAAATGCTACCTATCATACCCCTATAGAGTGTCGAAAATAATGCTCGTGGGACTTTCGATTATAGAATATGATACTTTTCGAACACGCATGCTTCCTTATATGCTTACGAAGATGGCAATTGAGTAGAAAAAAAATTACCTGGACGAACCAGATGGGAGGAGAATGGGGCTGCAATGGAGGTTTGGAGAGGAAAAGAGGGTACATCCCGCTTAGGGTTTTCGAGAGAATGAACTAGTAAAGGAAAAAGTGTTAGGTTCTTAAAATTAAATGGATACACACATGTGGGAAAGAAAAGAACATGTTTACCCCGGCTGCAAACCCGCGCCCGCGGGGATTATCGTCACAACCGCGATCGGGGAACATTCGTGCATAAAACGAGGTCAGGGGTGGGTGTTACCAAAAACGGCGAAAAAATTCAAATTTTACAAAAACTTAAAAGACCACCAAAATAAATCAACTAAAATAAAAATAAAGTAAAATACAATTTCATATAAAAAAAGAAAAATGAAAGTTAATTGCATTAAATTACTTTGATGTCTTGCAGCACCACACAACGAGTCACGGAAAATGGGTGATTGACGTCTATATTCGATCGAGTGAAAATCTCTCATTTAATCAACACGCGAACACGTAGTGTAAATGGTAAGCCACATGTTAATTCCCATCGTGAATAAAAGGTCAAATATTTCGAGTTCAAAATGTTGCAATCTAGAGCATTTTTCGAATCCCTTAACAATTGAATAAAGCCAGAATACAAAAAAAAAATCACATACTAGACGAGACATTGCAAACCCATCGGTCTTCAATTTATATCTCCCTCAAAATGCCCTTGTTTTTTATTTTTCTAATAATATTTTTTTAAGGAGCACATAATAGACAATTTTGCCAATGGAGCTTTTATCTCGCTTAGGGCTGAATTTCCCATTGCATCTCATCATTTTTTATAAGAATCTTCACAAGCAATGGTTCTTACATGCAGTGCTGAAAAATCTCGCGAAGAAAATGTATTAGGCCCAATTGAGTGTGAACGTGCAAAATCAGATTGGCTAGTAGATATGCATCGAAGATACACCATAATTCATTTGTGTGTACGTGTGAAAAATGGGATCCTTTAGACACAGATTTATTTTACTAGACTATGGTAAACGCTATAAAATAGTCAAGTGAGATAAGAATGAAATCTATCACGTTACGTGACACGTAAAACTAAGAAGATGGGCAGTTACCAGAAGATGGGATATAAGACTCATACAACAACATAGCGTTACAGTTTTCCGAAATAAAAATATTTTAGGGTTTTATAAAAGACAAATAAAATTGCAAAATACTTTTGGGTTTTCCAAAATAAAGAATATAAAAATATATACATATTCTGAACTGAATATAAAAATTGAAAAAATAAAAGTAAGAAAAAATATGTTGCACGAGTTCAATAGACGATTTTTGTATTATAACAATTATAATAAATCAAGGGATAATAGATCCTAATCTAGAATACGACAACATCCTAATCTATGGAGCACACCCCAATGGACTTCTTTAAGGTTCTCGAACCTAAATGAGTCGAGAGGTTCGGTGACGATATCAGCATATTGAACATCTGTCAAAACATAACTAATGGAAATTACATTTTCCTAGACAAAATCTCGAATGAAGTGATGAAGAATACTAGTGTGGTTAGTGAGAGTTTTCATGGGATTTTTGAAATGTTTATAGCACTTGTGTTATCACAATATATAGTCATCCCCTCTCGATCTATTGCAAAATCATAAAGAATTTGTTTCAAAAAAAAAAGTTGTGTGCAAAAACTAACTGCAGCTATGTACTAGACCTCGGCAGTCGACAATTAAAATTCAATTTTGTTCCTTTCTTCACAAAGACACAAGTGCACTAGCTAGATAAAAACAACTCTTTTGTCCTTCGGACATCTCCGACCCAATCGCCATCGGAGTAGGCATAGAAGCATACGTATCGAAAGAGTACAAATTTTGCTCCATAATCGAGAGTCCCGCTCACATACTTAATAACTCTCTTAACTACTAACAAGTGGATTCTTTCGGACATGATTTAAAAGGGGTGCCACTATGGGCTATATCAGGACAACTAGCGGTGACACTTATCATACCCATATAGAGTCACTGAAACAAAGTGCTTGGGACTCTCGATTATAGAATTTGGCACTCTTTCAACACGCATACTTCCTTATATGCTTAATCTAATGGCGATTAAGTAGTAAAAAAAATTACCTGGACGAATAAGATGGGAGGATAATGGAGGTTCAGTGGAGGTTTGGAAAGAAAAAACGGTACACCCCTCTTAGGGTTTTGGAGAGAATGAACAGGTAAAGGAAAAAGTGTTGGTTTCTAAATATTAAAAGCATACACGCGTGTGGAGAAGAAACGGATATGTTTACCCCCACAGCACACAAGCGCTTATGGGGGGTTATCGCCCCCACCGCAATCGGGGGGAGTGCGGGCAAAGCGGGTTCAAGGATGCGTGTTACCAAAATAAAATAAAATAAAGGGAATCGGCTAGAAAATTCCAATTTTAGATGAACTTTAAAGGCCACCAAAGAAATCAACTAAAATAAAATTTAAGGAATATACAGTTTCATATAAAATGAAATTTAATAGCATTAAATTTTACTTTGATGGCTTTCAACACCACACATCTAACCCAACTATTGACACAAATAATAGCAGTCCGAATCATCACGAGATAAATAGAGATATAAATACCAAATAAACCATTGGTTCCAAAGTAATATACAAACCATGAGTCTGCAGAAATAAAACTGAACCCCAAAACATAGTATGATAAATAAAACTAAAAGAATGTATCAACTGAAGGGGAAACATGCCCAAATGAAAGACTGAATCATATATCCAAATCTAGGAATTAATTGAAGTGTTTAAGAAACTCCTGCACGCCTCCACAAATGGTACAACTACACATCCTTGAAATGAAACATCAAGGTCGGGTCTGAGCCCAAAACCTTTGAAAAATATTTAGCAAGTATTTAAATTGCAGTTATAAAAACAGTTATTAGATACACACGTTAGTTCAACGTACACTCCATTGAGTTCACCTCCCATTTATAGTGCACACCTAATGTCTAATATCTTACCCACCTAGCCATATTACCCAGCTTAACTAGGCCTAGGTACCTAACTAACCACACTAGGTTGAGCTCCCTCGTACCGCCCATACGATACGCTACTGTCAAGCCGATATATCATTTTAACCGAATATTATTTTCGCATCATCTATTTAAGTTTCACATACTTAAATTACTTTTAGATATACATTATCTATCTTTTCTACCATCACACATAAGTAGAATAATCACATTTGTATATACATGCCGCACAATAATATATACAGCTACAGCATCTCTCAGAATGACCACTACGATGCGGGCATACTCTGCTATCAAGTCCATGTACCTCTCGTACCAATTCAGGGATTACCGGCTCGAAATGTCTCCTCTAACCATAAATCAAACAACCCACAATGGAGGCGAATAAAGTTCTAAGCCTTTGGAATACGCATATACCTAACGTACCCAAATGACCTGCCAGTCCCCCTAATACACAACGCATAGTGAGCCGCCCTAAGTTCTATGGTCTGAAGTTCACATCCAAACCTCGCTGGAATCGCCAAGGTGGGATCTCCCTCTGCACGGAACCTCTCGTGATGGCAGCAACGTGGGTATGTTCACTTTTGAACCTCTCCCGATATATATATATATATATATATATAGTACTGCTCTTGTGCGGACCAGTCCGTATTTTAAGAGTACGGACCGGACATGTGTCACCTAGCGGTGACCCTAGAAATTATAGGCACTCTCTTTTTTGGACTCACCGCCACGCGACACATGTTCGGTCCGCACTCTTAAAATGCGGACTGGTCCGCACAAGATCAGTATTGTACATATATATATATATATATATATATATATATATACTCAGTATAGGTTTACACACAGTCTGTAATATATTCCTTACGTAGTATTTATATCTCTCGAATACTCGACGTAATAGTAATTTGCACTTTATTTCCGTAGTTTTTCAAGTATCACTCACCACTCAAAGGGTCCCAATTATCTTTTAAGTTATTTCAGTAGTTAACACATCCCTATACTAATGGCGTTTGCCTTAGGTCATGGTTTACTCCTTGCGTAACCCCAATCGTAAATTCCCAATACACATCTCAATCGGCTAACTATCGTCGGTCCTCATCCCAATTTTTCTCTCATTAAGATTAACCGAGCCCCGACTAAATATTTGACTAAATATTTACTTGGCCTTTTCTGAAGTCTTCGTATAATTACTAAAATATTACCAAAGTCTCCCATAATTAATTTCATGGTGAAATATAACTTAAAATGAAAAACTCATCAAAATTGGGCAGCCAAATCGATTCGGTAGGGATTCCGAATCGATGCACCCACCGAATCGAATCGATTCGGACCTGACTGCATCATTCTCATCGTGCGGATACGGGTTTTCCACAATAAATTTTTAACATTAACTATATACGTAGGGACAATTTTTAACGTTAACACATCAAGACCAATAGAAATCTTTCGAAGAACTGATCAAAACCCATTATTTCATCAAAACCATAGATTGTGTTCTTCATGTATAGTCATCATTTTTCCCAAATTATCGTCATACTCTCAAATCGGGAGACCGGGGACTACGCGGTCAGTTCCTACAAGTTGCATTGGTCCCGTGCGATGTGCTCGTACCTCCTACGGGGTCGGGTTTTCACCCCATAACGGCTAGTTTTTAAGTCTAAGTGTGATTTTTGCAAATTATCGTCGTACTCTCAAACCAGGAGACCCGGGACTACGCGGTTTGTTCCTACAAGTTGCATTGGTCCCGTGCGAGGTGTTCGTGCCTCCTACGGGGTCGTTTGGGCGCTGGTTTGGGTTTTCACCCCTTAACGGCTAGTTTTTAAGTCTAAGTGTGATTTTTGCAAATTATCGTCGTACTCACAAACCAGGAGACCCGGGACTACGCGGTCAGTTCCTACAAGTTGCATTGGTCCCGTGCGAGGTGTTCGTGCCTCCTACGGGGTCGTTTGGGGGCTGGTTTGGGTTTCCAACCTTTAACGGCTAGTTTTTAAGTCTAACTGTGATTTTTGCAAATTATCGTCACACTCTCAAATCGGGAGATCCGGGACTACGCGGTCAGTTCCTACAAGTTGCATTGGTCCCGTGCGAGGTGTTCGTGCCTCCTACTGGGTCGTTTGGGGGCTGGTTTGGGTTTTCACCCCTTAACGGCTAGTTTTTAAGTCTAAGTGTGATTTTTGCAAATTATCGTCATACTCTCAAATCGGGAGACCAGGGACTACGCGGTCAGTTCCTACAAGTTGCATTGGTCCCGTGCGAGGTGTTCGTACCTCCTACGGGGCCGTTTGGTGGTTGGTTTCGGTTTTCACCCTTTAACAGCTTGTTTCTAAGTCTAAGTGTGATTTTTGCAAATTATCATCATACTCTCAAACCAGGACACCCGAGACTACGCGGTCAGTTCCTACAAGTTGCATTGGTCCCGTGCGAGGTGTTCGTGCCTCCTACGGGGTCGTTTGGGGGCTGGTTTGGGTTTGCACCCTTTAATGGCCTGTTTTTAAGTCTAAGTGTGATTTTTGCAAATTATCATCTTACTCTCAAACCAGGACACCCGGGACTACGCGGTCAGTTCCTACAAGTTGCATTGGTCCCGTGCGAGGTGTTCGTGCCTCCTACGAGGCCGTTTGGGGGCTGGTTTGGGTTTTCACCCCTTAACGGCTAGTTTTTAAGTCCAAGTGTGATTTTTGCAAATTATCATCGTACTTACAACCGGGAGATCCGGGACTACGCGGTCAGTTCCTGCAAGTTGCATTGGTCCCGTGCGAGGTGTTCGTGCCTCCTACGGCGCAGTTTGTGGACTCGTTTGGGTTTTCACCCTTTAACGGCCTGTTTTTAACTCTAAGTGTGATTTTTGAAAATTATCCTCATACTCTCAAATCGGGAGACCCGCGACTACGTGGTCAGATTCTACAGGTTACATCGGTCCCATACGAGGTGTTCGTGCCTCCTACGGGGTCGTTTGGGGGCCGGTTTGGGTTTTCACCCTTTAACGGCATGTTTTTAACTCTAAGTGTGATTTTTGCAAATTATCGTCATACTCTCAAACTGGGAGACCCGGGACTATGCGGTCAGTTCCTACAAGTTACATTGGTCCCGTGCGAAGTGTTCGTGCCTCCTACGGGGTCGTTTGGGGTCGATTTGGGTTTTCACCCTTTAACGGCCTGTTTTTAAGTTTACATGTGATTTTTACAAATTATCATCCTATTTACAAACCGGGAGACCCGGGACTACGCGGTCAGTTCCTATAAGTTGCATTGGTCCCGTGCGAGGTGTTCGTACCTCGTACGGGGCCGTTTGGGGGCTGGTTTGGGTTTTCACCCTTAAATGGCCTATTTTTAAGTCTAAGTGTGATTTTTGCAAATTATCATCGTACTCTCAAACTAGGACACCCGGGACTACGCCGTCAGTTCCTACAAGTTGCATTGGTCCCGTGCGAGGTGTCCGTGCCTCCTACAGGGCCGTTTGGGGACTGGTTTGGGTTTTCACCCCTTAACGGCTAGTTTTTAAGTCTAAATGTGATTTTTTTGAAATTATCGTCATACTTTCAAACCGGGACACCCGGTACTACGCGGTCAGTTCCTACAAGTTGCATTGGTCCCGTGCGAGGTGTTCGTGCCTCCTACGGGGTCGTTTGAGGGATGGTTTGGGTTTTCACCCCTTAACGGCTAGTTTTTAAGTCCAAGTGTGATTTTTGCAAATTATCGTTGTACTCACAAATCGGGAGACCTGGGAGTACGCGGTCAATTCCTACAAGTTGCATTGGTCCCGTGCGAGGTGTTCGTACCACCTACGGGGGCGTTTGGGAACTGGTTTGGGTTTTCACCCATTAACGACATGTTTTTAAGTCTAAGTGTGATTTTTGCAAATTATCGTCGTACTCTCAAATCGGGATACCCAGGACTACGCGGTCAGTTCCTACAAGTTGCATTGGTCCCGTGCGAGGTGCTCGTGCCTTCTACGGGGTCGTTTGGGGGCTGGTTTTGGTTTTCACCCCTTAACGGCTAGTTTTTAAGTCTAACTGTGATTTTTCCAAATTATCGTCATACTCTCAAATCGGGAGATCCGGTACTACGCGGTCAGTTCCTACAAGTTGCATTGGTCCCGTGCGAGGTGTTCGTGCCTCCTACTGGGTCGTTTGGGGGCTGGTTTGGGTTTTCACCCCATAACGGCTAGTTTTTAAGTTTAATTGTGATTTTTGCAAATTATCGTCATACTCTCAAATCGGGAGACCAGGGACTACGCGGTCAGTTACTACAAGTTGCATTGGTCCCGTGCGAGGTGTTCGTACCTCCTACGGGGCCGTTTGGGGGCTGGTTTCGGTTTTCACCCTTTAATGGCTTGTTTTTAAGTCTAAGTGTGATTTTTGCAAATTATCGTCATACTCTCAAGCCGGGACACCCGGGAATACGCGGTCAGTTCCTATAAGTTGCATTGGTTCCGTGCGAGGTGTTCGTGCCTCCAACGGGGTCGTTTGGGGACTGGTTTGGGTTTTCACCCTTTAACAGCTTGTTTTTAAGTCTAAGTGTGATTTTTGCAAATTATCGTCATACTCTCAAACCAGGACACCCGGGACTACGCGGTCAGTTCCTACAAGTTTCATTGGTCCCGTGCGAGGTGTTCGTGCCTCCTACGGGGTCGTTTGGGGGCTGGTTTGGGTTTGCACCCTTTAATGGCCTGTTTTTAAGTCTAAGTGTGATTTTTGCAAATTATCATTGTAATTACAAACCAGGAGATCCGGGACTACGCGGTCAGTTCCTACAAGTTGCATTGGTCCCGTGCGAGGTGTTCGTACCTCCTACGGGGCCGTTTGGGGACTGGTTTGGGTTTTCACCCTTTAACGGTCTGTTTTTAACTCTAAGTGTGATTTTTGCAAATTATCGTCGTACTCTCAAATCGGGATACCCGGGACTACGCGGTCAGTTCTTACAAGTTGCATTGGTCCCGTGCGAGGTGTTCGTGCCTCCTACGGGGTCGTTTGGGGGCCGGTTTGGGTTTTCACCCCTTAACGGCTAGTTTGTAAGTCTAAGTGTGATTTTTGCAAATTATCGTCATACTCTCAAATCGGGAGATCCGATACTACGCGGTCAGTTCCTAAAAGTTGCATTGGTCTCGTGCGAGCTGTTCGTGCCTCCTACGGGGTCGTTTGGGGGCTTGTTTGGATTTTCACCCCTTAACGACTAGTTTTTAAGTCTAAGTGTGATTTTTGCAAATTATCGTCATACTCTCAAATCGGGAGATCCGGGACTACGCGGTCAGTTCCTACAAGTTGCATTGGTCCCGTGCGAGGTGTTCGTACCTCCTACGGGGCCGTTTGGAGGCTGGTTTGGGTTTTCACCCTTTAATGGCCTGTTTTTAAGTCTAAGTGTGATTTTTGCAAATTATCAACGTACTCTCAAACCAGGACACCCGGGACTACGCGGTCAGTTCCTACAAGTTACATTGGTCCCGTGCGAGGTGTCCGTGCCTCCTACGGGTCCGTTTGGGGACTGGTTTGGGTTTCCATCCCTTAACGGCTATTTTTTAAGTCAAAATGTGATTTTTTCAAATTATCGTCATACTTTCAAACCGGGACACCCGGTACTACGCAGTCAGTTCCTACAAGTTGCATTGGTCCCGTGCGAGGAGTTCGTGCCTCCTACGGGGTCGTTTGGGGGCTTGTTTGGGTTTTCACCCCTAAACGGCTAGTTTTTAAGTCCAAGTGTGATTTTTGCAAATTATCGTCGTACTCTCAAATCGGGAGACCTGGGACTACGCGGTCAATTCCTACAAGTTGCATGGGGCCGTACGAGGTGTCCGTGCCTCCTACAGGGCCGTTTGGGGACTGGTTTGGGTTTTCACCCCTTAACGGCTAGTTTTTAAGTCTAAATGTGATTTTTTCAAATTATCGTCATACTTTCAAACCGGGACACCCGGTACTACGCGGTCAGTTCCTACAAGTTGCATTGGTCCCGTGCGAGGTGTCCGTGCCTCCTACGGGGTCGTTTGGGGGCTGGTTTGGGTTTTCACCCCTTAACGGCTAGTTTTTAAGTCCAAGTGTGATTTTTGCAAATTATCGTCGTACTCTCAAATCGGTAGACCTGGGAGTACGCGGTCAACTCCTACAAGTTGCATTGGTCCCGTGCGAGGTGTTCGTACCACCTACGGGGCCTTTTGGGAACTGGTTTGGGTTTTCACCCTTTAACGGCTTGTTTTTAAGTCTAAGTGTGATTTTTGCAAATTATCGTCGTACTCTCAAATCGGGATACCCAGGACTACGCGGTCAGTTCCTACAAGTTGCATTGGTCCCATGCGAGGTGTTCGTACCGCCTACGGGGCCGTTTGGGGACTGGTTTGGGTTTGGGTTTTCACTCTTTAACGGCCTGTTTTTAACTCTAAGTGTGATTTTTGAAAATTATCCTCATACTTTCAAATCGGGAGACCCGAGACTACGTGGTAAGATTCTACAAGTTACATCGGTCCCACACGAGGTGTTCGTGCCTCCTACGGGGTCGTTTGGGGGCCGATTTGGGTTTTCACCCTTTAACGGCATGTTTTTAACTCTAAGTGTGATTTTTGCAAATTATCGTTATACTCTCAAACTGGGAGACTCGGGACTATGCGGTCAGTTCCTACAAGTTACATTGGTCCCGTGCGAAGTGTTCGTGCCTCCTACGGGGTCGTTTGGGGTCGATTTGGGTTTTCACCCTTTAACGGCCTGTTTTTAAGTTTACATGTGACTTTTACAAATTATCATCCTATTTACAAACCGGGAGACCCGGGACTACGCGGTCAGTTCCTACAAGTTGCATTGGTCCCGTGCGAGGTGTTCGTGCCTCCTACGGGGCCGTTTGGGGGCTGGTTTGGGTTTTCACCCTTTAATGGCCTGTTTTTAAGTCTAAGTGTGATTTTTACAAATTAA
The DNA here is from genome assembly GCA_949130495.1 of Sambucus nigra. Classification (NCBI taxonomy): domain Eukaryota; kingdom Viridiplantae; phylum Streptophyta; class Magnoliopsida; order Dipsacales; family Adoxaceae; genus Sambucus; species Sambucus nigra. The sequence goes on from CASBWL010000031.1 coordinate 2,149,613, forward strand.
CATCGTACTCTCAAACCAGGACACCCGAGACTACGCGGTCAGTTCCTACAAGTTGCATTGGTCCCGTGCGAGGTGTCCGTGCCTCCTACGGGGCCGTTTGGGGACTGGTTTGGGTTTTCACCCCTTAACGGCTATTTTTTAAGTCAAAATGTGATTTTTTCAAATTATCGTCATACTTTCAAACCGGGACACCCGGTACTACGCGGTCAGTTCCAACAAGTTGCATTGGTCCCGTGCGAGGAGTTCGTTCCTCCTACGGGGTCGTTTGGGGGCTGGTTTGGGTTTTCACCCCGTAACGGCTAGTTTTTAAGTCCAAGTGTGATTTTTGCAAATTATCGTCGTACTCTCAAATCGGGAGACCTGGGACTACGCGGTCAATTCCTACAAGTTGCATGGGGCCGTGCGAGGTGTTCGTACCTCCTACGGGGCCGTTTGGGGACAGGTTTGGGTTTTCACCATTTAACGGCTTGTTTTTAAGTCTAAGTGTGATTTTTGCAAATTATCGTCGTACTCTCAAATCGGAATACCCAGGACTACGCGGTCAGTTACTACAAGTTGCATTGGTCCCGTGCGAGGTGTTCGTGCCTCCTACGGGGTCGTTTGGGGGCTGGTTTGGGTTTTCACCCCTTAACGGCTAGTTTTTAAGTCTAACTGTGATTTTTGCAAATTATCGTCATACTCTCAAATCGGTAGATCCGGTACTACGCGGTCAGTTCCTACAAGTTGCATTGGTCCCGTGCGAGGTGTTCGTGCCTCCTACTGGGTCGTTTGGGGGCTGGTTTGGGTTTTCACCCCTTAACGGCTAGTTTTTAAGTCTAATTGTGATTTTTGCAAATTATCGTCATACTCTCAAATCGGGAGACCAGGAACTACGCGGTCAGTTACTACAAGTTGCATTGGTCCCGTGCGAGGTGTTAGTACCTCCTACGGGGTTTGGGGGCAGGTTTCGATTTTCACCCTTTAATGGCTTGTTTTTAAGTCTAAGTGTGATTTTTGCAAATTATCGTCATACTCTCAAGCCGGGACACCCGGGACTACGCGGTCAGTTCCTACAAGTTGCATTGGTCCCGTGCGAGGTGTTCGTGCCTCCAACGGGGTCGTTTGGGGGCTGGTTTGGGTTTTCACCCTTTAATGGCCTGCTTTTAAGTCTAAGTGTGATTTTTGCAAATTATCGTCATACTCTCAAACCAGGACACCCGAGACTACGCGGTCAGTTCCTAAAAGTTGCATTGGTCCCGTGCGAGGTGTCCGTGCCTCCTACGGGGTCGTTTGGGGGCTGGTTTGGGTTTTCACCCTTTAACGGCCTGTTTTTAAGTCCAAGTGTGATTTTTGCAAATTATCATCGTACTCTCAAATCGGGAGACCCGGGACTACGCGGTCAGTTCCTACAAGTTGCATTGGTCCCGTGCGAGGTGTTCGTACCTCCTACGGGGCCGTTTGGGGACTGGTTTTGGTTTTCACCCTTTAACGGCTTATTTTTAAGTCTAAGTGTGATTTTTGCAAATTATCGTCGTACTCTCAAATCGGGATACCCGGGACAACGCGGTCAGTTCTTACAAGTTGCATTGGTCCCGTGCGAGGTGTTCGTGCCTCCTACGGGGTCGTTTGGGGGCCGGTTTGGGTTTTCACCCCTTAACGGCTAGTTTGTAAGTCTAAGTGTGATTTTTGCAAATTATCGTCATACTCTCAAATCGGGAGATCCGATACTACGCGGTCAGTTCCTAAAAGTTGCATTGGTCCCGTGCGAGCTGTTCGTGCCTCCTACGGGGTCGTTTGGGGGCTTGTTTGGATTTTCACCCCTTAACGACTAGTTTTTAAGTCTAAGTGTGATTTTTGCAAATTATCGTCATACTCTCAAATCGGGAGATCCGGGACTACGCGGTCAGTTCCTACAAGTTGCATTGGTCCCGTGCGAGGTGTTCGTGCCTCCTACGGGGTCGTTTGGGCGCTGGTCTGGGTTTTCACCCCTTAACGGCTAGTTTTTAAGTCTAAGTGTGATTTTTGCAAATTATCGTCGTTCTCTCAAATCAGGAGACCCGGGACTACGCGGTCTGTTCCTACAAGTTGCATTGGTCCCGTGCAAGTTGCATTGGTCCCGTGCGAGGTGTTCGTGCCTCCTACGGGGTCGTTTGGGGGCTGGTTTGGGTTTTCACCCCTTAACGGCTAGTTTTTAAGTCTAAGTGTGATTTTTGCAAATTATCGTCATACTCTCAAATCGGGAGATCCGGGACTACGCGGTCAGTTCCTACAAGTTGCATTGGTCCCGTGCGAGGTGTTCGTGCCTCCTACGGGGTCGTTTGGGCGCTGGTTTGGGTTTTCACCCCTTAACGGCTAGTTTTTAAGTCTCAGTGTGATTTTTGCAAATTATCGTCATACTCTCAAATCGGGAGATCCGGGACTACGCGGTCAGTTCCTACAAGTTGCATTGGTCCCGTGCGAGGTGTTCGTGCCTCCTACGGGGCCGTTTGGGGGCTGGTCTGGGTTTTCACCCCTTAACGGCTAGTTTTTAAGTCTAAGTGTGATTTTTGCAAATTATCGTCGTACTCTCAAATCAGGAGACCCGGGACTACGCGGTCTGTTCCTACAAGTTGCATTGGTCCCGTGCAAGTTGCATTGGTCCCGTGCGAGGTGTTCGTGCCTCCTACGGGGTCGTTTGGGGGCTGGTTTGGGTTTTCACCCCTTAACGGCTAGTTTTTAAGTCTAAGTGTGATTTTTGCAAATTATAGTCGTACTCTCAAACCAGGAGACCCGGGACTACGCGGTCAGTTCCTACAAGTTGCATTGGTCCCGTGCGAGGTGTTCGTGCCTCCTACGGGGTCGTTTGGGCGCTGGTTTGGGTTTTCACCCCTTAACGACTAGTTTTTAAGGCTCAGTGTGATTTTTGCAAATTATCGTCATACTCTCAAATCGGGAGATCCGGGACTACGCGGTCAGTTCCTACAAGTTCCATTGGTCCCGTGCGAGGTGTTCGTGCCTCCTACGGGGCCGTTTGGGGGCTGGTCTGAGTTTTCACCCCTTAACGGCTAGTTTTTAAGTCTAAGTGTGATTTTTGCAAATTATCGTCGTACTCTCAAATCAGGAGACCCGGGACTACGCGGTCTGTTCCTACAAGTTGCATTGGTCCCGTGCAAGTTGCATTGGTCCCGTGCGAGGTGTTCGTGCCTCCTACGGGGTCGTTTGGGGGCTGGTTTGGGTTTTCACCCCTTAACGGCTAGTTTTTAAGTCTAAGTGTGATTTTTGCAAATTATAGTCGTACTTTCAAACCAGGAGACCCGGGACTACGCGGTCAGTTCCTACAAGTTGCATTGGTCCCGTGCGAGGTCTTCGTGCCTCCTACGGGGCCGTTTGGGGGCTGGTTTGGGTTTTCACCCCTTAACGACTAATTTTTAAGTCTAAGTGTGATTTTTGCAAATTATCGTCATACTCTCAAACCGGGACACCCGGGACCACGCCGTCAATTCCTACAAGTTGTATTGGTCCTATGCGAGGTGTTCGTGCCTCCTACGGGGTCGTTTGGGGGCCGGTTTGGGTTTTCACCCTTTAACGGCTTGTTTTTAAGTGTAAGTGTGATTTTTGCAAATTATCATCCTATTCACAAACCGGGAGATCCGGGACTATGCAGTCAGTTCCTACAAGTTGCATTGGTCCCGTACGAGGTGTTCGTGCCTCCTACGGGGTCGTTTGGGTGCTGGTTTGGGTTTTCACCCCTTAACGACTAGTTTTTAAGTCTAAGTGTGATTTTTGCAAATTATCGTCATACTCTCAAATCGGGAGATCCTGGGACTACGCGGTCAGTTCCTACAAGTTGCATTGGTCCCATGCGATGTGCTCGTACCTCCTTCGGGGCCGTTTGGGAGCTGGTTTGGGTTTTCACCATTTAACGGCTTATTTTTAAGTTTAAGTGTGATTTTTGCAAATTATCGTCATACTCTCAAACCGGGACACACCCGAGACTACGCGGTCAGTTCCTATAAATTGCATTGGTCCCGTGCGAGGTGTTCGTGCCTCCTACGGGGCCGTTTGGGGGCTGGTTTGGGTTTTCACCCTTTAATGGCCTGTTTTTAAGTATAAGTGTGATTTTTACAAATTAACATCGTACTCTCAAACCAGGACACCCGAGACTACGCGGTCAGTTCCTACAAGTTGCATTGGTCCCGTGCGAGGTGTCCGTGCCTCCTACGGGGCCGTTTGGGGACTGGTTTGGGTTTTCACCCCTTAACGGCTATTTTTTAAGTCAAAATGTGATTTTTTCAAATTATCGTCATACTTTCAAACCGGGACACCCGGTACTACGCGGTCAGTTCCAACAAGTTGCATTGGTCCCGTGCGAGGAGTTCGTTCCTTCTACGGGGTCGTTTGGGGGCTGGTTTGGGTTTTCACCCCGTAACGGCTAGTTTTTAAGTCCAAGTGTGATTTTTGCAAATTATCGTCGTACTCTCAAATCGGGAGACCTGGGACTACGCGGTCAATTCCTACAAGTTGCATGGGGCCGTGCGAGGTGTTCGTACCTCCTACGGGGCCGTTTGGGGACAGGTTTGGGTTTTCACCATTTAACGGTTTGTTTTTAAGTCTAAGTGTGATTTTTGCAAATTATCGTCGTACTCTCAAATCGGAATACCCAGGACTACGCGGTCAGTTACTACAAGTTGCATTGGTCCCGTGCGAGGTGTTCGTGCCTCCTACGGGGTCGTTTGGGGGCTGGTTTGGGTTTTCACCCCTTAACGGCTAGTTTTTAAGTCTAACTGTGATTTTTGCAAATTATCGTCATACTCTCAAATCGGTAGATCCGGTACTACGCGGTCAGTTCCTACAAGTTGCATTGGTCCCGTGCGAGGTGTTCGTGCCTCCTACTGGGTCGTTTGGGGGCTGGTTTGGGTTTTCACCCCTTAACGGCTAGTTTTTAAGTCTAATTGTGATTTTTGCAAATTATCGTCATACTCTCAAATCGGGAGACCAGGAACTACGCGGTCAGTTACTACAAGTTGCATTGGTCCCGTGCGAGGTGTTAGTACCTCCTACGGGGTTTGGGGGCAGGTTTCGATTTTCACCCTTTAATGGCTTGTTTTTAAGTCTAAGTGTGATTTTTGCAAATTATCGTCCTATTCACAAACCGGGAGATCCGGGACTACGCGGTCAGTTCCTACAAGTTGCATTGGTCCCGTGCGAGGTGTTCGTGCCTCCTACGGGGTCGTTTGGGGGCCGGTTTGGGTTTTCACCCTTTAACGGCTTGTTTTTAAGTTTAAGTGTTGATTTTTACAAATTTTCATCATATTCTCAAACCGGAAGACCCGGGACTGCGCGATCAGTTCCTACAAGTTACATTGGTCCCGTGCGAGGTGTTTGTGCCTCGTACGGGATCGTTTGGGGGTTGTTTTGGGTTTTCACCCTTTAACGGCTTGTTTTTAAGTTTAAGTGTTGATTTTACAAATTATCGTCATATTCTCAAACCGGGAGACTCGGGACTACGCGGTCAGTTCCTACAAGTTACATTGGTCCCGTGCGACGTGTTCGTGCCTCTTACGGGACCGTTTGGAGGCTGGTTTGGATTTTCACCCTCATACGGCTTTTTTTCAAGCCTAATCTACGTATTTTGAAATTATCATCATATTCTCAAACAAAAAAAAATCATCATATTCTCAAACAGGAAGACCCGGGACTGCGGGGTCAGTTCAGACGAGTTACATTGGTCCCGTGGGAGGTGTTCGTGCCTCTTACGGGGCCGTTTGGGAGTTGGTTTGGGGTTTTACCCTCAAACGGCTTATTTTGAAGCCTAATCTATGTATTTTGAAATTATCGTCATATTCTCAAACCGAGAGACCCGGAACTACACGGTCAGTTCGTACGAGTTATATTAGTCCCGTGCGAGGTGTCCGTGCCTGTTACGGGACGGTTTGGGGGCTGGTTTGGGTTTTCACCCACAAACGGCTTGTTTTCAAGACGAATCTACGTATTTTGAAATTATCGTCATATTCTCAAACTGGGAGACTCGGGACTACATGGTCAGTTCGTACGAGTTACATTGGTCTCGTACGAGATGTTCATGCCTCTTACGGGGCCGTTTGGGGGCTGGTTTGAGTTTTCACCCCTTAACGGCTAGTTTTTAAGTCTAAGTGTGATTTTTGCAAATTATCGTCATACTTTCAAATCGGGAGATCCGATACTATGCGGTCAGTACCTACAAGTTGCATTGGTCCTGTGCGAGCTGTTCGTGCCTCCTACTGGGTCGTTTGGGGGCTGGTTTGAGTTTTCACCCCTTAACGGCTAGTTTTTAAGTCCAAGTGTGATTTTTGCAAATTATCATCGTACTTACAAACCGGGAGATCCGGGACTACGCGGTCAGTTCCTACAAGTTGCATTGGTCCCGTGCGAGGTGTTCGTACCTCCTACGGGGCAGTTTGTGGACTGGTTTGGGTTTTCACCCATTAACGGCCTGTTTTTAACTCTAAGTGTGATTTTTGAAAATTATCCTCATACTCTCAAATCGGGAGACCCGAGACTACATGGTCAGATTCTACAAGTTACATCGGTCCCATAAGAGGTGTTCGTGCCTCCTACGGGGTCGTTTGGGGGCCGGTTTGGGTTTTCACCCTTTAACGGCATGTTTTTAACTCTAAGTGTGATTTTTGCAAATTATCGTCATACTCTCAAACTGGGAGACCCGGGACTATGCGGTCAGTTCCTACAAGTTACATTGGTCCCGTGCGAAGTGTTTGTGCCTCCTACGGGGACGTTTGGGGTCGATTTGGGTTTTCACCCTTTAACGGCCTGTTTTTATGTTTACATGTGATTTTTACAAATTATCATCCTATTTACAAACCTGCAGACCCGGGACTACGCGGTCAGTTCCTATAAGTTCCATTGGTCCCGTACGAGGTGTTCGTGCCTCCTACGGGGTCGTTTGGGCGCTGGTTTGGGTTTTCACCCCTTAACGGCTAGTTTTTAAGTCTAAGTGTGATTTTTGCAAATTATCGTCGTACTCTCAAACCAGGAGACCCGGGACTACGCGGTCAGTTCCTACAAGTTGCATTGGTCCCGTGCGAGGTGTCCGTGCCTCCTACAGGGCCGTTTGGGGACTGGTTTGGGTTTTCACCCGTTAACGGCTAGTTTTTAAGTCTAAATGTGATTTTTTCAAATTATCGTCATACTTTCAAACCGGGATACCCGGTACTACGCGGTCAGTTCCTACAAGTTACATTGGTCCCGTGCGAGGTGTTCGTGCCTCCTACGGGGTCGTTTGGGGGATGGTTTGGGTTTTCACCCCTTAACGGCTAGTTTTTAAGTCCAAGTGTGATTTTTACAAATTATCGTTGTACTCACAAATCGGGAGACCTGGGAGTACGCGGTCAATTCCTACAAGTTGCATTGGTCCCGTGCGAGGTGTTCGTACCACCTACGGGGGCGTTTGGGAACTGGTTTGGGTTTTCACCCTTTAACAGCTTGTTTTTAAGTCTAAGTGTGATTTTTGCAAATTATCGTCGTACTCTCAAATCGGGATACCCAGGACTACGCGGTCAGTTCCTACAAGTTGCATTGGTTCGGTGCGAGGTGTTCGTGCCTCCTACTGTGTCGTTTGGGGGCTGGTTTGGGTTTTCACCCCTTAACGGCTAGTTTTTAAGTCTAATTGTGATTTTTGCAAATTATCGTCATACTCTCAAATCGGGAGACCAGGGATTACGCGGTCAGTTACTACAAGTTGCATTGGTCCCGTGCGAGGTGTTCGTACCTCCTACGGGGCCGTTTGGGGGCTGGTTTCGGTTTTCACCCTATAATGGCTTGTTTTTAAGTCTAAGTGTGATTTTTGCAAATTATCGTCATACTCTCAAGCCGGGACACCCGGGAATACGCGGTCAGTTCCTATAAGTTGCATTGGTCCCGTGCGAGGTGTTCGTGCCTCCAACGGGGTCGTTTGGGGGCTGGTTTGGGTTTTCACCCTTTAACGGCTTGTTTTTAAGTCTAAGTGTGATTTTTGCAAATTATCGTCATACTCTCAAAGCAGGACACCCGGGACTACGCGGTCAGTTCCTACAAGTTTCATTGGTCCCGTGCGAGGTGTTCGTGCCTCCTACGGGGCCGTTTGGGGGCTGGTTTGGATTTTCACCCCTTAACGGCAAGTTTTTAAGTCCAAGTGTGATTTTTGCAAATTATCATCGTACTTACAAACCGGGGCATCCGGGACTACGCGGTCAGTTCCTACAAGTTGCATTGGTCCCGTGCGAGGTGTTCGTACCTCCTACGGGGCCGTTTGGGGACTGGTTTGGGTTTTCACCCTTTAACGGCCTGTTTTTAACTCTAAGTGTGATTTTTGAAAATTATCCTCATACTTTCAAATCGGGAGACCCGAGACTACGTGGTAAGATTCTACAAGTTACATCGGTCCCATAAGAGGTGTTCGTGCCTCCTACGGGGTCGTTTGGGGGCCGATTTGGGTTTTCACCCTTTAACGGCATGTTTTTAACTCTAAGTGTGATTTTTGCAAATTATCGTCATACTCTCAAACTGGGAGACCCGGGACTATGCAGTCTGTTCCTACAAGTTGCATTGGTCCCGTGCGAGGTGTTCGTGCCTCCTACGGGGTCGTTTCGGGGCTGGTTTGGGTTTTCACCATTTAATGGCCTGTTTTTAAGTCTAAGTGTGATTTTTGCAAATTATCATCGTACTCTCAAACCAGGACACTCGGGACTACGCGGTCAGCTCCTACAAGTTGCATTGGTCCCGTGCGAGGTGTTCGTGCCTCCTACGGGGTCGTTTGGGCGCTGGTTTGGGTTTTCACCCCTTAACGGCTAGTTTTTAAGTCTAAGTGTGATTTTTGCAAATTATCGTCGTACTCTCAAACCAGGAGACCCGGGACTACGCGGTCAGTTCCTACAAGTTGCATTGGTCCCGTGCGAGGTGTCCGTGCCTCCTACAGGGCCGTTTGGGGACTGGTTTGGGTTTTCACCCATTAACGGCTAATTTTTAAGTCTAAATGTGATTTTTTCAAATTATCGTCATACTTTCAAACCGGGATACCCGGTACTACGCGGTCAGTTCCTACAAGTTGCATTGGTCCCGTGCGAGGTGTTCGTGCCTCCTACGGGGTCGTTTGGGGGATGGTTTGGGTTTTCACCCCTTAACGGCTAGTTTTTAAGTCCAAGTGTGATTTTTACAAATTATCGTTGTACTCACAAATCGGGAGACCTGGGAGTACGCGGTCAATTCCTACAAGTTGCATTGGTCCCGTGCGAGGTGTTCGTACCACCTACGGGGGCGTTTGGGAACTGGTTTGGGTTTTCACCCTTTAACAGCTTGTTTTTAAGTCTAAGTGTGATTTTTGCAAATTATCGTCGTACTCTCAAATCGGGATACCCAGGACTACGCGGTCAGTTCCTACAAGTTGCATTGGTCCCGTGCGAGGTGTTCGTGCCTCCTACTGGGTCGTTTGGGGGCTGGTTTGGGTTTTCACCCCTTAACGGCTAGTTTTTAAGTCTAATTGTGATTTTTGCAAATTATCGTCATACTCTCAAATCGGGAGACCAGGGACTACGCGGTCAGTTACTACAAGTTGCATTGGTCCCGTGCGAGGTGTTCGTACCTCCTACGGGGCCGTTTGGGGGCTGGTTTCGGTTTTCACCCTTTAATGGCTTGTTTTTAAGTCTAAGTGTGATTTTTGCAAATTATCGTCATACTCTCAAGCCGGGACACCCGGGAATACGCGGTCAGTTCCTATAAGTTGCATTGGTCCCGTGCGAGGTGTTCGTGCCTCCAACGGGGTCGTTTGGGGGCTGGTTTGGGTTTTCACCCTTTAACGGCTTGTTTTTAAGTCTAAGTGTGATTTTTGCAAATTATCGTCATACTCTCAAAGCAGGACACCCGGGACTACGCGGTCAGTTCCTACAAGTTTCATTGGTCCCGTGCGAGGTGTTCGTGCCTCCTACGGGGCCGTTTGGGGGCTGGTTTGGATTTTCACCCCTTAACGGCAAGTTTTTAAGTCCAAGTGTGATTTTTGCAAATTATCATCGTACTTACAAACCGGGGCATCCGGGACTACGCGGTCAGTTCCTACAAGTTGCATTGGTCCCGTGCGAGGTGTTCGTACCTCCTATGGGGCCGTTTGGGGACTGGTTTGGGTTTTCACCCTTTAACGGCCTGTTTTTAACTCTAAGTGTGATTTTTGAAAATTATCCTCATACTTTCAAATCGGGAGACCCGAGACTACGTGGTAAGATTCTACAAGTTACATCGGTCCCATACGAGGTGTTCGTGCCTCCTACGGGGTCGTTTGGGGGCCGATTTGGGTTTTCACCCTTTAACGGCATGTTTTTAACTCTAAGTGTGATTTTTGCAAATTATCGTCATACTCTCAAACTGGGAGACCCGGGACTATGCGGTCAGTTCCTACAAGTTACATTGGTCCCGTGCGAAGTGTTCGTGCCTCCTACGGGGTCGTTTGGGGTCGATTTGGGTTTTCACCCTTTAACGGCTTGTTTTTAAGTTTACATGTGATTTTTACAAATTATCATCCTATTTACAAACCGGGAGACCCGGGACTGCGCGGTCAGTTCCTACAAGTTGCATTGGTCCCGTGCGAGGTGTTCGTACCTCCTACCGGGCCGTTTGGGGGCTGGTTTGGGTTTTCACCCTTTAATGGCCTGTTTTTAAGTCTAAGTGTGATTTTTGCAAATTATCATCGTACTCTCAAACCAGGACACCCGGGACTACGCGGTCAGTTCCTACAAGTTGCATTGGTCCCGTGCGAGGTGTCCGTGCCTCCTACGGGGCCGTTTGGGGACTGGTTTGGGTTTTCACCCCTTAACGGCTATTTTTTAAGTCTAAATGTGATTTTTTCAAATTATCGTCATACTTTCAAACCGGGACACCCGGTACTACGCGGTCAGTTCCTACAAGTTGCATTGGTCCCGTGCGAGGAGTTCGTGCCTCCTACGGGGTCGTTTGGGGGCTGGTTTGGGTTTTCACCCCTTAACGGCTAGTTTTTAAGTCCAAGTGTGATTTTTGCAAATTATCGTCGTACTCTCAAACAGGGAGACCCGGGACTATGCGGTCAGTTCCTACAAGTTACATTGGTCCCGTGCGAAGTGTTTGTGCCTCCTACGGGGACATTTGGGGTCGATTTGGGTTTTCACCCTTTAACGGCCTGTTTTTATGTTTACATGTGATTTTTACAAATTATCATCCTATTTACCAACCGGGAGACCCGGGACTACGCGGTCAGTTCCTATAAGTTGCATTGGTCCCGTGCGAGGTGTTCGTGCCTCCTACGGGGTCGTTTGGGCGCTGGTTTGGGTTTTCACCCCTTAACGGCTAGTTTTTAAGTCTAAGTGTGATTTTTGCAAATTATCGTCGTACTCTCAAACCAGGAGACCCGGGACTACGCGGTCAGTTCCTACAAGTTGCATTGGTCCCGTGCGAGGTGTCCGTGCCTCCTACAGGGCCGTTTGGGGACTGGTTTGGGTTTTCACCCGTTAACGGCTAATTTTTAAGTCTAAATGTGATTTTTTCAAATTATCGTCATACTTTCAAACCGGGATACCCGGTACTACGCGGTCAGTTCCTACAAGTTGCATTGGTCCCGTGCGAGGTGTTCGTGCCTCCTACGGGGTCGTTTGGGGGATGGTTTGGGTTTTCACCCCTTAACGGCTAGTTTTTAAGTCCAAGTGTGATTTTTACAAATTATCGTTGTACTCACAAATCGGGAGACCTGGGAGTACGCGGTCAATTCCTACAAGTTGCATTGGTCCCGTGCGAGGTGTTCGTACCACCTACGGGGGCGTTTGGGAACTGGTTTGGGTTTTCACCCTTTAACAGCTTGTTTTTAAGTCTAAGTGTGATTTTTGCAAATTATCGTCGTACTCTCAAATCGGGATACCCAGGACTACGCGGTCAGTTCCTACAAGTTGCATTGGTCCCGTGCGAGGTGTTCGTGCCTCCTACTGGGTCGTTTGGGGGCTGGTTTGGGTTTTCACCCCTTAACGGCTAGTTTTTAAGTCTAATTGTGATTTTTGCAAATTATCGTCATACTCTCAAATCGGGAGACCAGGGACTACGCGGTCAGTTACTACAAGTTGCATTGGTCCCGTGCGAGGTGTTCGTACCTCCTACGGGGCCGTTTGGGGGCTGGTTTCGGTTTTCACCCTTTAATGGCTTGTTTTTAAGTCTAAGTGTGATTTTTGCAAATTATCGTCATACTCTCAAGCCGGGACACCCGGGAATACGCGGTCAGTTCCTATAAGTTGCATTGGTCCCGTGCGAGGTGTTCGTGCCTCCAACGGGGTCGTTTGGGGGCTGGTTTGGGTTTTCACCCTTTAACGGCTTGTTTTTAAGTCTAAGTGTGATTTTTGCAAATTATCGTCATACTCTCAAAGCAGGACACCCGGGACTACGCGGTCAGTTCCTACAAGTTTCATTGGTCCCGTGCGAGGTGTTCGTGCCTCCTACGGGGCCGTTTGGGGGCTGGTTTGGATTTTCACCCCTTAACGGCAAGTTTTTAAGTCCAAGTGTGATTTTTGCAAATTATCATCGTACTTACAAACCGGGGCATCCGGGACTACGCGGTCAGTTCCTACAAGTTGCATTGGTCCCGTGCGAGGTGTTCGTACCTCCTACGGGGCCGTTTGGGGACTGGTTTGGGTTTTCACCCTTTAACGGCCTGTTTTTAACTCTAAGTGTGATTTTTGAAAATTATCCTCATACTTTCAAATCGGGAGACCCGAGACTACGTGGTAAGATTCTACAAGTTACATCGGTTCCATACGAGGTGTTCGTGCCTCCTACGGGGTCGTTTGGGGGCCGATTTGGGTTTTCACCCTTTAACGGCATGTTTTTAACTCTAAGTGTGATTTTTGCAAATTATCGTCATACTCTCAAACTGGGAGACCCGGGACTATGCGGTCAGTTCCTACAAGTTACATTGGTCCCGTGCGAAGTGTTCGTGCCTCCTACGGGGTCGTTTGGGGTCGATTTGGGTTTTCACCCTTTAACGGCTTGTTTTTAAGTTTACATGTGATTTTTACAAATTATCATCCTATTTACAAACCGGGAGACCCGGGACTGCGCGGTCAGTTCCTACAAGTTGCATTGGTCCCGTGCGAGGTGTTCGTACCTCCTACCGGGCCGTTTGGGGGCTGGTTTGGGTTTTCACCCTTTAATGGCCTGTTTTTAAGTCTAAGTGTGATTTTTGCAAATTATCATCGTACTCTCAAACCAGGACACCCGGGACTACGCGGTCAGTTCCTACAAGTTGCATTGGTCCCGTGCGAGGTGTCCGTGCCTCCTAAGGGGCCGTTTGGGGACTGGTTTGGGTTTTCACCCCTTAACGGCTATTTTTTAAGTCTAAATGTGATTTTTTCAAATTATCGTCATACTTTCAAACCGGGACACCCGGTACAACGCGGTCAGTTCCTACAAGTTGCATTGGTCCCGTGCGAGGAGTTCGTGCCTCCTACGGGGTCGTTTGGGGGCTGGTTTGGGTTTTCACCCCTTAACGGCTAGTTTTTAAGTCCAAGTGTGATTTTTGCAAATTATCGTCGTACTCTCAAATCGGGAGACCTGGGACTATGCGGTCAATTCCTACAAGTTGCATGGGGCCGTACGAGGTGTTCGTACCTCCTACGGGGCCGTTTGGGGACAGGTTTGGGTTTTCACCCTTTAACGACAAGTTTTTAAGTCCAAGTGTGATTTTTGCAAATTATCATCGTACTTACAAACCGGGAGATCCGGGACTACGCGGTCAGTTCCTACAAGTTGCATTGGTCCCGTGCGAGGTGTTCGTACCTCCTACGGGGCCGTTTGGGGACTGGTTTGGGTTTTCACCCTTTAACGGCCTGTTTTTAAGTCTAAGTGTGATTTTTGAAAATTATCCTCATACTTTCAAATCGGGAGACCCGAGACTACGTGGTAAGATTCTACAAGTTACATCGGTCCCATACGAGATGTTCGTGCCTCCTACGGGGTCGTTTGGGGGCCGATTTGGGTTTGCACCCTTTAACGGCATGTTTTTAACTCTAAGTGTGATTTTTGCAAATTATCGTCATACTCTCAAACTGGGAGACCTGGGACTATGCGGTCAGTTCCTACAATCTACATTGGTCCCGTGCGAAGTGTTCGTGCCTCCTACGGGGTAATTTGGGGTCGATTTGGGTTTTCACCCTTTAACGGCCTGTTTTTTAGTTTACATGTGATTTTTACAAATTATCATCCTATTTACAAACCGGGAGACCCGGGGCTACGCGGTCAGTTCCTACAAGTTGCATTGGTCCCGTGCGAGGTGTTCGTACCTCTTACGGGGCCGTTTGGGGGCTGGTTTGGGTTTTCACCCTTTAATGGCCTGGTTTTAAGTCTAAGTGTGATTTTTGCAAATTATCATCGTACTCTCAAACCAGGACACCCGGGACTACGCGGTCAGTTCCTACAAGTTGCATTGGTCCCGTGCGAGGTGTCCGTGCCTCCTATGGGTCCGTTTGGGGACTGGTTTGGGTTTTCACCCCTTAACGGCTATTTTTTAAGTCTAAATGTGATTTTTTCAAATTATCGTCATACTTTCAAACCGAGACACCCGGTACTACGCGGTCAGTTCCTACAAGTTGCATTGGTCCCGTGCGAGGTGTTCGTGCCTCCTACGGGGTCGTTTGGGGGCTGGTTTGGGTTTTCACCCCTTAACGGCTAGTTTTTAAGTCAAAGTGTGATTTTTGTAAATTATCGTCGTACTCTCAAATCGGGAAACCCGGGACTACGCGGTCAGTTCCTACAAGTTGCATTGGTCTCGTGCGAGGTGTTCGTGCCTCCTACGGGGTTGTTTGGGGGCTGGTTTCGGTTTTCACCCTTTAACGGCTTGTTTTTAAGTCTAAGTGTGATTTTTGCAAATTATCGTCGTACTCTCAAACCGGGACACCCGGGACCACGCGGTCAGTTCCTACAAGTTGAATTGGTCCTATGCGAGGTGTTCGTGCCTCCTACGGGGTCGTTTGGAGGCCGGTTTGGGTTTTCATCCTTTAACGGCTTGTTTTTAAGTCTAAGTGTGATTTTTGCAAATTATCGTCATACTCTCAAACCGGGACACCTGGGACCACGCGGTCAGTTCCTACAAGTTGTATTGGTCCTTTGCGAGGTGTTCGTGCCTCCTACTGGGTCGTTTGGAGGCCGGTTTGGGTTTTCATCCGTTAACGCCTTGTTTTTAAGTCTAAGTGTGATTTTTGCAAATTATCATCCTATTCACAAACCGGAAGATCCGGGACTATGCGGTCAGTTCCTACAAGTTGCATTGGTCCCGTGCGAGGTGTTCGTGCCTCCTACGGGGTCGTTTGGTGGCTGGTTTGGGTTTTCACCCCTTAACGGCTAGTTTTTAAGTCTAAGTGTGATTTTTGCAAATTATCGTCGTACTCTCAAATCGGGAGACCCGGGACTACGCGGTCAGTTCGTACAAGTTGCATTGGTCCCGTGCGAGGTGTTCGTACCTCCTACGGGGCCGTTTGGGGGCTCGTTTCGGTTTTCACCCTTTAACGGCTTGTTTTTAAGTCTAAGTGTGATTTTTACAAATTATCATCATACTCTCAAACCGGGAGACCCAGGACCACGCGGTCAGTTCCTACAAGTTGCATTGGTCCTGTGCGAGGTGTTCGTGCCTCCTACGGGGTCGTTTGGGGGCCGATTTGGGTTTCCACCCTTTAACGGCTTGTTTTTAAGTTTATGTTTGATTTTTGCAAATTATCGTCCTATTCAGAAACCGGGAGATCCGGGACTACGCGGTCAGTTCCTACAAGTTACATGGGTCTTTTGCGAGGTGTTCGTGCCTCCTACGGGGTCGTTTGGGGGCCGGTTTGGGTTGTCACCCTTTAACGGCTTGTTTTTAAGTTTAAGTGTTGATTTTTACAAATTTTCATCATATTCTCAAACCGGAAGACCCGGGACTGCGCGATCAGTTCCTACAAGTTACATTGGTCCCATGCGAGGTGTTTGTGCCTCGTACGGGATCGTTTGGGGGTTGTTTTGGGTTTTCACCCTTTAACGGCTTGTTTTTAAGTTTAAGTGTTGATTTTGCAAATTATCGTCATATTCTCAAACCGGGAGACTCGGGACTACGCGGTCAGTTCCTACAAGTTACATTGGTCCCGTGCGACGTGTTCGTGCCTCTTACGGGACCGTTTGGGGGCTGGTTTGGATTTTCACCCTCAAACGGCTTATTTTCAAGCCTAATCTACGTATTTTGAAATTAACATCATAATCTCAAACTGGAAGACCCAGGACTGCGGGGTCAGTTCAGACGAGTTACATTGGTCCCGTGGGAGGTGTTCGTGCCTCTTACGGGGCCGTTTGGGGGTTGGTTTGGGATTTTACCCTCAAACGGCTTATTTTGAAGCCTAATCTATGTATTTTGAAATTATCGTCATATTCTCAAACCGTGAGACCCGGAACTACACGGTCAGTTCGTACGAGTTACATTAGTCCCGTGCGAGGTGTCCGTGCCTGTTACGGGACGGTTTGGGGGCTGGTTTGGGTTTTCACCCACAAACGGCTTGTTTTCAAGCCGAATCTACGTATTTTGAAATTATCGTCATATTCTCAAACTGGGAGACTCGGGACTACATGGTCAGTTCGTACGAGTTACATTGGTCTCGTACGAGATGTTCATGCCTCTTACGGGGCCGTTTGGGGGCTGGTTTGAGTTTTCACCCTCAAACGGCTTGTTTTCAAGCCTAATCTACGTATTTTGAAATTATCGTCATATACGATGTTAGTTCATACAAGTTACATTGGAGCGAGAATAGTTACAATGCACAAATCAAATTAAGGTTTCAAAAATCATTTAAAAAACAGTAAATAACTAAATGAATTCATTCAATGTTTGTAGATGATGCGTTCAAGTTGAAGCCGATGATGTTTAGACGAATATGTCATGTATGTCAACATAAAATGAACAACTAAGAGAGATTTCTATTAGAACATGATGAATTAGAATTATTAGGATATAATTTTGGAAACATTCATACGCTTTTGAATTAATGGACATAATTTGTGGTCCAAATTTTAGTGTTTCCAAATTAGTCTTATGGTTCTCAAAAAGTGAACACCAAAATCTATTTTGCCTAGGCAAAATAAATTTGGTCCTGATTTATTTTCAACACTCCCTACTTGCTCAAAACCCAAACACACGCACCCATTCCCCACCTGCTCACACTCCCTACTTGCATGGGGCCGTGCGAGGTGTTCGTACCTCCTACGGGGCCGTTTGGGGACAGGTTTGGGTTTTCACCCTTTAACGGCTTGTTTTTAAATCTAAGTGTGATTTTTTCAAATTATCGTCATACTCTCAAACCAGGACACCCGAGACTACGCGGTCAGTTCCTACAAGTTGCATAGGTCCCGTGCGAGGTGTTCGTGCCTCCTACGGGGTCGTTTGGGGGCTGGTTTGGGTTTTCACCCTTTAATGGCCTGTTTTTAAGTCTAAGTGTGATTTTTGCAAATTATCATCGTACTCTCAAACCAGGACACCCGGGACTACGCGGTCAGTTCCTACAAGTTGCATTGGTCCCGTGCGAGGTGTTCGTGCCTCCTACGGGGCCGTTTGGGGGCTGGTTTGGGTTTTCACCCCTTAACGGCTAGTTTTGAAGTCCAAGTGTGATTTTTGCAAATTATCATCGTACTTAAATACCGGGAGATCCGGGACTACGCGGTCAGTTCCTACAAGTTGCATTGGTCCCGTGCGAGGTGTTCGTACCTCCTACGGGGTAGTTTGTGGACTGGTTTGGGTTTTCACCCTTTAACGGCCGGTTTTTAACTCTAAGTGTGATTTTTGAAAATTATCCTCATACTCTCAAATCGGGAGACCCGAGACTACGTGGTCAGATTCTACAAGTTACATCGGTCCCATACGAGGTGTTCGTGCCTCCTACGGGGTCGTTTGGGGGCCGGTTTGGGTTTTCACCTTTTAACGGCATGTTTTTAACTCTAAGTGTGATTTTTGCAAATTATCGTCATACTCTCAAACTGGGAGACCCGGGACTATGCGGTCAGTTCCTACAAGTTACATTGGTCCCGTGCGAAGTGTTCGTGCCTCCTACGGGGTCGTTTGGGGTAGATTTGGGTTTTCACCCTTTAACGGCCTGTTTTTACAAATTATCATCCTATTTACAAATCGGGAGACCCGGGACTACGGGGTCAGTTCCTACAAGTTGCATTGGTCCCGTGCGAGGTGTTCGTACCTCCTACGGGGCCGTTTGGGTTTTCACCCTTAAATGGCCTGTTTTTAAGTCTAAGTGTGATTTTTGCAAATTATCATCGTACTCTCAAACCAGGACACCCGGGACTACGCGGTCAGTTCCTACAAGTTGCATTGGTCCCGTGCGACGTGTTCGTGCCTCTTACGGGACCGTTTGGGGGCTGGTTTGGATTTTCACCCTCAAATGGCTTATTTTCAAGCCTAATCTACGTATTTTGAAATTATCATCATATTCTCAAACAGGAAGACCCGGGACTGCGGGGTCAGTTCAGACGAGTTACATTGATCCCGTGGGAGGTGTTCGTGCCTCTTACGGGGCCGTTTGTGGGTTGGTTTGGGGTTTTACCCTCAAACGGCTTATTTTGAAGCCTAATCTATGTATTTTGAAATTATCGTCATATTCTCAAACCGAGAGACCCGAAACTACACGGTCAGTTCGTACGAGTGACATTAGTCCCGTGCGAGGTGTCCGTGCCCCTTACGGGACGGTTTGGGGGCTGGTTTGAGTTTTCACCCACAAACGGCTTGTTTTCAAGCCGAATCTACGTATTTTGAAATTATCGTCATATTCTCAAACTGGGAGACTCGGGACTACATGGTCAGTTCGTACGAGTTACATTGGTCTCGTAAGAGATGTTCATGCCTCTTACGGGGCCGTTTGGGGGCTGGTTTGAGTTTTCACCCCTTAACGGCTAGTTTTTAAGTCTAAGTGTGATTTTTGCAAATTATCGTCATACTTTCAAATCGGGAGATCCGATACTACGCGGTCAGTTCCTACAAGTTGCATTGGTCCCGTGCGAGCTGTTCGTGCCTCCTACGGGGTCGTTTGGGGGCTGGTTTGGGTTTTCACCCCTTAACGACTAGTTTTTAAGTCTAAGTGTGATTTTTGCAAATTATCGTCATACTCTCAAATCGGGAGACCGGCGACTACGCGGTCAGTTCCTACAAGTTGCATTGGTTCCGTGCGAGGTGTTCGTACCTCCTACGGGGCCGTTTGGGGGCTGGTTTGGGATTTCACCCTTTAACGGCTTGTATTATCGTCATACTCTCAAACCGGGACACCCGGGACTACGCGGTCAGTTCCTACAAGTTGCATTGGTCCCGTGCGAGGTGTTCGTGCCTCCTACGGGGTCGGGTTTTCACCCCATAACGGCTAGTTTTTAAGTCTAAGTGTGATTTCTGCAAATTATCGTCGTACTCTCAAACCAGGAGACCCGGGACTACGCGGTCTGTTCCTACAAGTTGCATTGGTCCCGTGTGAGGTGTTCGTGCCTCCTACGGGGTCCTTTGGGCGCTGGTTTGGGTTTTCACCCCTTAACGGCTAGTTTTTAAGTCTAAGTGTGATTTTTGCAAATTATCGTCGTACTCACAAACCAGGAGACCCGGGACTACGCGGTCAGTTCCTACAAGTTGCATTGGTCCCGTACGAGGTGTTCGTGCCTCCTACGGGGTCGTTTGGGGGCTGGTTTGGGTTTTCACCCTTTAACGGCTAGTTTTTAAGTCTAACTGTGATTTTTGCAAATTATCGTCACACTCTCAAATCGGGAGATCCGGGACTACGCGGTCAGTTCCTACAAGTTGCATTGGTCCCGTGCGAGGTGTTTGTGCCTCCTACTGGGTCGTTTGGGGGCTGGTTTGGGTTTTCACCTCTTAACGGCTAGTTTTTAAGTCTAAGTGTGATTTTTGCAAATTATCGTCATACTCTCAAATCGGGAGACCAGGGACTACGCGGTCAGTTCCTACAAGTTGCATTGGTCCCGTGCGAGGTGTTCGTACCTCCTACGGGGCCGTTTGGGGGTTGGTTTCGGTTTTCACCCTTTAATGGCTTGTTTTTAAGTCTAAGTGTGATTTTTGCAAATTATCGTCATACTCTCAAGCCGGGACACCCGGGACTACGCGATTAGTTCCTACAAGTTGCATTGGTCCCGTGCGAGGTGTTCGTGCCTACAACGGGGTCGTTTGGGGGCTGGTTTGGGTTTTCACCCTTTAACAGCTTGTTTCTAAGTCTAAGTGTGATTTTTGCAAATTATCG
Organism: Sambucus nigra; assembly: GCA_949130495.1. NCBI lineage: Eukaryota > Viridiplantae > Streptophyta > Magnoliopsida > Dipsacales > Adoxaceae > Sambucus > Sambucus nigra. Next base: position 2,169,853 of record CASBWL010000031.1, read on the forward strand.
TCATACTCTCAAACCAGGACACCCGAGACTACGCGGTCAGTTCCTACAAGTTTCATTGGTCCCGTGCGAAGTGTTCGTGCCTCCTACGGGGTTGTTTGGGGTCGATTTGGGTTTTCACCCTTTAACGGCCTGTTTATAAGTTTACATGTGATTTTTACAAATTATCATCCTATTTACTAACCGGGAGACCCGGGACTACGCTGTCAGTTCCTATAAGTTGCATTGGTCCCGTGAGAGGTGTTCGTACCTCCTACGGGGCCGTTTGGGGGCTGGTTTGGGTTTTCACCCTTAAATGGCCTGTTTTTCAGTCTAAGTGTGATTTTTTCAAATTATCATCTTACTCTCAAACCCGGACACCCGGGACTACGCCGTCAGTTCCTACAAGTTGCATTGGTCCCGTGCGAGGTGTCCGTGCCTCCTACAGGGCCGTTTGGGGACTGGTTTGGGTTTTCACCCCTTAACGGCTAGTTTTTAAGTCTAAATGTGATTTTTTCAAATTATCGTCATACTTTCAAACCGGGACACCCGGTACTACGCGGTCAGTTCCTACAAGTTGCATTGGTCCCGTGCGAGGTGTTCGTGCCTCCTACGGGGTCGTTTGAGGGATGGTTTGGGTTTTCACCCCTTAACGGCTAGTTTTTAAGTCCAAGTGTGATTTTTGCAAATTATCGTTGTACTCACAAATCGGGAGACCTGGGAGTACGCGGTCAATTCCTACAAGTTGCATTGGTCCCGTGCGAGGTGTTCGTACCACCTACGGGGGCGTTTGGGAACTGGTTTGGGTTTTCACCCATTAACGACTTGTTTTTAAGTCTAAGTGTGATTTTTGCAAATTATCGTCGTACTCTCAAATCGGGATACCCAGGACTACGCGGTCAGTTCCTACAAGTTGCATTGGTCCCGTGCGAGGTGTTCGTGCCTTCTACGGGGTCGTTTGGGGGCTGGTTTGGGTTTTCACCCCTTAACGGCTAGTTTTTAAGTCTAACTGTGATTTTTGCAAATTATCGTCATACTCTCAAATCGGGAGATCCGGTACTACGCGGTCAGTTCCTACAAGTTGCATTGGTCCCGTACGAGGTGTTCGTGCCTCCTACTGGGTCGTTTGGGGGCTGGTTTGGGTTTTCACCCCATAACGGCTAGTTTTTAAGTCTAATTGTGATTTTTGCAAATTATCGTCATACTCTCAAATCGGGAGACCAGGGACTACGCGGTCAGTTACTACAAGTTACATTGGTCCCGTGCGAGGTGTTCGTACCTCCTACGGGGCCGTTTGGGGGCTGGTTTCGGTTTTCACCCTTTAATGGCTTGTTTTTAAGTCTAAGTGTGATTTTTGCAAATTATCGTCATACTCTCAAACCAGGACACCCGGGACTACGCGGTCAGTTCCTACAAGTTTCATTGGTCCCGTGCGAGGTGTTCGTGCCTCCTACGCGTCCGTTTGGGGGCTGGTTTGGGTTTTCACCCCTTAACGGCATGTTTTTAAGTCCAAGTGTGATTTTTGCAAATTATCATTGTACTTACAAACCAGGAGATCCGGGACTACGCGGTCAGTTCCTACAAGTTGCATTGGTCCCCTGCGAGGTGTTCGTACCTCCTACGGGGCCGTTTGGGGACTGGTTTGGGTTTTCACCCTTTAACGGCCTGTTTTTAACTCTAAGTGTGATTTTTGAAAATTATCCTCATACTTTCAAATCGGGAGACCCGAGACTACGTGGTAAGATTCTACAAGTTACATCGGTCCCATACGAGGTGTTCGTGCCTCCTACGGGGTCGTTTGGGGGCCGATTTAGGTTTTCACCCTTTAACGGCATGTTTTTAACTCTAAGTGTGATTTTTGCAAATTATCGTCATACTCTCAAACTGGGAGACCCGGGACTATGCGGTCAGTTCCTATAAGTTACATTGGTCCCGTGCGAAGTGTTCGTGCCTCCTACGGGGTCGTTTGGGGTCGATTTGGGTTTTCACCCTTTAACGGCCTGTTTTTAAGTTTACATGTGATTTTTACAAATTATCATCCTATTTACAAACCGGGAGACCCGGGACTACGCGGTCAGTTCCTACAAGTTACATTGGTCCCGTGCGAGGTGTTCGTACCTCCTACCGGGCCGTTTGGGGACTGGTTTGGGTTTTCACCCTTTAATGGCCTGTTTTTAAGTCTAAGTGTGATTTTTGCAAATTATCAACGTACTCTCAAACCAGGACACCCGGGACTACGCGGTCAGTTCCTACAAGTTGCATTGGTCCCGTGCGAGGTGTCCGTGCCTCCTACGGGTCCGTTTGGGGACTAGTTTGGGTTTCCATCCCTTAACGGCTATTTTTTAAGTCAAAATGTGATTTTTTCAAATTATCGTCATACTTTCAAACCGGGACACCCGGTACTACGCAGTCAGTTCCTACAAGTTGCATTGGTCCCGTGCGAGGAGTTCGTGCCTCCTACGGGGTCGTTTGGGGGCTGGTATGGGTTTTCACCCCTTAACGGCTAGTTTTTAAGTCCAAGTGTGATTTTTGCAAATTATCGTCGTACTCTCAAATCGGGAGACCTGGGACTACGCGGTCAATTCCTACAAGTTGCATGGGGCCGTGCGAGGTGTCCGTGCGTCCTACAGGGCCGTTTGGGGACTGGTTTGGGTTTTCACCCCTTAACGGCTAGTTTTTAAGTCTAAATGTGATTTTTTCAAATTATCGTCATACTTTCAAACCGGGACACCCGGTACTACGCGGTCAGTTCCTACAAGTTGCATTGGTCCCGTGCGACATGTCCGTGCCTCCTACGGGGTCGTTTGGGGGCTGGTTTGGGTTTTCACCCCTTAACGGCTAGTTTTTAAGTCCAAGTGTGATTTTTGCAAATTATCGTCGTACTCTCAAATCGGTAGACCTGGGAGTACGCGGTCAACTCCTACAAGTTGCATTGGTCCCGTGCGAGGTGTTCGTACCACCTACGGGGCCTTTTGGGAACTGGTTTGGGTTTTCACCCTTTAACGGCTTGTTTTTAAGTCTAAGTGTGATTTTTGCAAATTATCGTCGTACTCTCAAATCGGGATACCCAGGACTATGCGGTCAGTTCCTACAAGTTGCATTGGTCCCGTGCGAGGTGTTCGTACCTCCTACGGGGCCGTTTGGGGACTGGTTTGGGTTTTCACCCTTTAACGGCCTGTTTTTAACTCTAAGTGTGATTTTTGAAAATTATCCTCATACTTTCAAATCGGGAGACCCGAGACAACGTGGTAAGATTCTACAAGTTACATCGGTCCCACATGAGGTGTTCGTGCCTCCTACGGGGTCGTTTGGGGGCCGATTTGGGTTTTCACCCTTTAACGGCATGTTTTTAAGTCTAAGTGTGATTTTTGCAAATTATCGTCATACTCTCAAACTGGGAGACCCGGGACTATGCGGTCAGTTCCTACAAGTTACATTGGTCCCGTGCGAAGTGTTCGTGCCTCCTACGGGGTCGTTTGGGGTCGATTTGGGTTTTCACCCTTTAACGGCCTGTTTTTAAGTTTACATGTGACTTTTACAAATTATCATCCTATTTACAAACCGGGAGACCCGGGACTACGCGGTTAGTTCCTACAAGTTGCATTGGTCCCGTGCGAGGTGTTCGGGCCTCCTACGGGGCCGTTTGGGGGCTGGTTTGGGTTTTCACCCTTTAATGGCCTGTTTTTAAGTCTAAGTGTGATTTTTACAAATTAACATCGTACTCTCAAACCAGGACACCCGGGACTACTCGGTCAGTTCCTACAAGTTGCATTGGTCCCGTGCGAGTTGTCCGTGCCTCCTACGGGGCCGTTTGGGGACTGGTTTGGGTTTTCACCCCTTAACGGCTATTTTTTAAGTCAAAATGTGATTTTTTCAAATTATCGTCATACTTTCAAACCGGGACACCCGGTACTACGCGGTCAGTTCCTACAAGTTGCATTGGTCCCGTGCGAGGAGTTCGTGCCTCCTACGGGGTCGTTTGGGGGCTGGTTTAGGTTTTCACCCTGTAACGGCTAGTTTTTAAGTCCAAGTGTGATTTTTGCAAATTATCGTTGTACTCTCAAATCGGGAGACCTGGGACTACGCGGTCAATTCCTACAAGTTGCATGGGGCCGTGCGAGGTGTTCGTACCTCCTACGGGCCGTTTGGGGACAGGTTTGGGTTTTCACCCTTTAACGGCTTGTTTTTAAGTCTAAGTGTGATTTTTGCAAATTATCGTCGTACTCTCAAATCGGAATACCCAGGACTACGCGGTCAGTTACTACAAGTTGCATTGGTCCCGTGCGAGGTGTTCGTGCCTCCTACGGGGTCGTTTGGGGGCTGGTTTGGGTTTTCACCCCTTAACGGCTAGTTTTTAAGTCTAACTGTGATTTTTGCAAATTATCGTCATACTCTCAAATCGGGAGATCCGGTACTACGCGGTCAGTTCCTACAAGTTGCATTGGTCCCGTGCGAGGTGTTCGTGCCTCCTACTGGGTCGTTTGGGGGCTGGTTTGGGTTTTCACCCCTTAACGGCTAGTTTTTAAGTCTAATTTTGATTTTTGCAAATTATCGTCATACTCTCAAATCGGGAGACCAGGAACTACGCGGTCAGTTACTACAAGTTGCATTTGTCCCGTGCGAGGTGTTAGTACCTCCTACGGGGTTTGGGGGCAGGTTTCGATTTTCACCCTTTAATGGCTTGTTTTTAAGTCTAAGTGTGATTTTTGCAAATTATCGTCATACTCTCAAGCCGGGACACCCGGGACTACGCGGTCAGTTCCTACAAGTTGCATTGGTCCCGTGCGAGGTGTTCGTGCCTCCAACGGGGTCGTTTGGGGGCTGGTTTGGGTTTTCACCCTTTAATGGCCTGTTTTTAAGTCTAAGTGTGATTTTTGCAAATTATCGTCATACTCTCAAACCAGGACACCCGAGACTACGCGGTCAGTTCCTAAAAGTTGCATTGGTCCCGTGCGAGGTGTCCGTGCCTCCTACGGGGTCGTTTGGGGGCTGGTTTGGGTTTTCACCCTTTAACGGCCTGTTTTTAAGTCCAAGTGTGATTTTTGCAAATTATCATCGTACTCTCAAATCGGGAGACCCGGGACTACGCGGTCCGTTCCTACAAGTTGCATTGGTCCCGTGCGAGGTGTTCGTACCTCCTACGGGGCCGTTTGGGGACTGGTTTTGGTTTTCACCCTTTAACGGCTTATTTTTAAGTCTAAGTGTGATTTTTGCAAATTATCGTCGTACTCTCAAATCGGGATACCCGGGACTACGCGGTCAGTTCTTACAAGTTGCATTGGTCCCGTGCGAGGTGTTTGTTCCTCCTACGGGGTCGTTTGGGGGCTGGTTTGGGTTTTCACCCCTTAACGGCTAGTTTGTAAGTCTAAGTGTGATTTTTGCAAATTATCGTCATACTCTCAAATCGGGAGATCCGATACTACGCGGTCAGTTCCTAAAAGTTGCATTGGTCCCGTGCGAGCTGTTCGTGCCTCCTACGGGGTCGTTTGGGGGCTGGTTTGGATTTTCACCCTTTTTTTTTTTTTTTGGGAAAATTATGTATATTAAAACCAAGTATAAACAACGGAACAAATTAGAGGAAGAAAACCCTCAAACCTCCAGAGGGGCATACCCCATCTGGAAAACCAAGGAAACAAATGATAAAGGACCAAACAAACCCAAAATCAATCCTACTCCAGTCTACTCTCTGGAATACCCCAGTTCATGCAAGCCATCCAATTGACGTAGCTTCTTCTCCCCTTCCCCCAAGTCATGACTCTAGCTCTCACCATCTCCTCAATCTTCTTTAAAATGGCCCCAGTATTATCCTTCGTCTTCTTATGAAATCTATTATTTCTCTCCATCCACAGGCAATAGCAAGTAGCTGAAAAGGAAATGCATCTGATACGATTGTATAACTTAGGCCCCCCATAGTTGGAGATAGCACCTTGTATCTCCCCATCCCAGTCTGTAGCCTCCCTGTATTCCTGATTCCTGAATCTCACTTCCTCCCAGACCTCCCTGGCCACATGGCACTCGTTGAACAGGTGAGAGCAAGTCTCCACTCCGTTAGAGCAGCTGCAGCAAAGGTTGTTATCGGCGATGCCCCAGCTGAAGAGCTTATTCTTCGTTTGCAAGGCGTCCCTACAGACCAGCCAAAGAATGAAGGCACACTTGGGGATATTGTTCTTGTTCCAGACGAGGTTATGCCAGGTGGTGGCAGGGAGACCCGGACTCAGAGCCTCATAAGCCGAACTAATAGTGAACCCGCGTGGCCTCGGGACCCAAACCACCTCATCCGTGGTATCAGGCCTAATACCCGGTAACTCCGCATTCCTTATCTCAAGAAGTTCCACAGTAATCGTAGAGGGCCACCTCCACCCACTCTCCGCGATGTAATCAGCCACCAAAGCCTTGTGATTGCTAGCAGCGTCATAAATAACCCTATCCCCATAGAGGGGGTGCAGGGGCCCAAGGGGATGCCAGTTATCATGCCATAGGAAGGTCCCGTTGCCATCGCCAATGATGCACTTGATGAGAGGCCTGGTTAAGTGTCTAAGTTGCATCATTTTCCTCCAACTCCAAGTAGTATCATTAGCAATATTGATAGCCCACAAGCTCCTCCTCTTTAATTTGTAAACGTTGCACCATTTGACCCACAAACCATCCTTCTTACTGCTGAGGTTCCAAAGGAGTTTCATAATGGCAGCTTCATTCCATCTCTCAATGTTCTTGATTCCCAGTCCCCCCTCTTCAAGATTACAACACAGGTCCTTCCAAGCGACCTTAGCTCCTGAGTGTTTCAAATCGGGCCCAGTCCATAAAAAGTCCTTCATAAGCTGCTCAATACAAAGGATAACTCTTTTAGGCAGGATGAACAGACTAGCCCAGTACACCTGTATACCGAAGAGAACAGACTTAATGAGCTGAAGACGACCAGCGTAGCTGAGGAACCGATTGGTCCAACACTTAATCTTAGCAGTAATCCTGTCAATCAGCCTCTTGCAGTCCTCCCCCTTGAGTCTCGTAGTAATGAGGGGCACACCAAGGTACTGGAAAGGTGGCCTACTGTGAGCGAACTCTAGCATACTACCAATCTGAATAATCCCACCCTCGTCAATACCGGAAGAGTAGAAACTGCTCTTGTTAGGGTTAGGCAGGAGCCCCGAGATGCTACAGAAATCCACAAGCGCTTTCTTAGCAACCGAACAGGAGGCAAAGTCCCCCCCACAAAGAATAATCAGGTCGTCGGCAAAACAAAGGTGGTGAAGACCAATCTCCTTACACCGCGGGTGGAAGGTAAAAGCCGGGTCCGTACTCGCCTTATCCAAAATGCAGGAGAAGGTGTCCATAATCAGGAGAAAAAGATAGGGTGAGAGAGGGTCACCCTGTCTTAACCCCCTCCTTCCCTCGAAGAAACCATGCAGATAGCCATTCATGCTGATAGAGAACCTGGTCGTCGTGCAGCACTCCATAACCCACCCAACAAAAATAGCTGGGAAGCCGAAGTGGTCCAACAGTTTGATCAGAAAGTCCCAACTCACCATGTCATAAGCCTTTAATAGATCAATCTTCAAGGTGCATCTGGGGGGGGGTAAGCCCCCTGTGGTAGTTCCTCATAATCTCCTGCAGCAGCAGGATATTATCAGAAATTGATCTCCCTTCCACAAACGCAGCCTGATTAGGACTAATGATGTTGGGGAGAAGAGGCTTGATTCTATTGGCAAGTACCTTAGAGATACACTTATAAATGGTGTTACAACAAGAAATAGGCCGAAAATCATGCATCCCATTGGGAGTGGTAACCTTTGGAATGAGAGCCAAGGCCGTGCAATTCCACTGATGGGGCATGTAACAACACCTAAAGAAGAATTTGATGGCCCTCAGTACATCACTCCCAACCACATCCCAGTTCTCTTTGAAGAAATGCGCATTGAACCCATCAGGTCCGGGAGACTTATCCGAACCAATAGCAAACATGGCCCCTTCAATTTCTTCACCCTTTAACGACTAGTTTTTAAGTCTAAGAGTGATTTTTGCAAATTATCGTCATACTCTCAAATCGGGAGACCGGGGACTACGCGGTCAGTTCCTACAAGTTGCATTGGTCCTGTGCGAGGTGTTCGTTCCTCCTACGGGGCCGTTTGGGGTTTGGTTTGGGATTTCACCCTTTAACGGCTTGTTTTTAAGTTTAAGTGTGATTTTTGCAAATTATCGTCATACTCTCAAACCGGGACACCCGGGACTACGCGGTCAGTTCCTATAAGTTGCATTGGTCCCGTGCGAGGTGTTCGTGCCTCCTACGGGGTCGTTTGGGGGCTGGTTTGGGTTTTCACCCCTTAACGGCTAGTTTTTAAGTCTAAGTGTGATTTTTGCAAATTATCGTCATACTCTCAAATCGGGAGATCCGGGATTACGCGGTCAGTTCCTACAAGTTGCATTGGTCCCGTGCGAGGTGTTCGTGCCTCCTACGGGGCCGTTTGGGGGCTGGTTTGGGTTTTCACCCCTTAACGGCTAGTTTTTAAGTCTAAGTGTGATTTTTGCAAATTATCGTCGTACTCTCAAACCAGAAGACCCGGAACTACGCGGTCTGTTCCTACAAGTTGCATTGGTCTCGTGCGAGGTGTTCGTGCCTCCTACGGGGTCGTTTGGGCCCTGGTTTGGGTTTTCACCCCTTAACGGCTAGTTTTTAAGTCTAAGTGTGATTTTTGCAAATTATCGTCATACTCTCAAATCGGGAGATCCGGGACTATGCGGTCAGTTCCTACAAGTTACATTGGTCCCGTGCGAGGTGTTCGTGCCTCCTACGGGGCCGTTTGGGGGCTGGTCTGGGTTTTCACCCCTTAACGGCTAGTTTTTAAGTCTAAGTGTGATTTTTGCAAATTATCGTCGTACTCTCAAATCAGGAGACCCGGGACTACGCGGTCTGTTCCTACAAGTTGCATTGGTCCCGTGCAAGTTGCATTGGTCCCGTGCGAGGTGTTCGTGCCTCCTACGGGGTCGTTTGGGGGCTGGTTTGGGTTTTCACCCCTTAACGGCAAGTTTTTAAGTATAAGTGTGATTTTTGCAAATTATAGTCGTACTCTCAAACCAGGAGACTCGGGACTACGCGGTCAGTTCCTACAAGTTGCATTGGTCCCGTGCGAGGTCTTTTTTTTTCCGGTAATTAAAGTGTATTAGAAACAAAAGACCCAAATATACAAAGGCCAAAAGGCCAAAGAGTCAGCTAGATACATGCATCTAGAGACCAACGATCTCGCGCGGTCAGTCCCGTGCGAGGTCTTCGTGCCTCCTACGGGGCCGTTTGGGGGCTGGTTTGGGTTTTCACCCCTTAACGACTAATTTTTAAGTCTAAATGTGAATTTTGCAAATTATCGTCATACTCTCAAACCGGGACACCCGGGACCACGCCGTCAATTCCTACAAGTTGTATTGGTCCTATGCGAGGTGTTCGTGCCTCCTACGGGGTCGTTTGGGGGCCGGTTTGGGTTTTCACCCTTTAACGGCTTGTTTTTAAGTGTAAGTGTGATTTTTGCAAATTATCATCCTATTCACAAACCGGGAGATCCGGGACTATGCAGTCAGTTCATACAAGTTGCATTGGTCCCGTACGAGGTGTTCGTGCCTCCTACGGGGTCGTTTGGTGGCTGGTTTGGGTTTTCACCCCTTAACGGCTAGTTTTTAAGTCTAAGTGTGATTTTTGCAAATTATCGTCATACTCTCAAATCGGGAGATCCGATACTACGCGGTCAGTTCCTACAAGTTGTATTGGTCCCGTGCGAGGTGTTCGTACCTCCTACGGGGTAGTTTGTGGACTGGTTTGGGTTTTCACCCTTTAACGGCCGGTTTTTAACTCTAAGTGTGATTTTTGAAAATTATCCTCATACTCTAAAATCGGGAGACCTGAGACTACGTGGTCAGATTCTACAAGTTACATCGGTCCCATACGAGGTGTTCGTGCCTCCTACGGGGTCGTTTGGGGGCCGGTTTGGGTTTTCACCTTTTAACGGCATGTTTTTAACTCTAAGTGTGATTTTTGCAAATTATTGTCATACTCTCAAACTGGGAGACCCCGGACTATGCGGTCAGTTCCTACAAGTTACATTGGTCCCGTGCGAAGTGTTCGTGCCTCCTACGGGGTCGTTTGGGGTCGATTTGGGTTTTCACCCTTTAACGGCCTGTTTTTACAAATTATCATCCTATTTACAAATCGGGATACCCGGGACTACGAAGTCAGTTCCTACAAGTTGCATTGGTCCCGTGCGAGGTGTTCGTACCTCCTACGGGGCCGTTTGGGTTTTCACCCTTAAATGGCCTGTTTTTAAGTCTAAGTGTGATTTTTGCAAATTATCATCGTACTCTCAAACCAGGACACCTGGGACTACGCGGTCAGTTCCTACAAGTTGCATTGGTCCCGTGCGACGTGTTCGTGCCTCTTACGGGACCCTTTGGGGGCTGGTTTGGATTTTCACCCTCAAATGGCTTATTTTCAAGCCTAATCTACGTATTTTGAAATTATCATCGTATTCTCAAACTGGAAGACCCGGGACTGCGGGGTCAGTTCAGACGAGTTACATTGATCCCGTGGGAGGTGTTCGTGCCTCTTACGGGGCCGTTTGTGGGTTGGTTTGGGGTTTTACCCTCAAACGGCTTATTTTGAAGCCTGATCTATGTATTTTGAAATTATCGTCATATTCTCAAACCGAGAGACCCGAAACTACACGGTCAGTTCGTACGAGTGACATTAGTCCCGTGCGAGGTGTCCGTGCCCCTTACGGGACGGTTTGGGGGCTGGTTTGAGTTTTCACCCACAAACGGCTTGTTTTCAAGCCGAATCTACGTATTTTGAAATTATCGTCATATTCTCAAACTGGGAGACTCGAGACTACATGGTCAGTTCGTACGAGTTACATTGGTCCCGTAAGAGATGTCCATGCCTCTTACGGGGCCGTTTGGGGGCTGGTTTGAATTTTCACCCCTTAACGGCTAGTTTTTAAGTCTAAGTGTGATTTTTGCAAATTATCGTCATACTTTCAAATCGGGAGATCCGATACTACGCGGTCAGTTCCTACAAGTTGCATTGGTCCCGTGCGAGCTGTTCGTGCCTCCTATGGGGCCGTTTGGGGGCTGGTTTGGGTTTTCACCCCATACCGACTAGTTTTTAAGTCTAAGTGTGATTTTTGCAAATTATCGTCATACTCTCAAATCGGGAGACCGGGGACTACGCGGTCAGTTCCTACAAGTTGCATTGGTTCCGTGCGAGGTGTTCGTACCTCCTACGGGGCCGTTTGGGGGCTGGTTTGGGATTTCACCCTTTAACGGCTTGTATTATCGTCATACGCTCAAACCGGGACACCCGGGACTACGCGGTCAGTTTCTACAAGTTGCATTGGTCCCGTGCGAGGTGTTCGTGCCTCCTACGGGGTCGGGTTTTCACCCCATAACGGCTAGTTTTTAAGTCTAAGTGTGATTTTTGCAAATTATCGCCGTACTCTCAAACCAGGAGACCCGGGACTACGCGGTCTGTTCCTACAAGTTGCATTGGTCCCGTGCGAGGTGTTCGTGCCTCCTACGGGGTCGTTTGGGCGCTGGTTTGGGTTTTCACCCCTTAACGGCTAGTTTTTAAGTCTAAGTGTGATTTTTGCAAATTATCGTCGTACTCACAAACCAGGAGACCCGGGACTACGCGGTTAGTTCCTTCAAGTTGCATTGGTCCCGTGCGAGGTGTTCGTGCCTCCTACGGGGTCGTTTGGGGGCTGGTTTGGGTTTTCACCCTTTAACGGCTAGTTTTTAAGTCTAACTGTGATTTTTGCAAATTATCGTCACACTCTCAAATCGGTAGATCCGGGACTACGCGGTCAGTTCCTACAAGTTGCATTGGTTCCGTGCGAGGTGTTCGTGCCTCCTACTGGGTCGTTTGGGGGCTGGTTTGGGTTTTCACCCCTTAACGGCTAGTTTTTAAGTCTAAGTGTGATTTTTGCAAATTATCGTTATACTCTCAAATCGGGAGACCAGGGACTACGCGGTCAGTTCCTACAAGTTGCATTGGTCCCGTGCGAGGTGTTCGTACCTCCTACGGGGCCGTTTGGGAGTTGGTTTCGGTTTTCACCCTTTAATGGCTTGTTTTTAAGTCTAAGTGTGATTTTTGCAAATTATCGTCATACTCTCAAGCCGGGACACCCGGGACTACGCGGTCAGTTCCTACAAGTTGCATATGTCCCGTGCGAGGTGTTCGTGCCTACAACGGGGTCGTTTGGGGGCTGGTTTGGGTTTTCACCCTTTAACAGCTTGTTTCTAAGTCTAAGTCTGATTTTTGCAAATTATCGTCATACTCTCAAACCAGGACACCCGAGACTACGCGGTCAGTTCCTACAAGTTGCATTGGTCACGTGCGAGGTGTTCGTGCCTCCTACGGGGTCGTTTGGGGGCTGGTTTGGGTTTGCACCCTTTAATGGCCTGTTTTTAAGTCTAGGTGTGATTTTTGCAAATTATCATCGTACTCTCAAACCAGGACACCCGGGACTACGCGGTCAGTTCCTACAAGTTGCATTGGTCCCGTGCGAGGTGTTCGTACCACCTACGGGGCCTTTTGGGAACTGGTTTGGGTTTTCACCCTTTAACGGCTTGTGTTTTAAGTCTAAGTGTGATTTTTGCAAATTATCATCGTACTCTCAAACCAGGACACCCGGGACTACGCGGTCAGTTCTTACAAGTTGCATTGGTCCCGTGCGAGGTGTTCGTGCCTCCTACGAGGCCGTTTGGGGGCTGGTTTGGGTTTTCACCCCTTAACGGCTAGTTTTTAAGTCCAAGTGTGATTTTTGCAAATTATCATCGTACTTACAAACCGGGAGATCCGGGACTACGCGGTCAGTTCCTACAAGTTGCATTGGTCCCGTGCGAGATGTTCGTACCTCCTACGGCGCAGTTTGTGGACTGGTTTGGGTTTTCACCCTTTAACAGCCTGTTTTTAACTCTAAGTGTGATTTTTGAAAATTATCCTCATACTCTCAAATCGGGAGACCCGAGACTACGTGGTCAGATTCTACAAGTTACATCGGTCCCATACGAGGTGTTCGTGCCTCCTACGGGGTCGTTTGGTGGCCGGTTTGGGTTTTCACCCTTTAACGGCATGTTTTTAACTCTAAGTATGATTTTTGCAAATTATCGTCATACTCTCAAACTGGGAGACCCGGGACTATGCGGTCAGTTCCTACAAGTTACATTGGTCCCGTGCGAAGTGTTCGAGCCTCCTACGGGGTCGTTTGGGGTCGATTTGGGTTTTCACCCTTTAACGGCCTGTTTTTAAGTTTACATGTGATTTTTACAAATTATCATCCTATTTACAAACCGGGAGACCCGGAACTACGCGGTCAGTTCCTATAAGTTGTATTGGTCCCGTGCGAGGTGTTCGTACCTCCTACGGGGCCGTTTGGGGGCTGGTTTGGATTTTCACCCTTAAATGGCCTGTTTTTAAGTCTAAGTGTGATTTTTGCAAATTATCATCGTACTCTCAAACCAGGACACCCGGGACTACGCCGTCAGTTCCTACAAGTTGCATTGGTCCCGTGCGAGGTGTCCGTGCCTCCTACAGGGCCGTTTGGGGACTGGTTTGGGTTTTCACCCCTTAACGGCTAGTTTTTAAGTCTAAATGTGATTTTTTCAAATTATCGTCATACTTTCAAACCGGGACACCCGGTACTACACGGTCAGTTCCTACAAGTTGCATTGGTCCCGTGCGAGGTGTTCGTGCCTCCTACGGGGTCGTTTGAGGGATGGTTTGGGTTTTCACCCCTTAACGGCTAGTTTTTAAGTCCAAGTGTGATTTTTGCAAATTATCGTTGTACTCACAAATCGGGAGACCTGGGAGTACGCGGTCAATTCCTACAAGCTGCATTGGTCCCGTGCGAGGTGTTCGTACCACCTACGGGGGCGTTTGGGAACTGGTTTGGGTTTTCACCCATTAACGACTTGTTTTTAAGTCTAAGTGTGATTTTTGCAAATTATCGTCGTACTCTCAAATCGGGATACCCAGGACTACGCGGTCAGTTCCTACAAGTTGCATTGGTCCCGTGCGAGGTGTTCGTGCCTTCTACGGGGTCGTTTGGGGGCTGGTTTGGGTTTTCACCCCTTAACGGCTAGTTTTTAAGTCTAACTGTGATTTTTGCAAATTATCGTCATACTCTCAAATCAGGAGATCCGGTACTACGCGGTCAGTTCCTACAAGTTGCATTGGTCCCGTGCGAGGTGTTCGTGCCTCCTACTGGGTCGTTTGGGGGCTGGTTTGGGTTTTCACCCCATAACGGCTAGTTTTTAAGTCTAATTGTGATTTTTGCAAATTATCGTCATACTCTCAAATCGGGAGACCAGGGACTACGCGGTCAGTTACTACAAGTTGCATTGGTCCCGTGCGAGGTGTTCATACCTCCTACGGGGCCGTTTGGGGGCTGGTTTCGGTTTTCACCCTTTAATGGCTTGTTTTTAAGTCTAAGTGTGATTTTTGCAAATTATCGTCATACTCGCAAGCCGGGACACCCGGGAATACGCGGTCAGTTCCTATAAGTTGCATTGGTCCCGTGCGAGGTGTTCGTGCCTCCAACGGGGTCGTTTGGGGACCGGTTTGGGTTTTCACCCTTTAACAGCTTGTTTTTAAGTCTAAGTGTGATTTTTGCAAATTATCGTCATACTCTCAAACCAGGACACCCGGGACTACGCGGTCAGTTCCTACAAGTTTCATTGGTCCCGTGCGAGGTGTTCGTGCCTCCTACGCGGCCGTTTGGGGGCTGGTTTGGGTTTTCACCCCTTAACGGCATGTTTTTAAGTCCAAGTGTGATTTTTGCAAATTATCATTGTACTTACAAACCAGGAGATCCGGGACTACGCGGTCAGTTCCTACAAGTTACATTGGTCCCGTGCGAGGTGTTCGTACCTCCTACGGGGCCGTTTGGGGACTGGTTTGGGTTTTCACACTTTAACGGCCTGTTTTTAACTCTAAGTGTGATTTTTGAAAATTATCCTCATACTTTCCAATCGGGAGACCCGAGACTACGTGGTAAGATTCTACAAGTTACATCGGTCCCATACGAGGTGTTCGTGCCTCCTACGGGGTCGTTTGGGGGCCGATTTAGGTTTTCACCCTTTAACGGCATGTTTTTAACTCTAAGTGTGATTTTTGCAAATTATCGTCATACTCTCAAACTGGGAGACCCGGGACTATGCGATCAGTTCCTATAAGTTACATTGGTCCCGTGCGAAGTGTTCGTGCCTCCTACGGGGTCGTTTGGGGTCGATTTGGGTTTTCACCCTTTAACGGCCTGTTTTTAAGTTTACATGTGATTTTTACAAATTATCATCCTATTTACAAACCGGGAGACCCGGGACTACGCGGTCAGTTCCTACAAGTTGCATTGGTCCCGTGCGAGGTGTTCGTACCTCCTACGGGGCCGTTTGGAGGCTGGTTTGGGTTTTCACCCTTTAATGGCCTGTTTTTAAGTCTAAGTGTGATTTTTGCAAATTATCAACGTACTCTCAGGACACCCGGGACTACGCGGTCAGTTCCTACAATTTGCATTGGTCCCGTGTGAGGTGTCCGTGCCTCCTACGGGTCCGTTTGGGGACTGGTTTGGGTTTCCATTCCTTAACGGCTATTTTTTAAGTCAAAATGTGATTTTTTCAAATTATCGTCATACTTTCAAACCGGGACACCCGGTACTACGCAGTCAGTTCCTACAAGTTGCATTGGTCCCGTGCGAGGAGTTCGTGCCTCCTACGGGGTCGTTTGGGGGCTGGTTTGGGTTTTCACCTCTTAACGGCTAGTTTTTAAGTCCAAGTTTGATTTTTGCAAATTATCGTCGTACTCTCAAATCGGGAGACCTGGGGCTACGCGGTCAGTTCCTACAAGTTGCATGGGGCCGTGCGAGGTGTCCGTGCCTCCTACAGGGCCGTTTGGGGACTGGTTTGGGTTTTCACCCCTTAACGGCTAGTTTTTAAGTCTAAATGTGATTTTTTCAAATTATCGTCATACTTTCAAACCGGGACACCCGGTACTATGCGGTCAGTTCCTACAAGTTGAATTGGTCCCGTGCGAGGTGTCCGTGCCTCCTACGGGGTCGTTTGGGGGCTGGTTTGGGTTTTCACCCCTTAACGGCTAGTTTTTAAGTCCAAGTGTGATTTTTGCAAATTATCGTCGTACTCTCAAATCGGTAGACCTGGGAGTACGCGGTCAACTCCTACAAGTTGCATTGGTCCCGTGCGAGGTGTTCGTACCACCTACGGGGCCTTTTGGGAACTGGTTTGGGTTTTCACTCTTTAACGGCTTGTTTTTAAGTCTAAGTGTGATTTTTGCAAATTATCGTCGTACTCTCAAATCGGGATACCCAGGACTACGCGGTCAGTTCCTACAAGTTGCATTGGTCCCGTGCGAGGTGTTCGTACCTCCTACGGGGCCGTTTGGGGACTGGTTTGGGTTTTCACCCTTTAACGGCCTGTTTTTAACTCTAAGTGTGATTTTTGAAAATTATCCTCATACTTTCAAATCGGGAGACCCGAGACTACGTGGTAAGATTCTACAAGTTACAACGGTCCCACACGAGGTGTTCGTGCCTCCTACGGGGTCGTTTGGGGGCCGATTTGGGTTTTCACCCTTTAACGGCAGGTTTTTAACTCTAAGTGTGATTTTTGCAAATTATCGTCATACTCTCAAACCGGGAGACCCGGGACTATGCGGTCAGTTCCTACAAGTTACATTGGTCCCGTACGAAGTGTTCGTGCCTCCTACGGGGTCGTTTGCGGTCGATTTGGGTTTTCACCCTTTAACGGCCTGTTTTTAAGTTTACATGTGATTTTTACAAATTATCATCCTATTTACAAATCGGGAGACCCGGGACTACGGGGTCAGTTCCTACAAGTTGCATTGGTCCCGTGCGAGGTGTTCGTACCTCCTACGGGGCCGTTTGGAGGCTGGTTTGGGTTTTGACCCTTTAATGGCCTGTTTTTAAGTCTAAGTGTGATTTTTGGAAATTATCAACGTACTCTCAAACGAGGACACCCGGGACTACGCGGTCAGTTCCTACAAGTTGCATTGGTCCCGTGCGAGGTGTCCGTGCCTCCTACGGGTCCGTTTGGGGACTGGTTTGGGTTTCCATCCCTTAACGGCTATTTTTTAAGTCAAAATGTGATTTTTTCAAATTATCGTCATACTTTCAAACCGGGACACCCGGTACTACGCAGTCAATTCCTACAAGTTGCATTGGTCCCGTGCGAGGAGTTCGTGCCTCCTACGGGGTCGTTTGGGGGCTGGTTTAGGTTTTCACCGCTTAACGGCTAGTTTTTAAGTCCAAGTGTGATTTTTGCAAATTATCGTCGTACTCTCAAATCGGGAGACCTGGGACTACGCGGTCAATTCCTACAAGTTGCATGGGGCCGTGCGAGGTGTCCGTGCCTCCTACAGGGCCGTTTGGGGACTGGTTTGGGTTTTCACCCCTTAACGGCTAGTTTTTAAGTCTAAATGTGATTTTTTCAAATTATCGTCATACTTTCAAACCGGGACACCCGGTACTACGCGGTCAGTTCCTACAAGTTGCATTGGTCCCGTGCGAGGTGTCCGTGCCTCCTACGGGGTCGTTTGGGGCCTGGTTTGGGTTTTCACCCCTTAACGGCTAGTTTTTAAGTCCAAGTGTGATTTTTGCAAATTATCGTCGTACTCTGTTGCATTGGTCCCGTGCGAGGTGTTCGTACCACCTACGGGGCCTTTTGGGAACTGGTTTGGGTTTTCACCCTTTAACGGCTTGTTTTTAAGTCTAAGTGTGATTTTTGGAAATTATCGTCTTACTCTCAAATCGGGATACCCAGGACTACGCGGTCAGTTCCTACAAGTTGCATTGGTCCCGTGCGAGGTGTTCGTACCTCCTACGGGGCCGTTTGGGGACTGGTTTGGGTTTTCACCCTTTAACGGCCTGTTTTTAACTCTAAGTGTGATTTTTGAAAATTATCCTCATACTTTCAAATCGGGAGACCCGAGACTACGTGGTAAGATTCTACAAGTTACATCGGTCCCACACGAGGTGTTCGTGCCTCCTACGGGGTCGTTTGGGGGCCGATTTGGGTTTTCACCCTTTAACGGCAGGTTTTTAACTCTAAGTGTGATTTTTGCAAATTATCGTCATACTCTCAAACTGGGAGACCCGGGACTATGCGGTCAGTTCCTACAAGTTACATTGGTCCCGTACGAAGTGTTCGTGCCTCCTACGGGGTCGTTTGCGGTCGATTTGGGTTTTCACCCTTTAACGGCCTGTTTTTAAGTTTACATGTGATTTTTACAAATTATCATCCTATTTACAAACCGGGAGACCCGGGACTACGCGGTCAGTTCCTACAAGTTGCATTGGTCCCGTGCGAGGTGTTCGTACCTCCTACGGGTCCGTTTGGAGGCTGGTTTGGGTTTTCACCCTTTAATGGCCTCTTTTTAAGTCTAAGTGTGATTTTTGAAAATTATCAACGTACTCTCAAACCAGGACACCCGGGACTACGCGGTCAGTTCCTACAAGTTGCATTGGTCCCGTGCGAGGTGTCCGTGCCTCCTACGGGGCCGTTTGGGGACTGGTTTGGGTTTTCACCCCTTAACGGCTATTTTTTAAGTCAAAATGTGATTTTTTCAAATTATCGTCATACTTTCAATCCGGGACACCCGGTACTACGCGGTCAGTTCCTACAAGTTGCATTGGTCCCGTGCGAGGAGTTCGTGCCTCCTACGGGGTCGTTTGGGGGCTGGTTTGGGTTTTCACCCCGTAACGGCTAGTTTTTAAGTCCATGTGTGATTTTTGCAAATTATCGTCGTACTCTCAAATTGGGAGACCTGGGACTACGCGGTCAATTCCTAAAAGTTGCATGGGGCCGTGCGAGGTGTTCGTACCTCCTACGGGGCCGTTTGGGGACAGGTTTGGGTTTTCACCCTTTAACGGCTTGTTTTTAAGTCTAAGTGTGATTTTTGCAAATTATCGTCGTACTCTCAAATCGGAATACCCAGGACTACGCGGTCAGTTACTACAAGTTTCATTGGTCCCGTGCGAGGTGTTCGTGCCTCCTACGGGGTCGTTTGGGGGCCAGTTTGGGTTTTCACCCTTTAACGACATGTTTTTAACTCTAAGTGTGATTTTTGAAAATTATCCTCATACTCTCAAATCGGGAGACCCGAGACTACGTGGTCAGATTCTACAAGTTACATCGGTCCCATACGAGGTGTTCGTGCCTCCTACGGGGTCGTTTGGGGGCCGGTTTGGGTTTTCACCCTTTAACGGCATGTTTTTAACTCTAAGTGTGATTTTCGCAAATTATCGTCATACTCTCAAACTGGGAGACCCGGGACTATGCGGTCAGTTCCTACAAGTTACATCGGTCCCATACGAGGTGTTCGTGCCTCCTACGGGGTCGTTTGGGGGCCTGTTTGGGTTTTCACCCTTTAACGGCATGTTTTTAACTCTAAGTGTGATTTTTGCAAATTATCGTCATACTCTCAAACTGGGAGACCCGGGACTATGTGGCCAGTTCCTACAAGTTACATCGGTCCCATACGAGGTGTTCGTGCCGCCTACGGGGTCGTTTGGGGGCCGATTTGGGTTTTCACCCTTTAACGGCATGTTTTTAACTCTAAGTGTGATTTTTGCAAATTATCGTCATACTCTCAAACTGGGAGACCCGGGACTATGCGGTCAGTTCCTACAAGTTACATTGGTCCCGTGCGAAGTGTTCGTGCCTCCTACGGGGTCGTTTGGGGTCGATTTGGGTTTTCACCCTTTAACGGCCTGTTTTTAAGTTTACATGTGACTTTTACAAATTATCATCCTATTTACAAACCGGGAGACCCGGGACTACGCGGTCAGTTCCTACAAGTTGCATTGGTCCCGTGCGAGGTGTTCGTGCCTCCTACGGGGCCGTTTGGGGGCTGGTTTGGGTTTTCACCCTTTAATGGCCTGTTTTTAAGTCTAAGTGTGATTTTTACAAATTAACATCGTTCTCTCAAACCAGGACACCCGGGACTACGCGGTCAGTTCCTACAAGTTTCATTGGTCCCGTGCGAGGTGTCCGTGCCTCCTACGGGGCCGTTTGGGGACTGGTTTGGGTTTTCACCCCTTAACGGCTATTTTTTAAGTCAAAATGTGATTTTTTCAAATTATCGTCATACTTTCAAACCGGGACACCCGGTACTACGCGGTCAGTTCCTACAAGTTGCATTGGTCCCGTGCGAGGAGTTCGTGCCTCCTACGGGGTCGTTTGGGGGATGGTTTGGGTTTTCACCCCGTAACGGCTAGTTTTGAAGTCCAAGTGTGATTTTTGCAAATTATCGTCGTACTCTCAAATCGGGAGACCTGGGACTACGCGGTCAATTCCTACAAGTTGCATGGGGCCGTGCGAGGTGTTCGTACCTCCTACGGGGCCGTTTGGGGACAGGTTTGGGTTTTCACCCTTTAACGGCTTGTTTTTAAGTCTAAGTGTGATTTTTGCAAATTATCGTCGTACTCTCAAATCGGAATACCCAGGACTACGCGGTCAGTTACTACAAGTTGCATTGGTCCCGTGCGAGGTGTTCGTGCCTCCTACGGGGTCGTTTGGGGGCTGGTTTGGGTTTTCACCCCTTAACGGCTAGTTTTTAACTCTAACTGTGATTTTTGCAAATTATCGTCATACTCTCAAATCGGGAGATCCGGTACTACGCGGTCAGTTCCTACAAGTTGCATTGGTCCCGTGCGAGGTGTTCGTGCCTCCTACGGGGCCGTTTGGGGGCTGGTTTGGGTTTTCACCCCTTAACGGCTAGTTTTTAAGTCTCAGTGTGATTTTTGCAAATTATCGTCATACTCTCAAATCGGGAGATCCGGGACTACGCGGTCAGTTCCTACAAGTTGCATTGGTCCCGTGCGAGGTGTTCGTGCCTCCTACGGGGCCGTTTGGGGGCTGGTCTGGGTTTTCACCCCTTAACGGCTAGTTTTTAAGTCTAAGTGTGATTTTTGCAAATTATCGTCGTACTCTCAAATCAGGAGACCCGGGACTACGCGGTCTGTTCCTACAAGTTGCATTGGTCCCGTGCAAGTTGCATTGGTCCCGTGCGAGGTGTTCGTGCCTCCTACGGGGCCGTTTGGGGGCTGGTTTGGGTTTTCACCCCTTAACGACTAATTTTTAAGTCTAAGTGTGATTTTTGCAAATTATCGTCATACTCTCAAACCGGGACACCCGGGACCACGCCGTCAATTCCTACAAGTTGTATTGGTCCTTTGCGAGGTGTTCGTGCCTCCTACGGGGTCGTTTGGGGGCCGGTTTGGCTTTTCACCCTTTAACGGCTTGTTTTTAAGTGTAAGTGTGATTTTTGCAAATTATCATCCTATTCACAAACCGGGAGATCCGGGACTATGCAGTCAGTTCCTACAAGTTGCATTGGTCCCGTACGAGGTGTTCGTGCCTCCTACGGGGTCGTTTGGTGGCTGGTTTGGGTTTTCACCCCTTAACGGCTAGTTTTTAAGTCTAAGTGTGATTTTTGCAAATTATCGTCATACTCTCAAATCGGGAGATCCGATACTACGCGGTCAGTTCCTACAAGTTGTATTGGTCCCGTGCGAGGTGTTCGTACCTCCTACAGGGTAGTTTGTGGACTGGTTTGGGTTTTCACCCTTTAACGGCCGGTTTTTAACTCTAAGTGTGATTTTTGAAAATTATCCTCATACTCTCAAATCGGGAGACCCGAGACTACGTGGTCAGATTCTACAAGTTACATCGGTCCCATACGAGGTGTTCGTGCCTCCTACGGGGTCGTTTCGGGGCCGGTTTGGGTTTTCACGCTTTAACGGCATGTTTTTAACTCTAAGTGTGATTTTTGCAAATTATCGTCATACTCTCAAACTGGGAGACCCGGGACTATGCGGTCAGTTCCTACAAGTTACATTGGTCCCGTGCGAAGTGTTCGTGCCTCCTACGGGGTCGTTTGGGGTCGATTTGGGTTTTCACCCTTTAACGGCCTGTTTTTACAAATTATCATCCTATTTACAAATCGGGAGACCCGGGACTACGGGGTCAGTTCCTACAAGTTGCATTGGTCCCGTGCGAGGTGTTCGTACCTCCTACGGGGCCGTTTGGGTTTTCACCCTTAAATGGCCTGTTTTTAAGTCTAAGTGTGATTTTTGCAAATTATCATCGTACTCTCAAACCAGGACACCCGGGACTACGCGGTCAGTTCCTACAAGTTGCATTGGTCCCGTGCGACGTGTTCGTGCCTCTTACGGGACCGTTTGGGGGCTGGTTTGGATTTTCACCCTCAAATGGCTTATTTTCAAGCCTAATCTACGTATTTTGAAATTATCGTCATATTCCCAAACTGGAAGACCCGGGACTGCGGGGTCAGTTCAGACGAGTTACATTGATCCCGTGGGAGGTGTTCGTGCCTCTTACGGGGCCGTTTGTGGGTTGGTTTGGGGTTTTACCCTCAAACGGCTTATTTTGAAGCCTAATCTATGTATTTTGAAATTATCGTCATATTCTCAAACCGAGAGACCCGAAACTACACGGTCAGTTCGTACGAGTGACATTAGTCCCGTGCGAGGTGTCCGTGCCCCTTACGGGACGGTTTGGGGATGGTTTGAGTTTTCACCCACAAACGGCTTGTTTTCAAGCCGAATCTACGTATTTTGAAATTATCGTCATATTCTCAAACTGGGAGACTCGGGACTACATGGTCAGTTCGTACGAGTTACATTGGTCTCGTAAGAGATGTTCATGCCTCTTACGGGGCCGTTTGGGGGCTGGTTTGAGTTTTCACCCCTTAACGGCTAGTTTTTAAGTCTAAGTGTGATTTTTGCAAATTATCGTCATACTTTCAAATCGGGAGATCCGATACTACGCGGTCAGTTCCTACAAGTTGCATTGGTCCCGTGCGAGCTGTTCGTGCCTCCTACGGGGTCGTTTGGGGGCTGGTTTGGGTTTTCACCCCTTAACGACTAGTTTTTAAGTCTAAGTGTGATTTTTGCAAATTATCGTCATACTCTCAAATCGGGAGACCGGGGACTACGCGGTCAGTTGCTACAAGTTGCATTGGTTCCGTGCGAGGTGTTCGTACCTCCTACGGGGCCGTTTGGGGGCTGGTTTGGGATTTCACCCTTTAACGGCTTGTATTATCGTCATACTCTCAAACCGGGACACCCGGGACTACGCGGTCAGTTCCTACAAGTTGCATTGGTCCCGTGCGAGGTGTTCGTGCCTCCTACGGGGTCGGGTTTTCACCCCATAACGGCTAGTTTTTAAGTCTAAGTGTGATTTTTGCAAATTATCGTCGTACTCTCAAACCAGGAGACCCGGGATTACGCGGTCTGTTCCTACAAGTTGCATTGGTCCCGTGCGAGGTGTTCGTGCCTCCTACGGGGTCGTTTGGGCGCTGGTTTGGGTTTTCACCCCGTAACGGCTAGTTTTTAAGTCCAAGTGTGATTTTTGTAAATTATCGTCGTACTCTCAAATCGGGAGACCTGAGACTACGCGGTCAGTTCCTACAAGTTGCATTGGTCCCGTGCGAGGTGTTCGTGCCTCCTACTGGGTCGTTTGGGGACTGGTTTGGGTTTTCACCCCTTAACGGCTAGTTTTTAAGTCTAAATGTGATTTTTTCAAATTATTGTCATACTTTCAAACCGGGACACCCGGTACTACGAGGTCAGTTCCTACAAGTTGCATTGGTCCCGTGCGAGGTGTTCGTGCCTCCTACGGGGTCGTTTGGGGGCTGGTTTGGGTTTTCACCCCATAACGGCTAGTTTTTAAGTCCAAGTGTGATTTTTGCAAATTATTGTCGTCCTCTCAAATCGGGAGACCTGGGACTACGCGGTCAATTCCTACAAGTTGCATGGGGCCGTGCGAGGTGTCCGTGCCTCCTACAGGGCCGTTTGGGGACTGGTTTGGGTTTTCACCCCTTAACAGCTAGTTTTTAAGTCTAACTGTGATTTTTTCAAATTATCGACATACTTTCAAACCGGGACACCCGGTACTACGCGGTCAGTTCCTACAAGTTGCATTGGTCCCGTGCGAGGTGTCCGTGCCTCCTACGGGGTCGTTTGGGGGCTGGTTTGGGTTTTCACCCCTTAACGGTTAGTTTTTAAGTCCATGTGTGATTTTTGCAAATTATCGTCGTACTCTCAAATCGGTAGACCTGGGAGTACGCGGTCAACTCCTACAAGTTGCATTGGTCCCGTGCGAGGTGTTCGTACCACCTACGGGGCCTTTTGGGAACTGGTTTGGGTTTTCACCCTTTAACGGCTTGTTTTTAAGTCTAAGTGTGATTTTTGCAAATTATCGTCGTACTCTCAAATCGGGATACCCAGGACTACGCGGTCAGTTCCTACAAGTTGCATTGGTCCCGTGCGAGGTGTTCGTACCTCCTACGGGGCCGTTTGGGGACTGGTTTGGGTTTTCACCCTTTAACGGCCTGTTTTTAACTCTAAGTGTGATTTTTGAAAATTATCCTCATACTTTCAAATCGGGAGACCCGAGACTACGTGGTAAGATTCTACAAGTTACATCGGTCCGACACGAGGTGTTCGTGCCTCCTACGGGGTCGTTTGGGGGCCGATTTGGGTTTTCACCCTTTAACGGCATGTTTTTAACTCTAAGTGTGATTTTTGCAAATTATCGTCATACTCTCAAACTGGGAGACCCGGGACTATGCGGTCAGTTCCTACAAGTTACATTGGTCCCGTGCGAAGTGTTCGTGCCTCCTACGGGGTCGTTTGGGGTCGATTTGGGTTTTCACCCTTTAACGGCCTGTTTTTAAGTTTACATGTGACTTTTACAAATTATCATCCTATTTACAAACCGGGAGACCCGGGACTACGCGGTCAGTTCCTACAAGTTGCATTGGTCCCGTGCGAGGTGTTCGTGCCTCCTACGGGGCCGTTTGGGGGCTGGTTTGGGTTTTCACCCTTTAATGGCCTGTTTTTAAGTCTAAGTGTGATTTTTACAAATTAACATCGTACTCTCAAACCAGGACACCCGGGACTACGCGGTCAGTTCCTACAAGTTGCATTGGTCCCGTGCGAGGTGTCCGTGCCTCCTACGGGGCCGTTTGGGGACTGGTTTGGGTTTTCACCCCTTAACGGCTATTTTTTAAGTCAAAATGTGATTTTTTCAAATTATCGTCATACTTTCAAACCGGGACACCCGGTACTACGCGGTCAGTTCCTACAAGTTGCATTGGTCCCGTGCGAGGAGTTCGTGCCTCCTACGGGGTCGTTTGGGGGCTGGTTTGGGTTTTCACCCCGTAACGGCTAGTTTTTAAGTCCAAGTGTGATTTTTGCAAATTATCGTCGTACTCTCAAATCGGGAGACCTGAGACTACGCGGTCAATTCCTACAAGTTGCATGGGGCCGTGCGAGGTGCTCGTACCTCCTACGGGGCCGTTTGGGGACAGGTTTGGGTTTTCACCCTTTAACGGCATGTTTTTAAGTCTAAGTGTGATTTTTGCAAATTATCGTCGTACTCTCAAATCGGAATACCCAGGACTACGCGGTCAGTTCCTACAAGTTGCATTGGTCCCGTGCGAGGTGTTCGTGCCTCCTACGGGGTCGTTTGGGGGCTGGTTTGGGTTTTCACCCCTTAACGGCTAGTTTTTAAGTCTAACTGTGATTTTTGCAAATTATCGTCATACTCTCAAATCGGGAGATCCGGTACTACGCGGTCAGTTCCTACAAGTTGCATTGGTCCCGTGCGAGGTGTTCGTGCCTCCTACTGGGTCGTTTGGGGGCTGGTTTGGGTTTTCACCCCTTAACGGCTAGTTTTTAAGTCTAATTGTGATTTTTGCAAATTATCGTCATACTCTCAAATCGGGAGACCAGGAACTACGCGGTCAGTTACTACAAGTTGCATTGGTCCCTTGCGAGGTGTTAGTACCTCCTACGGGGTTTGGGGGCAGGTTTCGATTTTCACCCTTTAATGGCTTGTTTTTAAGTCTAAGTGTGATTTTTGCAAATTATCGTCATACTCTCAAGCCGGGACACCCGGGACTACGCGGTCAGTTCCTACAAGTTGCATTGGTCCCGTGCGAGGTGTTCGTGCCTCCAACGGGGTCGTTTGGGGGTTGGTTTGGGTTTTCACCCTTTAATGGCCTGTTTTTAAGTCTAAGTGTGATTTTTGCAAATTATCATCGTACTCTCAAACCAGGACACCCGGGACTACGCCATCAGTTCCTACAAGTTGCAATGGTCCCGTGCGAGGTGTCCGTGCCTCCTACAGGGCCGTTTGGGGACTGGTTTGGGTTTTCACCCCTTAACGGCTAGTTTTTAAGTCTAAATGTGATTTTTTCAAATTATCGTCATACTTTCAAACCGGGACACCCGGTACTACGCGGTCAGTTCCTACAAGTTGCATTGGTCCCGTGCGAGGTGTTCGTGCCTCCTACGGGGTCGTTTGAGGGATGGTTTGGGTTTTCACCCCTTAACGGCTAGTTTTTAAGTCCAAGTGTGATTTTTGCAAATTATCATTGTACTCACAAATCGGGAGACCTGGGAGTACGCGGTCAATTCCTACAAGTTGCATTGGTCCCGTGCGAGATGTTCGTACCTCCTACGGCGCAGTTTGTGGACTGGTTTGGGTTTTCACCCTTTAATGGCCTGTTTTTAAGTCTAAGTGTGATTTTTGCAAATTATCATCGTACTCTCAAACCAGGACACCCGGGACTACGCCATCAGTTCCTACAAGTTGCATTGGTCCCGTGCGAGGTGTCCGTGCCTCCTACAGGGCCGTTTGGGGACTGGTTTGGGTTTTCACCCCTTAACGGCTAGTTTTTAAGTCTAAATGTGATTTTTTCAAATTATCGTCATACTTTCAAACCGGGACACCCGGTACTACGCGGTCAGTTCCTACAAGTTGCATTGGTCCCGTGCGAGGTGTTCGTGCCTCCTACGGGGTCGTTTGAGGGATGGTTTGGGTTTTCACCCCTTAACGGCTAGTTTTTAAGTCCAAGTGTGATTTTTGCAAATTATCGTTGTACTCACAAATCGGGAGACCTGGGAGTACGCGGTCAATTCCTACAAGTTGCATTGGTCCCGTGCGAGGAGTTCGTGCCTCCTACGGGGTCGTTTGGGGGCTGGTTTGGGTTTTCACCCCGTAACGGCTAGTTTTTAAGTCCAAGTGTGATTTTTGCAAATTATCGTCGTACTCTCAAATCGGGAGACCTGAGACTACGCGGTCAATTCCTACAAGTTGCATGGGGCCGTGCGAGGTGTTCGTACCTCCTACGGGGCCGTTTGGGGACAGGTTTGGGTTTTCACCCTTTAACGGCATGTTTTTAAGTCTAAGTGTGATTTTTGCAAATTATCGTCGTACTCTCAAATCGGAATACCCAGGACTACGCGGTCACTTCCTACAAGTTGCATTGGTCCCGTGCGAGGTGTTCGTGCCTCCTACGGGGTCGTTTGGGGGCTGGTTTGGGTTTTCACCCCTTAACGGCTAGTTTTTAAGTCTAACTGTGATTTTTGCAAATTATCGTCATACTCTCAAATCGGGAGATCCGGTACTACGCGGTCAGTTCCTACAAGTTGCATTGGTCCCGTGCGAGGTGTTCGTGCCTCCTACTGGGTCGTTTGGGGGCTGGTTTGGGTTTTCACCCCTTAACGGCTAGTTTTTAAGTCTAATTGTGATTTTTGCAAATTATCGTCATACTCTCAAATCGGGAGACCAGGAACTACGCGGTCAGTTACTACAAGTTGCATTGGTCCCTTGCGAGGTGTTAGTACCTCCTACGGGGTTTGGGGGCAGGTTTCGATTTTCACCCTTTAACGGCTTGTTTTTAAGTCTAAGTGTGATTTTTGCAAATTATCGTCGTACTCTCAAATCGGGATACTCAGGACTACGCGGTCAGTTCCTACAAGTTGCATTGGTCCCGTGCGAGGTGTTCGTACCTCCTACGGGGCCGTTTGGGGACTGGTTTGGGTTTTCACCCTTTAACGGCCTGTTTTTAACTCTAAGTGTGATTTTTGAAAATTATCCTCATACTTTCAAATCGGGAGACCCGAGACTACGTGGTAAGATTCTACAAGTTACATCGGTCCGACACGAGGTGTTCGTGCCTCCTACGGGGTCGTTTGGGGGCCGATTTGGGTTTTCACCCTTTAACGGCATGTTTTTAACTCTAAGTGTGATTTTTGCAAATTATCGTCATACTCTCAAACTGGGAGACCCGGGACTATGCGGTCAGTTCCTACAAGTTACATTGGTCCCGTGCGAAGTGTTCGTGCCTCCTACGGGGTCGTTTGGGGTCGATTTGGGTTTTCACCCTTTAACGGCCTGTTTTTAAGTTTACATGTGACTTTTACAAATTATCATCCTATTTACAAACCGGGAGACCCGGGACTACGCGGTCAGTTCCTACAAGTTGCATTGGTCCCGTGCGAGGTGTTCGTGCCTCCTACGGGGCCGTTTGGGGGCTGGTTTGGGTTTTCACCCTTTAATGGCCTGTTTTTAAGTCTAAGTGTGATTTTTACAAATTAACATCGTACTCTCAAACCAGGACACCCGGGACTACGCGGTCAGTTCCTACAAGTTGCATTGGTCCCGTGCGAGGTGTCCGTGCCTCCTACGGGGCCGTTTGGGGACTGGTTTGGGTTTTCACCCCTTAACGGCTATTTTTTAAGTCAAAATGTGATTTTTTCAAATTATCGTCATACTTTCAAACCGGGACACCCGGTACTACGCGGTCAGTTCCTACAAGTTGCATTGGTCCCGTGCGAGGAGTTCGTGCCTCCTACGGGGTCGTTTGGGGGCTGGTTTGGGTTTTCACCCCGTAACGGCTAGTTTTTAAGTCCAAGTGTGATTTTTGCAAATTAACGTCGTACTCTCAAATCGGGAGACCTGAGACTACGCGGTCAATTCCTACAAGTTGCATGGGGCCGTGCGAGGTGTTCGTACCTCCTACGGGGCCGTTTGGGGACAGGTTTGGGTTTTCACCCTTTAACGGCATGTTTTTAAGTCTAAGTGTGATTTTTGCAAATTATCGTCGTACTCTCAAATCGGAATACCCAGGACTACGCGGTCAGTTCCTACAAGTTGCATTGGTCCCGTGCGAGGTGTTCGTGCCTCCTACGGGGTCGTTTGGGGGCTGGTTTGGGTTTTCACCCCTTAACGGCTAGTTTTTAAGTCTAACTGTGATTTTTGCAAATTATCGTCATACTCTCAAATCGGGAGATCCGGTACTACGCGGTCAGTTCCTACAAGTTGCATTGGTCCCGTGCGAGGTGTTCGTGCCTCCTACTGGGTCGTTTGGGGGCTGGTTTGGGTTTTCACCCCTTAACGGCTAGTTTTTAAGTCTAATTGTGATTTTTGCAAATTATCGTCATACTCTCAAATCGGGAGACCAGGAACTACGCGGTCAGTTACTACAAGTTGCATTGGTCCCTTGCGAGGTGTTAGTACCTCCTACGGGGTTTGGGGGCAGGTTTCGATTTTCACCCTTTAATGGCTTGTTTTTAAGTCTAAGTGTGATTTTTGCAAATTATCGTCATACTCTCAAGCCGGGACACCCGGGACTACGCGGTCAGTTCCTACAAGTTGCATTGGTCCCGTGCGAGGTGTTCGTGCCTCCAACGGGGTCGTTTGGGGGTTGGTTTGGGTTTTCACCCTTTAATGGCCTGTTTTTAAGTCTAAGTGTGATTTTTGCAAATTATCATCGTACTCTCAAACCAGGACACCCGGGACTACGCCATCAGTTCCTACAAGTTGCATTGGTCCCGTGCGAGGTGTCCGTGCCTCCTACAGGGCCGTTTGGGGACTGGTTTGGGTTTTCACCCCTTAACGGCTAGTTTTTAAGTCTAAATGTGATTTTTTCAAATTATCGTCATACTTTCAAACCGGGACACCCGGTACTACGCGGTCAGTTCCTACAAGTTGCATTGGTCCCGTGCGAGGTGTTCGTGCCTCCTACGGGGTCGTTTGAGGGATGGTTTGGGTTTTCACCCTTTAACGGCTAGTTTTTAAGTCCAAGTGTGATTTTTGCAGAATTGTCAAGGATGCCATTGCTGAATTTAGTTCCTATTCGGGACTTATGGTTAACTTAGATAAAAGTAGTCTTTTCACTGCTGGGATCAATATGGATGGGATTCAGGAGATTTCTTCTATCTTGGGCATTCAACATGGGCACCCCCCCTTCAAATATCTTGGGGTGCCTCTCATTACTACTAGGCTGAAAAAGGAGGATTGCCAGATCCTGGTGGATAGGATCACCATGAGAGTCAGATGCTGGACTAATAAGTTTTTAAGTTTTGCAGGTAGACTCCTCCTTGTGAAGACTGTCATTTTCAGCATACAAGTTTATTGGGCTTGCACTTTTATTTTGCCTAAAAGCATAATAAAGAAGATTGAGCAAGTTATGAAGAATTATCTATGGAAAGGGGATGAGACTAACAGTAAAGGTGCTAAAGTTGCTTGGGAGGACATCTGTGTGTCTCTAGAGGAAGGAGGGCTAAATATCAAGAGTCTAGAGACATGGAACATTGCTGCCATGGCTAAGCACTTATGGAATCTATGCAGTAAGAAGGATAGTTTATGGATTAAGTGGTGCAACATATACAAAATTAAAGGGAGGAGCATATGGGCTTTGAGTATACCAAATGATGCATCATGGAGTTGGAGGAAAATTCTTAAGATAAGAGAAAAGTTTAGAAGACAAATCAAAACAATCATTGGGAATGGGACTCAAACCTTTATGTGGTATGATTTGTGGCATCCTAATGGGCCATTGTTTCCCCTTTATGGGAACAACATTGTGTATGACTCAGCTAGTAGTCTAAAAGCTAAAGTTTCTGATTTCATCCACCAAATGGAGTGGAGATGGCCCTCAACTGTGACATGGGAATTAAATGAAGTGAAGAATGCTAGCTTACCTGCAATTCTTGAGGGAAATGACTATGTGGTTTGGCTTCCTTCCAAGAAAGGGACCTTCACCATTGCATCTGCTTGGGAGCTATTGAAGACCCACAAGCCTACTGTTACTTGGAGCAAATTTGTTTGGAGTAAGGTTTGCATTCCTAAGTGTTCCTTCATTGCTTGGTTAGTATTTCGAAAGGCCATCAACACTAAGGACAAATTATTTGAATGGGGTATTTCTGAGGATGACCTGTGTGGGATTTGTGGTTCTAAGAGGGAAACTTATAACCACCTGTTCTCTCAATGCAGCCTTAGCAAGAGTATATGGGAGGAGGTGATGCTTAGAAATCAGCGGTATAGGAAGTTTCAAAGTTGGAATAGAGAGTTATCCTTGGCCACTGTTAACCACTCTACTATTTCCTTATGTGACAAGATTAGATCCCTTTCCTTCATTACTACGATCTATTGCATCTGGATGGAGAGGAATTCGAGGTGCTTTAAGCATGTCTTCAATTCTCTAGACACCGTTGTGAAGGGTATTGAAAACATGGTTAAAGCCAAAGTTCTTACTTGGAAGAAGGATAGAAGAAATTACACTAACTGGATGGCTTGTATGTATTGGAACATCCCTGAAAATAGGCTGTTGAGCTAATCTTTTGTTTGCTTTTTGGTTGGCTCCGGGGTATGCCCCGGGGTCCTTTTGATCTTTGAGGTTCCTTCCTCTGTGTATTCTTCTTTTTTTATATATACATCTAATTTCCCAAAAAAAAAAAAAAAAAAAAGTGTGATTTTTGCAAATTATCATTGTACTCACAAATCGGGAGACCTGGGAGTACGCGGTCAATTCCTACAAGTTGCATTGGTCCCGTGCGAGATGTTCGTACCTCCTACGGCGCAGTTTGTGGACTGGTTTGGGTTTTCACCCTTTAATGGCCTGTTTTTAAGTCTAAGTGTGATTTTTGCAAATTATCATCGTACTCTCAAACCAGGACACCCGGGACTACGCCATCAGTTCCTACAAGTTGCATTGGTCCCGTGCGAGGTGTCCGTGCCTCCTACAGGGCCGTTTGGGGACTGGTTTGGGTTTTCACCCCTTAACGGCTAGTTTTTAAGTCTAAATGTGATTTTTTCAAATTATCGTCATACTTTCAAACCGGGACACCCGGTACTACGCGGTCAGTTCCTACAAGTTGCATTGGTCCCGTGCGAGGTGTTCGTGCCTCCTACGGGGTCGTTTGAGGGATGGTTTGGGTTTTCACCCCTTAACGGCTAGTTTTTAAGTCCAAGTGTGATTTTTGCAAATTATCGTTGTACTCACAAATCGGGAGACCTGGGAGTACGCGGTCAATTCCTACAAGTTGCATTGGTCCCGTGCGAGGAGTTCGTGCCTCCTACGGGGTCGTTTGGGGGCTGGTTTGGGTTTTCACCCCGTAACGGCTAGTTTTTAAGTCCAAGTGTGATTTTTGCAAATTATCGTCGTACTCTCAAATCGGGAGACCTGAGACTACGCGGTCAATTCCTACAAGTTGCATGGGGCCGTGCGAGGTGTTCGTACCTCCTACGGGGCCGTTTGGGGACAGGTTTGGGTTTTCACCCTTTAACGGCATGTTTTTAAGTCTAAGGGTGATTTTTGCAAATTATCGTCGTACTCTCAAATCGGAATGCCCAGGACTACGCGGTCAGTTCCTACAAGTTGCATTGGTCCCGTGCGAGGTGTTCGTGCCTCCTACGGGGTCGTTTGGGGGCTGGTTTGGGTTTTCACCCCTTAACGGCTAGTTTTTAAGTCTAACTGTGATTTTTGCAAATTATCGTCATACTCTCAAATCGGGAGATCCGGTACTACGCGGTCAGTTCCTACAAGTTGCATTGGTCCCGTGCGAGGTGTTCGTGCCTCCTACTGGGTCGTTTGGGGGCTGGTTTGGGTTTTCACCCCTTAACGGCTAGTTTTTAAGTCTAATTGTGATTTTTGCAAATTATCGTCATACTCTCAAATCGGGAGACCAGGAACTACGCGGTCAGTTACTACAAGTTGCATTGGTCCCTTGCGAGGTGTTAGTACCTCCTACGGGGTTTGGGGGCAGGTTTCGATTTTCACCCTTTAATGGCTTGTTTTTAAGTCTAAGTGTGATTTTTGCAAATTATCGTCATACTCTCAAGCCGGGACACCCGGGACTACGCGGTCAGTTCCTACAAGTTGCATTGGTCCCGTGCGAGGTGTTCGTGCCTCCAACGGGGTCGTTTGGGGGCTGGTTTGGGTTTTCACCCTTTAATGGCCTGTTTTTAAGTCTAAGTGTGATTTTTGCAAATTATCATCGTACTCTCAAACCAGGACACCCGGGACTACGCCATCAGTTCCTACAAGTTGCGTTGGTCCCGTGCGAGGTGTTCGTGCCTCCTACGGGGTCGTTTGAGGGATGGTTTGGGTTTTCACCCCTTAACGGCTAGTTTTTAAGTCCAAGTGTGATTTTTGCAAATTATCGTTGTACTCACAAATCGGGAGACCTGGGGAGTACGCGGTCAATTCCTACAAGTTGCATTGGTCCCGTGCGAGGTGTTCGTACCACCTACGGGGGCGTTTGGGAACTGGTTTGGGTTTTCACCCATTAACGACTTGTTTTTAAGTCTAAGTGTGATTTTTGCAAATTATCGTCGAACTCTCAAATCGGGATACCCAGGACTACGCGGTCAGTTCCTACAAGTTGCATTGGTCCCGTGCGAGGTGTTCGTGCCTCCTACGGGGTCGTTTGGGGGCTGGTTTGGATTTTCACCCCTTAACAGCTAGTTTTTAAGTCTAACTGTGATTTTTGCAAATTATCGTCATACTCTCAAATCGGGAGACCGGGGACTACGCGGTCAGTTCCTACAAGTTGCATTGGTTCCGTGCGAGGTGTTCGTACCTCCTACTGGGTCGTTTGGGGGCTGGTTTGGGTTTTCACCCTTTAACGGCTTGTTTTTAAGTTTAAGTGTGATTTTTGCAAATTATCGTCATACTCTCAAACCGGGACACCCGGGACTACGCGGTCAGTTCCTATAAGTTGCATTGGTCCCGTGCGAGGTGTTCGTGCCTCCTACGGGGTCGTTTGGGGGCTGGTTTGGATTTTCACCCCTTAACGGCTAGTTTTTAAGTCTAAGTGTGATTTTTGCAAATTATCGTCATACTCTCAAATCGGGAGATCCGGGACTACGCGGTCAGTTCCTACAAGTTGCATTGGTCCCGTGCGAGGTGTTCGTGCCTCCTACGGGGCCGTTTGGGGGCTGGTTTGGGTTTTCACCCCTTAACGGCTAGTTTTTAAGTCTAAGTGTGATTTTTGCAAATTATCGTCGTACTCTCAAACCAGAAGACCCGGGACTACGCTGTCTGTTCCTACAAGTTGCATTGGTCCCGTGCGAGGAGTTCGTGCCTCCTACGGGGTCGTTTGGGGGCTGGTTTGGGTTTTCACCCCGTAACGGCTAGTTTTTAAGTCCAAGTGTGATTTTTGCAAATTATCGTCGTACTCTCAAATCGGGAGACCTGGGACTACGCGGTCAATTCCTACAAGTTGCATGGGGCCGTGCGAGGTGTTCGTACCTCCTACGGGGCCGTTTGGGGACAGGTTTGGGTTTTCACCCTTTAACAGCATGTTTTTAAGTCTAAGTGTGATTTTTGCAAATTATCGTCGTACTCTCAAATCGGAATACCCAGGACTACGCGGTCAGTTACTACAAGTTGCATTGGTCCCGTGCGAGGTGTTCGTGCCTCCTATGGGGTCGTTTGGGGGCTGGTTTGGGTTTTCACCCCTTAACGGCTAGTTTTTAAGTCTAACTGTTATTTTTGCAAATTATCGTCATACTATCGGGAGATCCGGTACTACGCGGTCAGTTCCTACAAGTTGCATTGGTCCCGTGCGAGGTGTTCGTGCCTCCTACTGGGTCGTTTGGGGGCTGGTTTGGGTTTTCACCCCTTAACAGCTAGTTTTTAAGTCTAATTGTGATTTTTGCAAATTATCGTCATACTCTCAAATCGGGAGACCAGGAACTACGCGGTCAGTTACCACAAGTTGCATTGGTCCCTTGCGAGGTGTTAGTACCTCCTACGGGGTTTGGGGGCAGGTTTCGATTTTCACCCTTTAATGGCTTGTTTTTAAGTCTAAGTGTGATTTTTGCAAATTATCGTCATACTCTCAAGCCGGGACACCCGGGACTACGCGGTCAGTTCCTACAAGTTGCATTGGTCCCGTGCGAGGTGTTCGTGCCTCCAACGGGGTCGTTTGGCGGCTGGTTTGGGTTTTCACCCTTTAATGGCCTGTTTTTAAGTCCAAGTGTGATTTTTGCGAATTATCATCGTACTCTCAAATCGGGAGACCCGGGACTACGCGGTCAGTTCCTACAAGTTGCATTGGTCCCGTGCGAGGTGTTCGTACCTCCTACGGGGCCGTTTGGGGACTGGTTTTGGTTTTCACCCTTTAACGGCTTATTTTTAAGTCTAATCGTGATTTTTGCAAATTATCGTCGTACTCTCAAATCGGGATACCCGGGACTACGCGGTCAGTTCTTACAAGTTGCATTGGTCCCGTGCGAGGTGTTTGTGCCTCCTACGGGATCGTTTGGGGGCTGGTTTGGGTTTTCACCCCTTAACGGCTAGTTTGTAAGTCTAAGTGTGATTTTTGCAAATTATCGTCATACTCTCAAATCGGGAGATCCGATACTACGCGGTCAGTTCCAAAAAGTTGCATTGGTCCCGTGCGAGCTGTTCGTGCCTCCTACGGGGTCGTTTGGGGGCTGGTTTGGATTTTCACCCCTTAACGACTAGTTTTTAAGTCTAAGAGTGATTTTTGCAAATTATCGTCATACTCTCAAATCGGGAGACCGGGGACTACGCGGTCAGTTCCTACAAGTTGCATTGGTTCCGTGCGAGGTGTTCGTACCTCCTACGGGGCCATTTGGGGGCTGGTTTGGGATTTCACCCTTTAACGGCTTGTTTTTAAGTTTAAGTGTGATTTTTGAAAATTATCGTCATACTCTCAAACCGGGACACCCGGGACTACGCGGTCAGTTCCTATAAGTTGCATTGGTCCCGTGCGAGGTGTTCGTGCCTCCTACGGGGTCGTTTGGGGGCTGGTTTGGGTTTTCACCCCTTAACGGCTAGTTTTTATGTCTAAGTGTGATTTTTGCAAATTATCGTCATACTCTCAAATCGGGAGATCCGGGACTACGCGGTCAGTTCCTACAAGTTGCATTGGTCCCGTGCGAGGTGTTCGTGCCTCCTACGGGGCCGTTTGGGGGCTGGTTTGGGTTTTCACCCCTTAACGGCTAGTTTTTAAGTCTAAGTGTGATTTTTGCAAATTATCGTCGTACTCTCAAACTAGAAGACCTGGGACTACGCGGTCTGTTCCTACAAGTTGCATTGGTCTCGTGCGAGGTGTTCGTGCCTCCTACGGGGTCGTTTGGGCGCTGGTTTGGGTTTTCACCCCTTAACGGCTAGTTTTTAAGTCTCAGTGTGATTTTTGCAAATTATCGCCATACTCTCAAATCGGGAGATCCGGGACTACGCGGTCAGTTCCTACAAGTTGCATTAGTCCCGTGCGAGGTGTTCGTGCCTCCTACGGGGCCGTTTCGGGGCTGGTCTGGGTTTTCACCCCTTAACGGCTAGTTTTTAAGTCTAAGTGTGATTTTTGCAAATTATCGTCGTACTCTCAAATCAGGAGACCCGGGACTACGCGGTCTGTTCCTACAAGTTGCATTGGTCCCGTGCAAGTTGCATTGGTCCCGTGCGAGGTGTTCGTGCCTCCTACGGGGCCGTTTGGGGGCTGGTTTGGGATTTCACCCCTTAATGACTAATTTTTAAGTCTAAGTGTGATTTTTGCAAATTAAAGTCATACTCTCAAACCGGGACACCCGGGACCACGCCGTCAATTCCTACAAGTTGTATTGGTCCTATGCGAGGTGTTCGTGCCTCCTACGGGGTCGTTTGGGGGCCGGTTTGGGTTTTCACCCTTTAACGGCTTGTTTTTAAGTGTAAGTGTGATTTTTGCAAATTATCATCCTATTCACAAACCGGGAGATCCGGGACTATGCAGTCAGTTCCTACAAGTTGCATTGGTCCCGTACGAGGTGTTCGTGCCTCCTACGGGGTCGTTTGGTGGCTGGTTTGGGTTTTCACCCCTTAACGGCTAGTTTTTAAGTCTAAGTGTGATTTTTGCAAATTATCGTCATACTCTCAAATCGGGAGATCCGATACTACGCGGTCAGTTCCTACAAGTTGTATTGGTCCCGTGCGAGGTGTTCGTACCTCCTACGGCGCAGTTTGTGGACTGGTTTGGGTTTTCACCCTTTAACGGCCTGTTTTTAACTCTAAGTGTGATTTTTGAAAATTATCCTCATACTCTCAAATCGGGAGACCCGAGACTACGTGGTCAGATTCTACAAGTTACATCGGTCCCATACGAGGTGTTCGTGCCTCCTACGGGATCGTTTGGGGGCCGGTTTGGGTTTTCACCCTTTAACGGCATGTTTTTAACTCTAAGTGTGATTTATGCAAATTATCGTCATACTCTCAAACTGGGAGACCCGGGACTATGCGGTCAGTTCCTACAAGTTACATTGGTCCCGTGCGAAGTGTTCGTGCCTCCTACGGGGTCGTTTGGGGTCGATTTGGGTTTTCACCCTTTAACGGCCTGTTTTTAAGTTTACATGTGACTTTTACAAATTATCATCCTATTTACAAACCGGGAGACCCGGGACTACGCGGTCAGTTCCTACATGTTGCATTGGTCCCGTGCGAGGTGTTCGTGCCTCCTACGGGGCCGTTTGTGGGCTGGTTTGGGTTTTCACCCTTTAATGGCCTGTTTTTAAGTCTAAGTGTGATTTTTACAAATTAACATCGTACTCTCAAACTAGGACACCCGGGACTACGCGGTCAGTTCCTACAAGTTGCATTGGTCCCGTACGAGGTGTCCGTGCCTCCTACGGGGCCGTTTGGGGACTGGTTTGGGTTTTCACCCCTTAACGGCTATTTTTTAAGTCAAAATGTGATTTTTTCAAATTATCGTCATACTTTCAAACCGGGACACCCGGTACTACGCGGTCAGTTCCTACAAGTTGCATTGGTCCCGTGCGAGGAGTTCGTGCCTCCTACGGGGTCGTTTGGGGGCTGGTTTGGGTTTTCACCCCGTAACGGCTAGTTTTTAAGTCCAAGTGTGATTTTTGCAAATTATCGTCGTACTCTCAAATCGGGAGACCTGGGAGTACGCGGTCAACTCCTACAAGTTGCATTGGTCCCGTGCGAGGTGTTCGTACCACCTACGGGGCCGTTTGGGAACTGGTTTGGGTTTTCACCCTTTAACGGCTTGTTTTTAAGTCTAAGTGTGATTTTTGCAAATTATCGTCGTACTCTCAAATCGGGATACCCAGGACTACGCGGTCAGTTCCTACATGTTGCATTGGTCCCGTGCGAGGTGTTCGTGCCTCCTACGGGGTCGTTTGGTGGCTGGTTTGGGTTTTCACCCCTTAACGGCTAGTTTGTAAGTCTAAGTGTGATTTTTGCAAATTATCGTCATACTATCGGGAGATCCGGTACTACGCGGTCAGTTCCTACAAGTTGCATTGGTCCCGTGCGAGGTGTTCGTGCCTCCTACTGGGTCGTTTGGGGGCTGGTTTGGGTTTTCACCCCTTAACGGCTAGTTTTTAAGTCTAATTGTGATTTTTGCAAATTATCGTCATACTCTCAAATCGGGAGACCAGGAACTACGCGGTCAGTTACCACAAGTTGCATTGGTCCCTTGCGAGGTGTTAGTACCTCCTACGGGGTTTGGGGGCAGGTTTCGATTTTCACCCTTTAATGGCTTGTTTTTAAGTCTAAGTGTGATTTTTGCAAATTATCGTCATACTCTCAAGCCGGGACACCCGGGACTACGCGGTCAGTTCCTACAAGTTGCATTGGTCCCGTGCGAGGTGTTCGTGCCTCCAACGGGGTCGTTTGGGGGCTGGTTTGGGTTTTCACCCTTTAATGGCCTGTTTTTAAGTCCAAGTGTGATTTTTGCGAATTATCATCGTACTCTCAAATCGGGAGACCCGGGACTACGCGGTCAGTTCCTACAAGTTGCATTGGTCCCGTGCGAGGTGTTCGTACCTCCTACGGGGCCGTTTGGGGACTGGTTTTGGTTTTCACCCTTTAACGGCTTATTTTTAAGTCTAATTGTGATTTTTGCAAATTATCCTCGTACTCTCAAATCGGGATACCCGGGACTACGCGGTCAGTTCTTACAAGTTGCATTGGTCCCGTGCGAGGTGTTTGTGCCTCCTACGGGGTCGTTTGGGGGCTGGTTTGGGTTTTCACCCCTTAACGGCTAGTTTGTAAGTCTAAGTGTGATTTTTGCAAATTATCGTCATACTCTCAAATCGGGAGATCCGATACTACGCGGTCAGTTCCTACAAGTTGCATTGGTCCCGTGCGAGCTGTTCGTGCCTCCTACGGGGTCGTTTGGGGGCTGGTTTGGGTTTTCACCCCTTAATGACTAGTTTTTAAGTCTAAGTGTGATTTTTGCAAATTATCGTCATACTCTCAAATCGGGAGACCGGGGACTACGCGGTCAGTTCCTACAAGTTGCATTGGTTCCGTGCGAGGTGTTCGTACCTCCTACGGGGCCGTTTGGGGGCTGATTTGGGATTTCACCCTTTAACGGCTTGTATTATCGTCATACTCTCAAACCGGGACACCCGGGACTACGCGGTTAGTTCCTACAAGTTGCATTGGTCCCGTGAGAGGTGTTCGTGCCTCCTACGGGGTCGGGTTTTCACCCCATAACGGCTAGTTTTTAAGTCTAAGTGTGATTTTTGCAAATTATCGTCGTACTCTCAAACCAGGAGACCCGGGACTACGCGGTCTGTTCCTACAAGTTGCATTGGTCCCGTGCGAGGTGTTCGTGCCTCCTACGGGGTCGTTTCGGCGCTGGTTTGGGTTTTCACCCCATAACGGCTAGTTTTTAAGTCTAAGTGTGATTTTTGCAAATTATCGTCGTACTCACAAACCAGGAGACCCGGGACTACGCGGTCAGTTCCTACAAGTTGCATTGGTCCCGTGCGAGGTGTTCGTGCCTCCTACGGGGTCGTTTGGGGGCTGGTTTGGGTTTTCACCCCTTAACGGCTAGTTTTTAAGTCTAAGTGTGATTTTTGCAAATTATCGTCATACTCTCAAATCGGGAGACCAGGGACTACGCGGTCAGTTCCTACAAGTTGCATTGGTCCCGTGCGAGGTGTTCGTACCTCCTACGGGGCCGTTTGGGGGTTGGTTTCGGTTTTCACCCTTTAATGGCTTGTTTTTAAGTCTAAGTGTGATTTTTGCAAATTATCGTCATACTCTCAAGCCGGGACACCCGGGACTACGCGGTCAGTTCCTACAAGTTGCATTGGTCCCGTGCGAGGTGTTCGTGCCTACAACGGGGTCGTTTGGGGGCTGGTTTGGGTTTTCACCCTTTAACAGCTTGTTTCTAAGTCTAAGTGTGATTTTTGCAAATTATCGTCATACTCTCAAACCAGGACACCCGAGACTACGCGGTCAGTTCCTACAAGTTGCATTGGTCCCGTGCGAGGTGTTCGTGCCTCCTACGGGGTCGTTTGGGGGCTGGTTTGGGTTTGCACCCTTTAATGGCCTGTTTTTAAGTCTAAGTGTGATTTTTGCAAATTATCATCGTACTCTCAAACCAGGACACCCGGGACTACGCGGTCAGTTCCTACAAGTTGCATTGGTCCCGTGCGAGGTGTTCGTGCCTCCTACGAGGCCGTTTGGGGGTTGGTTTGGGTTTTCACCCCTTAAGGGCTAGTTTTTAAGTCCAAGTGTGATTTTTGCAAATTATCATCGTACTTACAAACCGGGAGATCCGGGACTACGCGGTCAGTTCCTACAAGTTGCATTGGTCCCGTGCGAGATGTTCGTACCTCCTACGGCGCAGTTTGTGGACTGGTTTGGGTTTTCACCCTTTAACGGCCTGTTTTTAACTCTAAGTGTGATTTTTGAAAATTATCCTCATACTCTCAAATCGGGAGACCCGAGACTACGTGGTCAGATTCTACAAGTTACATCGGTCCCATACGAGGTGTTCGTGCCTCCTACGGGGTCGTTTGGGGGCCGGTTTGGGTTTTCACGCTTTAACGGCATGTTTTTAACTCTAAGTCTGATTTTTGCAAATTATCGTCATACTCTCAAACTGGGAGACCCGGGACTATGCGGTCAGTTCCTACAAGTTACATTGGTCCCGTGCGAAGTGTTCGTGCCTCCTACGGGGTCGTTTGGGGTCGATTTGGGTTTTCACCCTTTAACGGCCTGTTTTTAAGTTTACATGTGACTTTTACAAATTATCATCCTATTTACAAACCGGGAGACCCGGGACTACGCGGTCAGTTCCTACAAGTTGCATTGGTCCCGTGCGAGGTGTTCGTGCCTCCTACGGGGCCGTTTGGGGGCTGGTTTGGGTTTTCACCCTTTAATGGCCTGTTTTTAAGTCTAAGTGTGATTTTTACAAATTAACATCGTACTCTCAAACTAGGACACCCGGGACTACGCGGTCAGTTCCTACAAGTTGCATTGGTCCCGTGCGAGGTGTCCGTGCCTCCTACGGGGCCGTTTGGGGTCTGGTTTGGGTTTTCACCCCTTAACGGCTATTTTTTAAGTCAAAATGTGATTTTTTCCAATTATCGTCATACTTTCAAACCGGGACACCCGGTACTACGCGGTCAGTTCCTACAAGTTGCATTGGTCCCGTGCGAGGAGTTCGTGCCTCCTACGGGGTCGTTTGGGGGCTGGTTTGGGTTTTCACCCCGTAACGGCTAGTTTTTAAGTCCAAGTGTGATTTTTGCATATTATCGTCGTACTCTCAAATCGGGAGACCTGGGACTACGCGGTCAATTCCTACAAGTTGCATGGGGCCGTGCGAGGTGTTCGTACCTCCTACGGGGCCGTTTTGGGACAGGTTTGGGTTTTCACCCTTTAACGGCATGTTTTTAAGTCTAAGTGTGATTTTTGCAAATTATCGTCGTACTCTCAAATCGGAATACCCAGGACTACGCGGTCTGTTACTACAAGTTGCATTGGTCCCATGCGAGGTGTTCGTGCCTCCTACGGGGTCGTTTGGGGGCTGGTTTGGGTTTTCACCCCTTAATGGCTAGTTTTTAAGTCTAACTGTGATTTTTGCAAATTATCGTCATACTCTCAAATCGGGAGATCCGGTACTACGCGGTCAGTTCCTACAAGTTGCATTGGTCCCGTGCGAGGTGTTCGTGCCTCCTACGGGGTCGTTTGGGGGCTGGTTTGGGTTTTCACCCCTTAACGGCTAGTTTTTAAGTCTAATTGTGTTTTTTGCAAATTATCGTCATACTCTCAAATCGGGAGACCAGGAACTACGCGGTCAGTTACTACAAGTTGCATTGGTCCCTTGCGAGGTGTTAGTACCTCCTACGGGGTTTTGGGGCAGGTTTCGATTTTCACCCTTTAATGGCTTGTTTTTAAGTCTAAGTGTGATTTTTGCAAATTATCGTCATACTCTCAAGCCGGGACACCCGGGACTACGCGGTCAGTTCCTACAAGTTGCATTGGTCCCGTGCGAGATGTTCGTGCCTCCAACGGGGTCGTTTGGGGGCTGGTTTGGGTTTTCACCCTTTAATGGCCTGTTTTTTAGTCTAAGTGTGATTTTTGAAAATTATCGTCATACTCTCAAACCAGGACACCCGAGACTACGCGGTCAGTTCCTAAAAGTTGCATTGGTCCCGGGCGAGGTGTCCGTGCCTCCTACGGGGTCGTTTGGGGGCTGGTTTGGGTTTTCACCCTTTAACGGCCTGTTTTTAAGTCCAAGTGTGATTTTTGCAAATTATCATCGTACTCTCAAATCGGGAGACCCGGGACTACGCGGTCAGTTCCTACAAGTTGCATTGGTCCCGTGAGAGGTGTTCGTACCTCCTACGGGGCCGTTTGGGGACTGGTTTTGGTTTTCACCCTTCAACGGCTTATTTTTAAGTCAAAGTGTGATTTTTGCAAATTATCGTCGTACTCTCAAATTGGGATACCCGGGACTACGCGGTCAGTTCTTACAAGTTGCATTGGTCCCGTGCGAGGACTTTGTGCCTCCTACGGGGTCGTTTGGGGGCTGGTTTGGGTTTTCACCCCTTAACGGCTAGTTTGTAAGTCTAAGTGTGATTTTTGCAAATTATCGTCATACTCTCAAATCGGGAGATCCGATACTACGCGGTC
Organism: Sambucus nigra; assembly: GCA_949130495.1. NCBI lineage: Eukaryota > Viridiplantae > Streptophyta > Magnoliopsida > Dipsacales > Adoxaceae > Sambucus > Sambucus nigra. Next base: position 2,212,895 of record CASBWL010000031.1, read on the forward strand.
AGTTCCTAAAAGTTGCATTGGTCCCGTGCGAGCTGTTCGTGCCTCCTACGGGGTCGTTTGGGGGTTGGTTTGGATTTTCACCCCTTAACGACTAGTTTTTAAGTCTAAGAGTGATTTTTGCAAATTATCGTCATACTCTCAAATCGGGAGACCGGGGACTACGCGGTCAGTTCCTACAAGTTGCATTGGTTCCGTGCGAGGTGTTCGTACCTCCTACGGGGCCGTTTGGGGGCTGGTTTGGGATTTCACCCTTTAACGGCTTGTTTTTAAGTTTAAGTGTGATTTTTGCAAATTATCGTCATACTCTCAAACCGGGACACCCGGGACTACGCGGTCAGTTCCTATAAATTGCATTGGTCCCGTGCGAGGTGTTCGTGCCTCCTACGGGGTCATTTGGGGACTGGTTTGGGTTTTCACCCCTTAACGGCTAGTTTTTAAGTCTCAGTGTGATTTTTGCAAATTATCGTCATACTCTCAAATAGGGAGATCCGGGACTACGCGGTCAGTTCCTACAAGTTGCATTGGTCCCGTGCGAGGTGTTCGTGCCTCCTACGGGGCCGTTTGGGGGCTGGTCTGGGTTTTCACCCCTTAACGACTAGTTTTTAAGTCTAAGTGTGATTTTTGCAAATTATCGTCGTACTCTCAAATCAGGAGACCCGGGACTACGCGGTCTGTTCCTACAAGTTGCATTGGTCCCGTGCAAGTTGCATTGGTCCCGTGCGAGGTGTTCGTGCCTCCTACGGGGCCGTTTGGGGGCTGGTTTGGGTTTTCACCCCTTAACGACTAATTTTAAGTCTAAGTGTGATTTTTGCAAATTATCGTCATACTCTCAAACCGGGACACCCGGGACCACGCCGTCAATTCCTACAAGTTGTATTGGTCCTATGTGAGGTGTTCGTGCCTCCTACGGGGTCGTTTGGGGGCCGGTTTGGGTTTTCACCCTTTAACGGCTTGTTTTTAAGTGTAAGTGTGATTTTTGCAAATTATCATCCTATTCACAAACCGGGAGATCCGGGACTATGCAGTCAGTTCCTACAAGTTGCATTGGTCCCGTACGAGGTGTTCGTGCCTCCTACGGGGTCGTTTGGTGGCTGGTTTGGGTTTTCACCCCTTAACGGCTAGTTTTTTAAGTCTAAGTGTGATTTTTGCAAATTATCGTCATACTCTCAAATCGGGAGATCCGATACTACGCGGTCAGTTCCTACAAGTTGTATTGGCCCCGTGCGAGGTGTTCGTACCTCCTACGGGGTAGTTTGTGGACTGGTTTGGGTTTTCACCCTTTAACGGCCGGTTTTTAACTCTAAGTGTGATTTTTGAAAATTATCCTCATACTCTCAAATCGGGAGACCCGAGACTACGTGGTCAGATTCTACAAGTTACATCGGTCCCATACGAGGTGTTCGTGCCTCCTACGGGGTCGTTTGGGGGCCGGTTTGGGTTTTCACCTTTTAACGGCATGTTTTTAACTCTAAGTGTGATTTTTGCAAATTATGGTCATACTCTCAAACTGGGAGACCCGGGACTATGCGGTCAGTTCCTACAAGTTACATTGGTCCCGTGCGAAGTGTTCGTGCCTCCTACGGGGTCGTTTGGGGTCGATTTGGGTTTTCAACCTTTAACGGCCTGTTTTTACAAATTATCATCCTATTTACAAATCGGGAGACCCGGGACTACGGGGTCAGTTCCTACAAGTTGCATTGGTCCCGTGCGAGGTGTTCGTACCTCCTACGGGGCCGTTTGGGGGCTGGTTTAGGATTTCACCCTTTAACGGCTTGTATTATCGTCATACTCTCAAACCGGGACACCCGGGACTACGCGGTCAGTTCCTACAAGTTGCATTGGTCCCGTGCGAGGTGTCCGTGCCTCCTACGGGGTCGGGTTTTCACCCCATAACGGCTAGTTTTTAAGTCTAAGTGTGATTTTTGCAAATTATCGTCGTACTCACAAACCAGGAGACCCGGGACTACGCGGTCAGTTCCTACAAGTTGCATTGGTCCCGTGCGAGGTGTTCGTGCCTCCTACGGGGTCGTTTGGGGGCTGGTTTGGGTTTTCACCCCTTAACGGCTAGTTTATAAGTCTAAGTGTGATTTTTGCAAATTATCGTCCTACTCTCAAATCGGGAGACCAGGGACTACGCGGTCAGTTCCTACAAGTTGCATTGGTCCCGTGCGAGGTGTTCGTACCTCCTACGGGGCCGTTTGGGGGTTGGTTTCGGTTTTCACCCTTTAATGGCTTGTTTTTAAGTCTAAGTGTGATTTTTGCAAATTATCGTCATACTCTCAAGCCGGGACACCCGGGACTACGCGGTCAGTTCCTACAAGTTGCATTGGTCCCGTGCGAGGTGTTCGTGCCTACAACGGGGTCGTTTGGGGGCTGGTTTGGGTTTTCACCCTTTAACAGCTTGTTTCTAAGTCTAAGTGTGATTTTTTTAAATTATCGTCATACTCTCAAACCAGGACACCCGAGACTACGCGGTCAGTTCCTACAAGTTGTATTGGTCCCGTGCGAGGTGTTCGTGCCTCCTACGGGGTCGTTTGGGGGCTGGTTTGGGTTTGCACCCTTTAATGGCCTGTTTTTAAGTCTAAGTGTGATTTTTGCAAATTATCATCGTACTCTCAAACCAGGACACCCGGGACTACGCGGTCAGTTCCTACAAGTTGCATTGGTCCCGTGCGAGGTGTTCGTGCCTCCTACGAGGCCGTTTGGGGGTTGGTTTGGGTTTTCACCCCTTAACGGCTAGTTTTTAAGTCCAAGTGTGATTTTTGCAAATTATCATCGTACTTACAAACCGGGAGAACCGGGACTACGCGGTCAGTTCCTACAAGTTGCATTGGTCCCGTGCGAGATGTTCGTACCTCCTACGGCGCAGTTTGTGGACTGGTTTGGGTTTTCACCCTTTAACGGCCTGTTTTTAACTCTAAGTGTGATTTTTGAAAATTATCCTCATACTCTAAAATCGGGAGACCCGAGACTACGTGGTCAGATTCTACAAGTTACATCGGTCCCATACGAGGTGTTCGTGCCTCCTACGGGGTCGTTTGGGGGCCGGTTTGGGTTTTCACGCTTTAACGGCATGTTTTTAACTCTAAGTGTGATTTTTGCAAATTATCGTCATACTCTCAAACTGGGAGATCCGGGACTATGCGGTCAGTTCCTACAAGTTACATTGGTCCCGTGCGAAGTGTTCGTGCCTCCTACGGGGTCGTTTGGGGTCGATTTGGGTTTTCACCCTTTAACGGCCTGTTTTTAAGTTTACATGTGATTTTTACAAATTATCATCCTATTTACAAACCGGGAGACCCGGGACTACGCTTTCAGTTCCTATAAGTTGCATTGGTTCCGTGCGAGGTGTTCGTACCTCCTACGGGGCAGTTTGGGGGCTGGTTTGGGTTTTCACCCTTAAATGGCCTGTTTTTAAGTCTAAGTCTGATTTTTGCAAATTATCATCATACTTTCAAACCGGGACACCCGGTACTACGCGGTCAGTTCCTACAAGTTGCATTGGTCCCGTGCGAGGTGTTCGTGCCTCCTACGGGGTCGTTTGAGGGATGGTTTGGGTTTTCACCCCTTAACGGCTAGTTTTTAAGTCCAAGTGTGATTTTTGCAAATTATCATTGTACTCACAAATCGGGAGACCTGGGAGTACGCGGTCAATTCCTACAAGTTGCATTGGTCCCGTGCGAGATGTTCGTACCTCCTACGGCGCAGTTTGTGGACTGGTTTGGGTTTTCACCCTTTAACGGCCTGTTTTTAACTCTAAGTGTGATTTTTGAAAATTATCCTCATACTCTCAAATCGGGAGACCCGAGACTACGTGGTCAGATTCTACAAGTTACATCGGTCCCATACGAGGTGTTCGTGCCTCCTACGGGGTCGTTTGGGGGCCGGTTTGGGTTTTCACCCTTTAACGGCATGTTTTTAACTCTAAGTGTGATTTTTGCAAATTCTCGTCATACTCTCAAACTGGGAGACCCGGGACTATGCGGTCAGTTCCTACAAGTTACATTGGTCCCGTGCGAAGTGTTCGTGCCTCCTACGGGGTCGTTTGGGGTCGATTTGGGTTTTCACCCTTTAACGGCCTGTTTTTAAGTTTACATGTGACTTTTACAAATTATCATCCTATTTACAAACCGGGAGACCCGGGACTACGCGGTCAGTTCCTACAAGTTGCATTGGTCCCGTGCGAGGTGTTCGTGCCTCCTACGGGGCCGTTTGGGGGCTGGTTTGGGTTTTCACCCTTTAATGGCCTGTTTTTAAGTCTAAGTGTGATTTTTACAAATTAACATCGTACTCTCAAACCAGGACACCCGGGACTACGCGGTCAGTTCCTACAAGTTGCATTGGTCCCGTGCGAGGTGTCGTTGCCTCCTACGGGGCCGTTTGGGGACTGGTTTGGGTTTTCACCCCTTAACGACTATTTTTTAAGTCAAAATGTGATTTTTTCAAATTATCGTCATACTTTGAAACCGGGACACCCGGTACTACGCGGTCAGTTCCTACAAGTTGCATTGGTCCCGTACGAGGAGTTCGTGCCTCCTACGGGGTCGTTTGGGGGCTGGTTTGGGTTTTCACCCCGTAACGGCTAGTTTTTAAGTCCAAGTGTGATTTTTGCAAATTATCGTCGTACTCTCAAATCGGGAGACCTGGGACTATGCGGTCAATTCCTACAAGTTGCATGGGGCCGTGCGAGGTGTTCGTACCTCCTACGGGGTCGTTTGGGGACAGGTTTGGGTTTTCACCCTTTAACGGCATGTTTTTAAGTCTAAGTGTGATTTTTGCAAATTATCGTCGTACTCTCAAATCGGAATACCCAGGACTACGGGGTCAGTTACTACAAGTTGCATTGGTCCCGTGCGAGGTGTTCGTGCCTCCTACGGGGTCGTTTGGGGGCTGGTTTGGGTTTTCACCCCTTAACGGCTAGTTTTTAAGTCTTACTGTGATTTTTGCAAATTATCGTCATACTCTCAAATCGGGAGATCCGGTATTACGCGGTCAGTTCCTACAAGTTGCATTGGTCCCGTGCGAGGTGTTCGTGCCTCCTACTGGGTCGTTTGGGGGCTGGTTTGGGTTTTCACCCCTTAACGACTAGTTTTTAAGTCTAAGTGTGATTTTTGCAAATTATCGTCATACTCTCAAATCGGGAGACCGGGGACTACGCGGTCAGTTCCTAAAGTTGCATTGGTTCCGTGCGAGGTGTTCGTACCTCCTACGGGTCCGTTTGGGGGCTGGTTTGGGATTTCACCCTTTAACGGCTTGTATTATCGTCATACTCTCAAACCGGGACACCCGGGACTACGCGGTTAGTTCCTACAAGTTGCATTGGTCCCGTGCGAGGTGTTCGTGCCTCCTACGGGGTCGGGTTTTCACCCCATAATGGCTAGTTTTTAAGTCTAAGTGTGATTTTTGCAAATTATCGTCGTACTCTCAAACCAGGAGACCCGGGACTACGCGGTCTGTTCCTACAAGTTGCATTGGTCCCGTGCGAGGTGTTCGTGCCTCCTACGGGGTCGTTTGGGCGCTGGTTTGGGTTTTCACCCCATAACGGCTAGTTTTTAAGTCTAAGTGTGATTTTTGCAAATTATCGTCGTACTCACAAACCAGGAGACCCGGGACTACGCGGTCAGTTCCTACAAGTTGCATTGGTCCCGTGCGAGGTGTTCGTGCCTCCTACGGGGTCGTTTGGGGGCTGGTTTGGGTTTTCACCCCTTAACGGCTAGTTTTTAAGTCTAAGTGTGATTTTTGCAAATTATCGTCATACTCTCAAATCGGGAGACCAGGGACTACGCGGTCAGTTCCTACAAGTTGCATTGGTCCCGTGCGAGGTGTTCGTACCTCCTACGGGGCCGTTTGGGGGTTGGTTTCGGTTTTCACCCTTTAATGGCTTGTTTTTAAGTCTAAGTGTGATTTTCGCAAATTATCGTCATACTCTCAAGCCGGGACACCCGGGACTACGCGGTCAGTTCCTACAAGTTGCATTGGTCCCGTGCGAGGTGTTCGTGCCTACAACGGGGTCGTTTGGGGGCTGGTTTGGGTTTTCACCCTTTAACAGCTTGTTTCTAAGTCTAAGTGTGATTTTTGCAAATTATCGTCATACTCTCAAACCAGGACACCCAAGACTACGCGGTCAGTTCCTACAAGTTGCATTGGTCCCGTGCGAGGTGTTCGTGCCTCCTACGGGGTCGTTTGGGGGCTCGTTTGGGTTTGCACCCTTTAATGGCCTGTTTTTAAGTCTAAGTGTGATTTTTGCAAATTATCATCGTACTCTCAAACCAGGACACCCGGGACTACGCGGTCAGTTCCTACAAGTTGCATTGGTCCCGTGCGAGGTGTCCGTGCCTCCTACGAGGCCGTTTGGGGGTTGGTTTGGGTTTTCACCCCTTAACGGCTAGTTTTTAAGTCCAAGTGTGATTTTTGCAAATTATCATCGTACTTACAAACCGGGAGATCCGGGACTGCGCGGTCAGTTCCTACAAGTTGCATTGGTCCCGTGCGAGATGTTCGTACCTCCTACGGCGCAGTTTGTGGACTGGTTTGGGTTTTCACCCTTTAACGGCCTGCTTTTAACTCTAACTGTGATTTTTGAAAATTATCCTCATACTCTCAAATCGGGAGACCCGAGACTACGTGGTCAGATTCTACAAGTTACATCGGTCCCATACGAGGTGTTCGTGCCTCCTACGGGGTCGTTTGGGGGCCGGTTTGGGTTTTCACGCTTTAACGGCATGTTTTTAACTCTAAGTGTGATTTTTGCAAATTATCGTCATACTCTCAAACTGGGAGACCCGGGACTATGCGGTCAGTTCCTACAAGTTACATTGGTCCCGTGCGAAGTGTTCGTGCCTCCTACGGGGTCGTTTTGGGTCGATTTGGGTTTTCACCCTTTAACGGCCTGTTTTTAAGTTTACATGTGACTTTTACAAATTATCATCCTATTTACAAACCGGGAGACCCGGGACTACGCGGTCAGTTCCTACAAGTTGCATTGGTCCCGTGCGAGGTGTTCGTGCCTCCTACGGGGCCGTTTGGGGGCTGGTTTGGGTTTTCACCCTTTAATGGCCTGTTTTTAAGTCTAAGTGTGATTTTTCCAAATTATCATCCTATTTACAAACCGGGAGACCCGGGACTACGCGGTCAGTTCCTACAAGTTGCATTGGTCCCGTGCGAGGTGTTCGTGCCTCCTACGGGGCCGTTTGGGGGCTGGTTTGGGTTTTCACCCTTTAATGGCCTGTTTTTAAGTCTAAGTATGATTTTTACAAATTAACATCGTACTCTCAAACCAGGACACCCGGGACTACGCGGTCAGTTCCTACAAGTTGCATTGGTCCCGTGCGAGGTGTCCGTGCCTCCTACGGGGCCGTTTGGGGACTGGTTTGGGTTTTCACCCCTTAACGGCTATTTTTTAAGTCAAAATGTGATTTTTTCCAATTATCGTCATACTTTGAAACCGGGACACCCGGTACTACGCGGTCAGTTCCTACAAGTTGCATTGGTCCCGTGCGAGGAGTTCGTGCCTCCTACGGGGTCGTTTGGGGGCTGGTTTGGGTTTTCACCCCGTAACGGCTAGTTTTTAAGTCCAAGTGTGATTTTTGCAAATTATCGTCGTACTCTCAAATCGGGAGACCTGGGACTACGCGGTCAATTCCTACAAGTTGCATGGGGCCGTGCGAGGTGTTCGTACCTCCTACGGGGCCGTTTGGGGACAGGTTTGGGTTTTCACCCTTTAACGGCATGTTTTTAAGTCTAAGTGTGATTTTTGCAAATTATCGTCGTACTCTCAAATCGGAATACCCAGGACTACGCGGTCAGTTACTACAGGTTGCATTGGTCCCATGCGAGGTGTTCGTGCCTCCTACGGGGTCGTTTGGGGGCTGGTTTGGGTTTTCACCCCTTAACGGCTAGTTTTTAAGTCTAACTGTGATTTTTGCAAATTATCGTCATACTCTCAAATCGGGAGATCCGGTACTACGCGGTCAGTTCCTACAAGTTGCATTGGTCCCGTGCGAGGTGTTCGTGCCTCCTACTGGGTCGTTTGGGGGCTGGTTTGGGTTTTCACCCCTTAACGGCTAGTTTTAAAGTCTAATTGTGATTTTTGCAAATTATCGTCATACTCTCAAATCGGGAGACCAGGAACTACGCGGTCAGTTACTACAAGTTGCATTGGTCCCTTGCGAGGTGTTAGTACGTCCTACGGGGTTTGGGGGCAGGTTTCGATTTTCACCCTTTAATGGCTTGTTTTTAAGTCTAAGTGTGATTTTTGCAAATTATCGTCATACTCTCAAGCTGGGACACCCGGGACTACGCGGTCAGTTCCTACAAGTTGCATTGGTCCCGTGCGAGGTGTTCGTGCCTCCAACGGGGTCGTTTGGGGGCTGGTTTGGGTTTTCACCCTATAATGGCCTGTTTTTAAGTCTAAGTGTGATTTTTGCAAATTATCGTCATACTCTCAAACCAGGACACCCGAGACTACACGGTCAGTTCTTAAAAGTTGCATTGGTCCCGTGCGAGGTGTCCGTGCCTCCTACGGGGTCGTTTGGGGGCTGGTTTGGGTTTTCACCCTTTAACGGCCCGTTTTTAAGTCCAAGTGTGATTTTTGCAAATTATCATCGTACTCTCAAATCGGGAGACCCGGGACTACGCGGTCAGTTCCTACAAGTTGCATTGGTCCCGTGCGAGGTGTTCGTACCTCCTACGGGGCCGTTTGGGGACTGGTTTTGGTTTTCACCCTTTAACGGCTTATTTTTAAGTCTAAGTGTGATTTTTGCAAATTATCGTCGTACTCTCAAATCGGGATACCCGGGACTACGCGGTCAGTTCTTACAAGTTGCATTGGTCCCGTGCGAGGAGTTTGTGCCTCCTACGGGGTCGTTTGGGGGCTGGTTTGGGTTTCCACCCCTTAACGGCTAGTTTGTAAGTCTAAGTGTGATTTTTGCAAATTATCGTCATACTCTCAAATCGGGAGATCCGATACTACGCGGTCAGTTCCTAAAAGTTGCATTGGTCCCGTGCGAGCTGTTCGTGCCTCCTACGGGGTCGTTTGGGGGTTGGTTTGGATTTTCACCCCTTAACGACTAGTTTTTAAGTCTAAGAGTGATTTTTGCAAATTATCGTCATACTCTCAAATCGGGAGACCGGGGATTACGCGGTCAGTTCCTACAAGTTGCATTGGTTCCGTGCGAGGTGTTCGTACCTCCTACGGGGCCGTTTGGGGGCTGGTTTGGGATTTCACCCTTTAACGTCTTGTTTTTAAGTTTAAGTGTGATTTTTGCAAATTATCGTCATACTCTCAAACCGGGACACCCGGGACTACGCGGTCAGTTCCTATAAGTTGCATTGGTCCCGTGCGAGGTGTTCGTGCCTCCTACGGGGTCGTTTGGGGGCTGGTTTGGGTTTTCACCCCTTAACGGCTAGTTTTTAAGTCTAAGTGTGATTTTTGCAAATTATCGTCATACTCTCAAATCGGGAGATCCGGGACTACGCGGTCAGTTCCTACAAGTTGCATTGGTCCCGTGCGAGGTGTTCGTGCCTCCTACGGGGCCGTTTGGGGGCTGGTTTGGGTTTTCCCCCCTTAACGGCTAGTTTTTAAGTCTAAGTGTGATTTTTGCAAATTATCGTCGTACTCTCAAACCAGAAGACCCGGGACTACGCGGTCTGTTCCTACAAGTTGCATTGGTCTCGTGCGAGGTGTTCGTGCCTCCTACGGGGTCGTTTGGGCGCTGGTTTGGGTTTTCACCCCTTAACGGCTAGTTTTTAAGTCTCAGTTTGATTTTTGCAAATTATCGTCATACTCTCAAATCGGGAGATCCGGGACTACGCGGTTAGTTCCTACAAGTTGCATTGGTCCCGTGCGAGGTGTTCGTGCCTCCTACGGGGCCGTTTGGGGGCTGGTCTGGGTTTTCACCCCTTAACGACTAGTTTTTAAGTCTAAGTGTGATTTTTGCAAATTATCGTCGTACTCTCAAATCAGGAGACCCGGGACTACGCGGTCTGTTCCTACAAGTTGCATTGGTCCCGTGCAAGTTGCATTGGTCCCGTGCGAGGTGTTCGTGCCTCCTACGGGGCCGTTTGGGGGCTGGTTTGGGTTTTCACCCCTTAACGACTTGTTTCTAAGTCTAAGTGTGATTTTTGCAAATTATCGTCATACTCTCAAACCAGGACACCCGAGACTACGCGGTCAGTTCCTACAAGTTGCATTGGTCCCGTGCGAGGTGTTCGTGCCTCCTACGGGGTCGTTTGGGGGCTGGTTTGGGTTTGCACCCTTTAATGGCCTGTTTTTAAGTCTAAGTGTGATTTTTGCAAATTATCATCGTACTCTCAAACCAGGACACCCGGGACTACGCGGTCAGTTCCTACAAGTTGCATTGGTCCCGTGCGAGGTGTCCGTGCCTCCTACGAGGCCGTTTGGGGGTTGGTTTGGGTTTTCACCCCTTAACGGCTAGTTTTTAAGTCCAAGTGTGATTTTTGCAAATTATCATCGTACTTACAAACCGGGAGATCCGGGACGGCGCGGTCAGTTCCTACAAGTTGCATTGGTCCCGTGCGAGATGTTCGTACCTCCTACGGCGCAGTTTGTGGACTGGTTTGGGTTTTCACCCTTTAACGGCCTGTTTTTAACTCTAAGTGTGATTTTTGAAAATTATCCTCATACTCTCAAATCGGGAGACCCGAGACTACGTGGTCAGATTCTACAAGTTACATCGGTCCCATACGAGGTGTTCGTGCCTCCTACGGGGTCGTTTGGGGGCCGGTTTGGGTTTTCACGCTTTAACGGCATGTTTTTAACTCTAAGTGTGATTTTTGCAAATTATCATCATACTCTCAAACTGGGAGACCCGGGACTATGCGGTCAGTTCCTACAAGTTACATTGGTCCCGTGCGAAGTGTTCGTGCCTCCTACGGGGTCGTTTGGGGTCGATTTGGGTTTTCACCCTTTAACGGCCTGTTTTTAAGTTTACATGTGACTTTTACAAATTATCATCCTATTTACAAACCGGGAGACCCGGGACTACGCGGTCAGTTCCTACAAGTTGCATTGGTCCCGTGCGAGGTGTTCGTGCCTCCTACGGGGACGTTTGGGGGCTGGTTTGGGTTTTCACCCTTTTTTTTTTTTTGGGAAAAATTATGTATATTAGAACTCAGGAAAGCAATTTACAAACAATAAACAAGGGGGAACCACAGTCCTAGGGGCATACCCCAAAGGACACAAACTACCAAACACAAAACAAATCAACTAAGATAACACCGATTCGGGGATGTCCCAGTTCATACATGCCATCCAGTTGGTGAAGCTTCTCCTATTGTTCTTCCACTTAGAGGCCCTCACACAAACCATAGCAACAATATCTCTGACAATCATCTCATAATCTTTGGCCCTTCCTTGGAAAAATCTCGCATTCCTTTCCAACCAAAGACAATAGATAGTGGTGGAAAAGGAAATACACCTAAGTCTATTATAGAAGCTCTTGCCCACATATTCGGAATTAGCAAACCCCAGCTCGCCCTCCCAGTTAAGTGCCTCTCTGTCCTCCTGGTTCTTAAATCTGACCTCGCGCCAAACCTCTTTGGCAATTTTACACTCTAAAAACAAGTGTTCCCGGTTCTCCACCTCCTCGCCACAAGTACAACACAAGTTACTGTTGGAAATACCCCAGCTAAACAGTTTATCTCTCGTGTGTAGAGCATCCCTACATATGATCCATAAACTAAAAGCACATTTTGGTATATTATTCTTATTCCAAATCAACTTATGACAATTGAACACAGGACGAGCAATAGTAAGAGCCGCAAACGCTGCCCCAATGGAGAAACCATCCCGATTGGAATTCCACACCACCTCATCACTAACCCCTTGGCGAATACTCGGCAGCTCAGCATTCCTAATCTCCAAAAGCTCCCAAGTAACAGAAGAAGGCCACCTCCATCTCTCCCCATGAATAAAGTCCGCCACTCTAGCTTTGTGATTGCTAGCCGCATCGTAAATAAGTCTTCCCCCATAACGATCAAATAGAGGACCTAACGGATGCCAGTTGTCATGCCACACAAAGGTATCTTCGCCATTGCCAATATTGGACCTGATAAGAGGCTTGGCCATCTCCCTCAACTGCATCAGTTTCCTCCAACACCAAGAAGAGTCACTTGGAATACTAATGGCCCAAATACTTCTATTCTTGATCTTATACACATTACACCATTTGACCCATAGGCAATCCTTCTTACTACAGAGGTTCCACAGAAGCTTAAGAATAGCAGCTCTGTTCCATAATTCCACATTCTTTATGCCCAACCCCCCTTCCTCATGACTGCACGTCAGATCATCCCACGACACCTTCGCCCCCGTATGTTTGGAATCAGAACCCGTCCACAAGAAGTCCTTCAAAAGTTGGTCGATCCTTCTAATAACCCCTTTCGGCAGGATGAACAGGCAAGACCAGTAGACCTGAATACCAAACAAGACCGATTTGATGAGCTGCAGTCTCCCAGCAAAACTGAGGAACCTGTTAGTCCAACACTTAATCCTCCCCGTAATTTTATCAATCAACTTCTCACAATCCACAGCTTTAAGCCTAGTAGTGATAAGAGGAACCCCAAGATACATGAAGGGAGGGGAGCAATGGGAGAAGCCAAAAATCTCCCCCAACCTGTTCATCCCATCGACATCGACCCCAGAGCAATAGAAACTAGATTTGTTAATATTGGGGTGAAGGCCAGAGATCGAAGAGAAGGCCACAATAGCCCTCTTCACAATGCTACACGAAGCAGGGTCGCCACCACACAGAATGATCAAATCGTCCGCAAAGCAAAGATGATTAAGGCCCACCTCCTTGCATCTAGGATGAAAACTGAACTCCGGATTGAGGCAAGCCTTGTCCATAATACACGAGAAAGTATCCATAACAAGCAGGAATAAGAAAGGAGAGATAGGATCACCTTGTCTCAGCCCCCTCTTCCCCTCAAAGAAGCCATGTAAACGCCCATCCAAGCTGATAGAGAATCTAGCCGTGGTAATACACTCCTCGACCCAACCAACAAACATAGCCGGGAACCCAATATGCATAAGAAGGTTGAGCAAAAACTCCCAGCTAACAGTGTCATAGGCCTTGAGAAGATCAATCTTGAGGGTACACCTAGAAGGGGATAGCTCGCGGTGATAATTCCTCATAAGCTCCTGAAGCAATAAGATATTGTCAGAGATAGATCTACCCTTCACAAACGCTGCCTGGCTCTGGTTAATGAAGGAAGGAAGGATGGGTTTCATTCTCTCGGCCAAAATTTTGGAGATACACTTATAGATGGTGTTGCAACACGAGATGGGCCTGAAATCATGCATACCAGAGGGAGTAGTAACCTTCGGAATAAGCGCCAAAGCAGTACAGTTCCATTGCCTGGGCAGGTAGCTACACTGGAAGAAGAAGGTAATGGCATCAATCACATCTCCCCCCACCACGTCCCAGTTCTTCTTAAAGAAGCAAGCATTAAAACCGTCCGGCCCAGGAGCTTTATCGGACCCAATGGAAAACATGGCATTCTTGATCTCCGCTTCAGAAATGGGAGCCTCCATAGCAGCCGCCTGATCACCCGTGATTCTCTTGCACACCACATCGTTAAGAATCGGAAAGGGGTCCACACAGGCATTGGAAGTGCCAAGGAGGTTGCTGAAATAATCAACAGCCACCTTAGCCACATTCTGACTCCCCTCAATTCTCACACCATGGTCATCCACGACACTAAGGATCTTCCTTCTGACAGTAGCCTGGTTAGCCTTCTTATGAAAGAACGCATTATTACCATCCCCCAGCTGGAGCCATTTAACCCGAGACTTCTGTTTGAAAAAGGACTCCTCCGCCTCCCTCAGTTCTAAATACGTGTGAAGTTTGACCCTCTCTTCCAGGAGCACCTCATTGTTGCACCCATCAGTATCAACTCTAGTCTGAACCTCATCCAGTAAAGACTTAGCCTCCTCCACCCTACCAGAGATGTTACTAAAAAACTTCTTGTTGAAATCTTTCAGCCTCGATTTAACTCTTCTCAGCTTCTGACTCAGCCTAACCATAGGATTCCCCTCACCATCATCCTGCCAGGACTCCCAAAGAATCTGATAAAAGTCGCTATGATCCATCCAAAAATTGAAAAATTTGAACGGCTTAGGTATACTCCGCTCCATGGGGGCTAGTAAGATAATGATAGGGCAGTGGTCAGAAACCCCGTGAGGAAGGACAGTAGCTTGACTCTCTGGAAACCACGAGGCCCATGTACCATTATGCAAGACTCTATCCAACCTCGACTGAACATTACCAGCTCCCAACTCCTTTTTATTCCACGTAAACCACAACCCATTCGTCACCATATCATCAGCATGCAAGTCATGAATGCATTGGTTGAACTCGCCAGTAGCAGTCGTATCAATACCCCGGATGCCTCTTTTCTCATCATGGCATCTGACAACATTAAAGTCACCCAATAAAACCCACGGAGACTCACCCACAGTCCCAGAATTCATCCTCAGAAAATCCCACAGTTGTCTTCTATCCCCAGGTAGGTTATCCCCATAAATGAAAGACGCAAAGAAGCTCATTCCAGACCCACATAAATCCACCTTACAGAGCATGGCCTGGGGATGGGACTGAATCAAACTCACAGCAACACGGTTGGGGTTCCAAGCCACAATGATTCTGGCAACCCCCCCCCTCCCCCCCCCCCTCCCCCCGGCAGCGGGCAGTTGTCTAAGAAATCCCATTGAAAACAACAATTATTCAACACACAACCCAAGTTATTTTTTCTAACCTTAGTTTCAAGCATACACATGAGATCAAGGTGGTTATCCCTAATTAGCTTATTGACTTCCCTTTGCTTATGGGGGGAATTAAGGCCCCTAATATTCCAAGAAGCAAACTTAATCATCTATCCTTCTTCCCCTTCCCCTTCCGCCTGTTCTTCCCGCTACTATTACTCTCCTCTTTATCCTCCCCCACCCTTTTCTGTGCCAGTTCGTCCACAAGGGTAACCCGCAACGCAAGAGCAGTAGGGGCGGGCGTCATATCCGCGTCGCTATCCATGCAAACAGCACTGAAGGAGTTAGACAAGGGAACAGGTGGAGCGCTATGCTGTACAGGACTAACAACATCATACTTCGTCTCATCATTAACACTACACGACAAAACGGCAGTGCTAGGGTTCTTCTCCGCATTGGCCTTGCCCGAAGTCTCTCCTACTTCTATCACAGGGCAGACGCCAACTCTCGTTTTCTTGATGACCTGAGTCCATCCACAACCGTTACTGTTGGAAGCATTACTAGCATGTGGGGTAGTGGTCTTGTTACCACCCACTTCTTTATTTTTGGGACATCCATTAAGCTTGTGACCAAACACGAGGCACTGAGTGCATGAGGGAGGTTTGGCTTGGAATTCCACTTTAACCACAGCAATAGTGCCATCTTCCATCACCACATTAACGCTTGAAGGATAAGTCTCCTTGGCCTCCACGTCAATACATATACGGGCAAAGGTAATCCTGTTCATTTCTTCCGTCATCGCATCCGCATACAATGGGAAACCCACGGAGCTGGCAACATAACTGAGGCCCTCCTCAGTCCAAAGTTGCACTGGGATATCAAAGAATTTAACCCACATAGGTATCTTCTTCATCGTAGCCTTGTCAAAACTAAAGTCTGGTTGCCATTTTTTGAGAATGATTGTGATTCCCGCAAAATGCCATGGTCCATTGACTATCACCTCATCCCTCTGAGTAGGGTTATCAAAGAGAAAGAAGTAGAATCCCTTATCATGCGCAATGACCTTGGTTAGACCGCACTTCCCCCATAGCCTAAACGCCACTGTGTTTACCATGGAAAATGGCAGTTTAGTTCCCAAAAAATACCCCACCATACTGTTCTCCCAACGTCCATGACCTCCATTTGCCACCTCGACTGGTGGAGTAACAGTGATGACGGAGTCGATCACAGCAGGTTGGTGGTAAGAGAGACGTAGCTTAGGTTTCATCTTGGTAGCAGTAATGGAGCTCCACGTTTTTCCCACTTGGGTAGTGCCAGCCACGCAGGGAGTAGACTTCCTTTCATCCTCGTTTCTGCCAGTACATAACCCAGTGTACACCGTACAATCAGCAGTCCTATCATGGGACGATATGGGGTTGGTAGCACCAACAACCTTACCCCTGTCAGATGTTTTGAGCCCAGCGCCAACAGGACCTGCTACACCCTGAACGCCTACAGCCCTACCCACCGCCACAGGCGAGTTGGTTTCAGTTCCTCTCCGATCATCGGAGCTTCTAAAGTTCATGACATCCTCTTGGGTAAACCCCTTACTTCTGAGGAACTCCCAACAAATTCCATTCACATCAGTCATAACTTCCACTCCACTCACCTTTTTACAAACCATGGGCATTTTCTCCGAGACCACAACCTGTCCTTCTTCAATCTCCAAGGCTCTTGAAGAGAGATCGTCCATAGCTTCAGCAGGGATTCCATCACAAACGTAAGGAACAACCTCCAACGTCTGACCTGCGACGGGGTTGGGAGCACCGCCAAGAGAAACAACAGCTGGCGCACTACGTGAAGCCACGCGAGGCACCTTCATGGGTGTATGGCACTCGTCCACCATCATATCGGCACCCAAACAAGGCACACTACCAACGGGAGCAGTCACCAAGTTATTAACGTATGGCAGAAGCCCCACAGGGCGTGGGCCTTGCACACCGGCCATTCTAGACGGAGGTTTGGAAGTAAGAGGAGGTGTTTTAGTGGTATTTGCAGGTGTTTTGGTGGTGGTAGGTGGGAAAAAGGCTTAGGGGAATCCTAGAGAGAGGGGAGAGCATTTTTTACTCGGCAATGAACAAGGTTGTTGATTCCGGTTTTCACCCTTTAATGGCCTGTTTTTAAGTCTAAGTGTGATTTTTACAAATTAACATCGTACTCTCAAACCAGGACACCCGGGACTACGCGGTCAGTTCCTACAAGTTGCATTGGTCCCGTGCGAGGTGTCCGTGCCTCCTACGGGGCCGTTTGGGGACTGGTTTGGGTTTTCACCCCTTAACGGCTA
Organism: Sambucus nigra; assembly: GCA_949130495.1. Taxonomy (NCBI): domain Eukaryota; kingdom Viridiplantae; phylum Streptophyta; class Magnoliopsida; order Dipsacales; family Adoxaceae; genus Sambucus; species Sambucus nigra. The sequence goes on from CASBWL010000031.1 coordinate 2,229,943, forward strand.
TTTTTTAAGTCAAAATGTGATTTTTTCCAATTATCGTCTTACTTTCAAACCGGGACACCCGGTACTACGCGGTCAGTTCCTACAAGTTGCATTGGTCCCGTGCGAGGAGTTCGTGCCTCCTACGGGGTCGTTTGGGGGCTGGTTTGGGTTTTCACCCCGTAACGGCTAGTTTTTAAGTCCAAGTGTGATTTTTGCAAATTATCGTCGTACTCTCAAATCGGGAGACCTGGGACTACGCGGTCAATTCCTACAAGTTGCATGGGGCCGTGCGAGGTGTTCGTACCTCCTACGGGGCCGTTTGGGGACAGGTTTGGGTTTTCACCCTTTAACGGCATGTTTTTAAGTCTAAGTGTGATTTTTGCAAATTATCGTCGTACTCTCAAATCGGAATACCCAGGACTACGCGGTCAGTTACTACAAGTTGCATTGGTCCCATGCGAGGTGTTCGTGCCTCCTACGGGGTCGTTTGGGGGCTGGTTTGGGTTTTCACCCCTTAACAGCTAGTTTTTAAGTCTAACTGTGATTTTTGCAAATTATCGTCATACTCTCAAATCGGGAGATCCGGTACTACGCGGTCAGTTCCTACAAGTTGCATTGGTCCCGTGCGAGGTGTTCGTGCCTCCTACTGGGTCGTTTGGGGGCTGGTTTGGGTTTTCACCCCTTAACGGCTAGTTTGGGTTTTCACCCCTTAACGGCTAGTTTTTAAGTCTAATTGTGATTTTTGCAAATTATCGTCATACTCTCAAATCGGGAGACCAGGAACTACGCGGTCAGTTACTACAAGTTGCATTGGTCCCTTGCGAGGTGTTAGTACCTCCTACGGGGTTTGGGGGCAGGTTTCGATTTTCACCCTTTAATGGCTTGTTTTTAAGTCTAAGTGTGATTTTTGCAAATTATCGTCATGCTCTCAAGCCGGGACACCCGGGACTACGCGGTCAGTTCCTACAAGTTGCATTGGTCCCGTGCGAGGTGTTCGTGCCTCCAACGGGGTCGTCTGGGGGCTGGTTTGGGTTTTCACCCTTTAATGGCCTGTTTTTAAGTCTAAGTGTGATTTTTGCAAATTATCGTCATACTCTCAAACCAGGACACCCGAGACTACGCGGTCAGTTCCTAAAAGTTGCATTGGTCCCGTGCGAGGTGTCCGTGCCTCCTACGGGGTCGTTTGGGGGCTGGTTTGGGTTTTCACCCTTTAACGGCCTGTTTTTAAGTCCAAGTGTGATTTTTGCAAATTATCATCGTACTCTCAAATCGGGAGACCCGGGACTACGCGGTCAGTTCCTACAAGTTGCATTGGTCCCGTGCGAGGTGTTCGTACCTCCTACGGGGCCGTTTGGGGACTGGTTTTGGTTTTCACCCTTCAACGGCTTATTTTTAAGTCTAAGTGTGATTTTTGCAAATTAGCGTCGTACTCTCAAATCGGGATACCCGGGACTACGCGGTCAGTTCTTACAAGTTGCATTGGTCCCGTGCGAGGAGTTTGTGCCTCCTACGGGGTCGTTTGGGGGCTGGTTTGGGTTTTCACCCTTTAACGGCTAGTTTGTAAGTCTAAGTGTGATTTTTGCAAATTATCGTCATACTCTCAAATCGGGAGATCCGATACTACGCGGTCAGTTCCTAAAAGTTGCATTGGTCCCGTGCGAGCTGTTCGTGCCTCCTACGGGGTCGTTTGGGGGTTGGTTTGGATTTTCACCCCTTAACGACTAGTTTTTAAGTCTAAGAGTGATTTTTGCAAATTATCGTCATACTCTCAAATCGGGAGACCGGGGACTACGCGGTCAGTTCCTACAAGTTGCATTGGTTCCGTGCGAGGTGTTCGTACCTCCTACGGGGCCGTTTGGGGGCTGGTTTGGGATTTCACCCTTTAACGGCTTGTTTTTAAGTTTAAGTGTGATTTTTGCAAATTATCGTCATACTCTCAAACCGGGACACCCGGAACTACGCGGTCAGTTCCTATAAGTTGCATTGGTCCCGTGCGAGGTGTTCGTACCTCCTACGGGGCCGTTTGGGGGCTGGTTTGGGATTTCACCCTTTAACGGCTTGTTTTTAAGTTTAAGTGTGATTTTTGCAAATTATCGTCATACTCTCAAACCGGGACACCCGGGACTACGCGGTCAGTTCCTATAAGTTGCATTGGTCCCGTGCGAGGTGTTCGTGCCTCCTACGGGGTCGTTTGGGGGCTGGTTTGGGTTTTCACCCCTTAACGGCTAGTTTTTAAGTCTAAGTGTGATTTTTGCAAATTATCGTCATACTCTCTAATCGGGAGATCCGGGACTACGCGGTCAGTTCCTACAAGTTGTATTGGTCCCGTACGAGGTGTTCGTGCCTCCTACGGGGTCGTTTGGGGGCTGGTTTGGGTTTTCACCCCTTAACGGCTAGTTTTTAAGTCTAAGTGTGATTTTTGCAAATTATCGTCAAAAGCTCAAATCGGGAGATCCGGGACTACGCGGTCAGTTCCTACAAGTTGCATTGGTCCCGTGCGAGGTGTTCGTGCCTCCTACGGGGCCGTTTGGGGGCTGGTTTGGGTTTTCACCCCTTAACGGCTAGTTTTTAAGTCTAAGTGTGATTTTTGCAAATTATCGTCGTACTCTCAAACCAGAAGACCCGGGACTACGCGGTCTGTTCCTACAAGTTGCATTGGTCTCGTGCGAGGTGTTCGCGCCTCCTACGGGGTCGTTTGGGCGCTGGTTTGGGTTTTCACCCCTTAACGGCTAGTTTTTAAGTCTCAGTGTGATTTTTGCAAATTATCGTCATACTCTCAAATCGGGAGATCCGGGACTACGCGGTCAGTTCCTACAAGTTGCATTGGTCCCGTGCGAGGTGTTCGTGCCTCCTACGGGGCCGTTTGGGGGCTGGTCTGGGTTTTCACCCCTTAACGACTAGTTTTTAAGTCTAAGTGTGATTTTTGCAAATTATCGTCGTACTCTCAAATCAGGAGACCCGGGACTACGCGGTCTGTTCCTACAAGTTGCATTGGTCCCGTGCAAGTTGCATTGGTCCCGTGCGAGGTGTTCGTGCCTCCTACGGGGCCGTTTGGGGGCTGGTTTGGGTTTTCACCCCTTTACGACTAATTTTAAGTCTAAGTGTGATTTTTGCAAATTATCGTCATACTCTCAAACCGGGACACCCGGGACCACGCCGTCAATTCCTACAAGTTGTATTGGTCCTATGCGAGGTGTTCGTGCCTCCTACGGGGTCGTTTGGGGGCCGGTTTGGGTTTTCACCCTTTAACGGCTTGTTTTTAAGTGTAAGTGTGATTTTTGCAAATTATCATCCTATTCACAAACCGGGAGATCCGGGACTATGCAGTCAGTTCCTACAAGTTGCATTGGTCCCGTACGAGGTGTTCGTGCCTCCTACGGGGTCGTTTGGTGGTTGGTTTGGGTTTTCACCCCTTAATGGCTAGTTTTTAAGTCTAAGTGTGATTTTTGCAAATTATCGTCATACTCTCAAATCGGGAGATCCGATACTACGCGGTCAGTTCCTACAAGTTGTATTGGCCCCGTGCGAGGTGTTCGTACCTCCTACGGGGTAGTTTGTGGACTGGTTTGGGTTTTCACCCTTTAACGGCCGGTTTTTAACTCTAAGTGTGATTTTTTAAAATTATCCTCATACTCTCAAATCGGGAGACCCGAGACTACGTGGTCAGATTCTACAAGTTACATCGGTCCCATACGAGGTGTTCGTGCCTCCTACGGGGTCGTTTGGGGGCCGGTTTGGGTTTTCACCTTTTAACGGCATGTTTTTAACTCTAAGTGTGATTTTTGCAAATTATCGTCATACTCTCAAACTGGGAGACCCGGGACTATGCGGTCAGTTCCTACAAGTTACATTGGTCCCGTGCGAAGTGTTCGTGCCTCCTACGGGGTCGTTTGGGGTCGATTTGGGTTTTCACCCTTTAACGGCCTGTTTTTAGTAATTATCATCCTATTTACAAATCGGGAGACCCGGGACTACGGGGTCAGTTCCTACAAGTTGCATTGGTCCCGTGCGAGGTGTTCGTACCTCCTACGGGGCCGTTTGGGGGCTGGTTTGGGATTTCACCCTTTAACGGCTTGTATTATCGTCATACTCTCAAACCGGGACACCCGGGACTACGCGGTCAGTTCCTACAAGTTGCATTGGTCCCGTGCGAGGTGTTCGTGCCTCCTACGGGGTCGGGTTTTCACCCCATAACGGCTAGTTTTTAAGTCTAAGTGTGATTTTTGCAAATTATCGTCGTACTCTCAAACCAGGAGACCCGGGACTACGCGGTCTGTTCCTACAAGTTGCATTGGTCCCGTGCGAGGTGTTCGTGCCTCCTACGGGGTCGGGTTTTCACCCCATAACGGCTAGTTTTTAAGTCTAAGTGTGATTTTTGCAAATTATCGTCGTACTCTCAAACCAGGAGACCCGGGACTACGCGGTCTGTTCCTACAAGTTGCATTGGTCCCGTGCGAGGTGTTCGTGCCTCCTACGGGGTCGTTTGGGCGCTGGTTTGGGTTTTCACCCCATAACGGCTAGTTTTTAAGTCTAAGTGTGATTTTTGCAAATTATCGTCGTACTCACAAACCAGGAGACCCGGGACTACGCAGTCAGTTCCTACAAGTTGCATTGGTCCCGTTCGAGGTGTTCGTGCCTACAACGGGGTCGTTTGGGGGCTGGTTTGGGTTTTCACCCTTTAACAGCTTGTTTCTAAGTCTAAGTGTGATTTTTGCAAATTATCGTCATACTCTCAAACCAGGACACCCGAGACTACGCGGTCAGTTCCTACAAGTTGCATTGGTCCCGTGCGAGGTGTTCGTGCCTCCTACGGGGTCGTTTGGGGGCTGGTTTGGGTTTGGACCCTTTAATGGCCTGTTTTTAAGTCGAAGTGTGATTTTTGCAAATTATCATCGTACTCTCAAACCAGGACACCCGGGACTACGCGGTCAGTTCCTACAAGTTGCATTGGTCCCGTGCGAGGTGTTCGTGCCTTCTACGAGGCCGTTTGGGGGCTGGTTTGGGTTTTCACCCCTTAACGGCTAGTTTTTAAGTCCAAGTGTGATTTTTGCAAATTATCATCGTACTTACAAACCGGGAGATCCGAGACTACGCGGTCAGTTCCTACAAGTTGCATTGGTCCCGTGCGAGATGTTCGTACCTCATACGGCGCAGTTTGTGGACTGGTTTGGGTTTTCACCCTTTAACGGCCTGTTTTTAACTCTAAGTGTGATTTTTGAAAATTATCCTCATACTCTCAAATCGGGAGACCCGAGACTACGTGGTCAGATTCTACAAGTTACATCGGTCCCATACGAGGTGTTCGTGCCTCCTACGGGGTCGTTTGGGGGCCGGTTTGGGTTTTCACGCTTTAACGGCATGTTTTTAACACTAAGTGTGATTTTTGCAAATTATCGTCATACTCTCAAACTGGGAGACCCGGGACTATGCGGTCAGTTCCTACAAGTTACATTGGTCCCGTGCGAAGTGTTCGTGCCTCCTACGGGGTCGTTTGGGGTCGATTTGGGTTTTCACCCTTTAACGGCCTGTTTTTAAGTTTACATGTGATTTTTACAAATTATCATCCTATTTACAAACCGGGAGACCCGGGACTACGCGGTCAGTTCCTATAAGTTGCATTGGTCGCCGAGTAAAAAATGCTCTCCCCTCTCTCTAGGATTCCCCTAAGCCTTTTTCCCACCTACCACCACCAAAACACCTGCAAATACCACTAAAACACCTCCTCTTACTTCCAAACCTCCGTCTAGAATGGCCGGTGTGCAAGGCCCACGCCCTGTGGGGCTTCTGCCATACGTTAATAACTTGGTGACTGCTCCCGTTGGTAGTGTGCCTTGTTTGGGTGCCGATATGATGGTGGACGAGTGCCATACACCCATGAAGGTGCCTCGCGTGGCTTCACGTAGTGCGCCAGCTGTTGTTTCTCTTGGCGGTGCTCCCAACCCCGTCGCAGATCAGACGTTGGAGGTTGTTCCTTACGTTTGTGATGGAATCCCTGCTGAAGCTATGGACGATCTCTCTTCAAGAGCCTTGGAGATTGAAGAAGGACAGGTTGTGGTCTCGGAGAAAATGCCCATGGTTTGTAAAAAGGTGAGTGGAGTGGAAATTGTGACTGATGTGAATGGAATTTGTTGGGAGTTCCTCAGAAGCAAGGGGTTTACCCAAGAGGATGTCATGAACTTTAAAAGCTCCGATGATCGGAGAGGAACTGAAACCAACTCGCCTGTGGCGGTGGGTAGGGCTGTAGGCGTTCAGGGTGTAGCAGGTCCTGTTGGCGCTGGGCTCAAAACATCTGACATGGGTAAGGTTGTTGGTGCTACCAACCCCATATCGTCCCATGATAGGACTGCTGATTGTACGGTGTACACTGGGTTATGTACTGGCAGAAACGAGGATGAAAGGAAGTCTACTCCCTGCGTGGCTGGCACTACCCAAGTGGGAAAAACGTGGAGCTCCATTACTGCTACCAAGATGAAACCTAAGCTACGTCTCTCTTACCACCAACCTGCTGTGATCGACTCCGTCATCACTGTTACTCCACCAGTCGAGGTGGCAAATGGAGGTCATGGACGTTGGGAGAACAGTATGGTGGGGTATTTTTTGGGAACTAAACTGCCATTTTCCATGGTAAACACAGTGGCGTTTAGGCTATGGGGGAAGTGCGGTCTAACCAAGGTCATTGCGCATGATAAGGGATTCTACTTCTTTCTCTTTGATAACCCTACTCAGAGGGATGAGGTGATAGTCAATGGACCATGGCATTTTGCGGGAATCACAATCATTCTCAAAAAATGGCAACCAGACTTTAGTTTTGACAAGGCTACGATGAAGAAGATACCTATGTGGGTTAAATTCTTTGATATCCCAGTGCAACTTTGGACTGAGGAGGGCCTCAGTTATGTTGCCAGCTCCGTGGGTTTCCCATTGTATGCGGATGCGATGACGGAAGAAATGAACAGGATTACCTTTGCCCGTATATGTATTGACGTGGAGGCCAAGGAGACTTATCCTTCAAGCGTTAATGTGGTGATGGAAGATGGCACTATTGCTGTGGTTAAAGTGGAATTCCAAGCCAAACCTCCCTCATGCACTCAGTGCCTCGTGTTTGGTCACAAGCTTAATGGATGTCCCAAAAATAAAGAAGTGGGTGGTAACAAGACCACTACCCCACATGCTAGTAATGCTTCCAACAGTAACGGTTATGGATGGACTCAGGTCATCAAGAAAACGAGAGTTGGCGTCTGCCCTGTGATAGAAGTAGGAGAGACTTCGGGCAAGGCCAATGCGGAGAAGAACCCTAGCACTGCCGTTGTGTCGTGTAGTGTTAATGATGAGACGAAGTATGATGTTGTTAGTCCTGTACAGCATAGCGCTCCACCTGTTCCCTTGTCTAACTCCTTCAGTGCTGTTTGCATGGATAGCGACGCGGATATGACGCCCGCCCCTACTGCTCTTGCGTTGCGGGTTACCCTTGTGGACGAACTGGCACAGAAAAGGGTGGGGGAGGATAAAGAGGAGAGTAATAGTAGCGGGAAGAACAGGCGGAAGGGGAAGGGGAAGAAGGATAGATGATTAAGTTTGCTTCTTGGAATATTAGGGGCCTTAATTCCCCCCATAAGCAAAGGGAAGTCAATAAGCTAATTAGGGATAACCACCTTGATCTCATGTGTATGCTTGAAACTAAGGTTAGAAAAAATAACTTGGGTTGTGTGTTGAATAATTGTTGTTTTCAATGGGATTTCTTAGACAACTGCCCGCTGCCGGGGGGGGGAGGGGGGGGGTTGCCAGAATCATTGTGGCTTGGAACCCCAACCGTGTTGCTGTGAGTTTGATTCAGTCCCATCCCCAGGCCATGCTCTGTAAGGTGGATTTATGTGGGTCTGGAATGAGCTTCTTTGCGTCTTTCATTTATGGGGATAACCTACCTGGGGATAGAAGACAACTGTGGGATTTTCTGAGGATGAATTCTGGGACTGTGGGTGAGTCTCCGTGGGTTTTATTGGGTGACTTTAATGTTGTCAGATGCCATGATGAGAAAAGAGGCATCCGGGGTATTGATACGACTGCTACTGGCGAGTTCAACCAATGCATTCATGACTTGCATGCTGATGATATGGTGACGAATGGGTTGTGGTTTACGTGGAATAAAAAGGAGTTGGGAGCTGGTAATGTTCAGTCGAGGTTGGATAGAGTCTTGCATAATGGTACATGGGCCTCGTGGTTTCCAGAGAGTCAAGCTACTGTCCTTCCTCACGGGGTTTCTGACCACTGCCCTATCATTATCTTACTAGCCCCCATGGAGCGGAGTATACCTAAGCCGTTCAAATTTTTCAATTTTTGGATGGATCATAGCGACTTTTATCAGATTCTTTGGGAGTCCTGGCAGGATGATGGTGAGGGGAATCCTATGGTTAGGCTGAGTCAGAAGCTGAGAAGAGTTAAATCGAGGCTGAAAGATTTCAACAAGAAGTTTTTTAGTAACATCTCTGGTAGGGTGGAGGAGGCTAAGTCTTTACTGGATGAGGTTCAGACTAGAGTTGATACTGATGGGTGCAACAATGAGGTGCTCCTGGAAGAGAGGGTCAAACTTCACACGTATTTAGAACTGAGGGAGGCGGAGGAGTCCTTTTTCAAACAGAAGTCTCGGGTTAAATGGCTCCAGCTGGGGGATGGTAATAATGCGTTCTTTCATAAGAAGGCTAACCAGGCTACTGTCAGAAGGAAGATCCTTAGTGTCGTGGATGACCATGGTGTGAGAATTGAGGGGAGTCAGAATGTGGCTAAGGTGGCTGTTGATTATTTCAGCAACCTCCTTGGCACTTCCAATGCCTGTGTGGACCCCTTTCCGATTCTTAACGATGTGGTGTGCAAGAGAATCACGGGTGATCAGGCGGCTGCTATGGAGGCTCCCATTTCTGAAGCGGAGATCAAGAATGCCATGTTTTCCATTGGGTCCGATAAAGCTCCTGGGCCGGACGGTTTTAATGCTTGCTTCTTTAAGAAGAACTGGGACGTGGTGGGGGGAGATGTGATTGATGCCATTACCTTCTTCTTCCAGTGTAGCTACCTGCCCAGGCAATGGAACTGTACTGCTTTGGCGCTTATTCCGAAGGTTACTACTCCCTCTGGTATGCATGATTTCAGGCCCATCTCGTGTTGCAACACCATCTATAAGTGTATCTCCAAAATTTTGGCCGAGAGAATGAAACCCATCCTTCCTTCCTTCATTAACCAGAGCCAGGCAGCGTTTGTGAAGGGTAGATCTATCTCTGACAATATCTTATTGCTTCAGGAGCTTATGAGGAATTATCACTGCGAGCTATCCCCTTCTAGGTGTACCCTCAAGATTGATCTTCTCAAGGCCTATGACACTGTTAGCTGGGAGTTTTTGCTCAACCTTCTTATGCATATTGGGTTCCCGGCTATGTTTGTTGGTTGGGTCGAGGAGTGTATTACCACGGCTAGATTCTCTATCAGCTTGGATGGGCGTTTACATGGCTTCTTTGAGGGGAAGAGGGGGCTGAGACAAGGTGATCCTATCTCTCCTTTCTTATTCCTGCTTGTTATGGATACTTTCTCGTGTATTATGGACAAGGCTTGCCTCAATCCGGAGTTCAGTTTTCATCCTAGATGCAAGGAGGTGGGCCTTAATCATCTTTGCTTTGCGGACGATTTGATCATTCTGTGTGGTGGCGACCCTGCTTCGTGTAGCATTGTGAAGAGGGCTATTGTGGCCTTCTCTTCGATCTCTGGCCTTCACCCCAATATTAACAAATCTAGTTTCTATTGCTCTGGGGTCGATGTCGATGGGATGAACAGGTTGGGGGAGATTTTTGGCTTCTCCCATTGCTCCCCTCCCTTCATGTATCTTGGGGTTCCTCTTATCACTACTAGGCTTAAAGCTGTGGATTGTGAGAAGTTGATTGATAAAATTACGGGGAGGATTAAGTGTTGGACTAACAGGTTCCTCAGTTTTGCTGGGAGACTGCAGCTCATCAAATCGGTCTTGTTTGGTATTCAGGTCTACTGGTCTTGCCTGTTCATCCTGCCGAAAGGGGTTATTAGAAGGATCGACCAACTTTTGAAGGACTTCTTGTGGACGGGTTCTGATTCCAAACATACGGGGGCGAAGGTGTCGTGGGATGATCTGACGTGCAGTCATGAGGAAGGGGGGTTGGGCATAAAGAATGTGGAATTATGGAACAGAGCTGCTATTCTTAAGCTTCTGTGGAACCTCTGTAGTAAGAAGGATTGCCTATGGGTCAAATGGTGTAATGTGTATAAGATCAAGAATAGAAGTATTTGGGCCATTAGTATTCCAAGTGACTCTTCTTGGTGTTGGAGGAAACTGATGCAGTTGAGGGAGATGGCCAAGCCTCTTATCAGGTCCAATATTGGCAATGGCGAAGATACCTTTGTGTGGCACGACAACTGGCATCCGTTAGGTCCTCTATTTGATCGTTATGGGGGAAGACTTATTTACGATGCGGCTAGCAATCACAAAGCTAGAGTGGCAGACTTTATTCATGGGGAGAGATGGAGGTGGCCTTCTTCTGTTACTTGGGAGCTTTTGGAGATTAGGAATGCTGAGCTGCCGAGTATTCGCCAAGGGGTTAGTGATGAGGTGGTGTGGAATTCCAATCGGGATGGTTTCTCCATTGGGGCAGCGTTTGCGGCTCTTACTATTGCTCGTCCTGTGTTCAATTGTCATAAGTTGATTTGGAATAAGAATAATATACCAAAATGTGCTTTTAGTTTATGGATCATATGTAGGGATGCTCTACACACGAGAGATAAACTGTTTAGCTGGGGTATTTCCAACAGTAACTTGTGTTGTACTTGTGGCGAGGAGGTGGAGAACCGGGAACACTTGTTTTTAGAGTGTAAAATTGCCAAAGAGGTTTGGCGCGAGGTCAGATTTAAGAACCAGGAGGACAGAGAGGCACTTAACTGGGAGGGCGAGCTGGGGTTTGCTAATTCCGAATATGTGGGCAAGAGCTTCTATAATAGACTTAGGTGTATTTCCTTTTGCACCACTATCTATTGTCTTTGGTTGGAAAGGAATGCGAGATTTTTCCAAGGAAGGGCCAAAGATTGTGAGATGATTGTCAGAGATATTGTTGCTATGGTTTGTGCGAGGGCCTCTAAGTGGAAGAACAATAGGAGAAGCTTCACCAACTGGATGGCATGTATGAACTGGGACATCCCCGAATCGGTGTTATCTTAGTTGATTTGTTTTGTGTTTGGTAATTTGTGTCCTTTGGGGTATGCCCCTAGGACTGTGGTTCCCCCTTGTTTATTGTTTGTAAATTGCTTTCCTGAGTTCTAATATACATAATTTTTCCCAAAAAAAAAAGTTGCATTGGTCCCGTGCGAGGTGTTCGTACCTCCTACGGGGCAGTTTGGGGGCTGGTTTGGGTTTTCACCCTTAAATGGCCTGTTTTTAAGTCTAAGTGTGATTTTTGCAAATTATCATCGTACTCTCAAACCAGGACACCCGGGACTACGCCGTCAGTTCCTACAAGTTGCATTGGTCCCGTGCGAGGTGTCCGTGCCTCCTACAGGGCCGTTTGGGGACTGGTTTGGGTTTTCACCCCTTAACGGCTAGTTTTTAAGTCTAAATGTGATTTTTTCAAATTATCGTCATACTTTCAAACCGGGACACCCGGTACTACGCGGTCAGTTCCTACAAGTTGCATTGGTCCCGTGCGAGGTGTTCGTGCCTCCTACGGGGTCGTTTGAGGGATGGTTTGGGTTTTCACCCCTTAACGGCTAGTTTTTAAGTCCAAGTGTGATTTTTGCAAATTATCGTTGTACTCACAAATCGGGAGACCTGGGAGTACGCGGTCAATTCCTACAAGTTGCATTGGTCCCGTGCGAGATGTTCATACCTCCTACGGCGCAGTTTGTGGACTGGTTTGGGTTTTCACCCTTTAACGGCCTGTTTTTAACTCTAAGTGTGATTTTTGAAAATTATCCTCATACTCTCAAATCGGGAGACCCGAGACTACGTGGTCAGATTCTACAAGTTACATCGGTCCCATACGATGTGTTCGTGCCTCCTACGGGGTCGTTTGGGGGCCGGTTTGGGTTTTCACCCTTTAACGGCATGTTTTTAACTCTAAGTGTGATTTCTGCAAATTATCGTCATACTCTCAAACTGGGAGACCCGGGACTATGCGGTCAGTTCCTACAAGTTACATTGGTCCCGTGCGAAGTGTTCGTGCCTCCTACGGGGTCGTTTGGGGTCGATTTGGGTTTTCACCCTTTAACGGCCTGTTTTTAAGTTTACATGTGACTTTTACAAATTATCATCCTATTTACAAACCGGGAGACCCGGGACTACGCGGTCAGTTCCTACAAGTTGCATTGGTCCCGTGCGAGGTGTTCGTGCCTCCTACGGGGCCGTTTGGGGGCTGGTTTGGGTTTTCACCCTTTAATGGCCTGTTTTTAAGTCTAAGTGTGATTTTTACAAATTAACATCGTACTCTCAAACCAGGACACCCGGGACTACGCGGTCAGTTCCTACAAGTTGCATTGGTCCCGTGCGAGGTGTCCGTGCCTCCTACGGGGCCGTTTGGGGACTGGTTTGGGTTTTCACCCCTTAACGGCTATTTTTTAAGTCAAAATGTGATTTTTTCAAATTATCGTCATACTTTCAAACCGGGACACCCGGTACTACGCGGTCAGTTCCTACTAGTTGCATTGGTCCCGTACGAGGAGTTCGTGCCTCCTACGGGGTCGTTTGGGGGCTGGTTTGGGTTTTCACCCCGTAACGGCTAGTTTTTAAGTCCAAGTGTGATTTTTGCAAATTATCGTCGTACTCTCAAATCGGGAGACCTGGGACTACGCGGTCAATTCCTACAAGTTGCATGGGGCCGTGCGAGGTGTTCGTACCTCCTACGGGGCCGTTTGGGGACAGGTTTGGGTTTTCACCCTTTAACGGCATGTTTTTAAGTCTAAGTGTGATTTTTGCAAATTATCGTCGTACTCTCAAATCGGAATACCCAGGACTACGCGGTCAGTTACTACAAGTTGCATTGGTCCCATGCGAGGTGTTCGTGCCTCCTACGGGGTCGTTTGGGGGCTGGTTTGGGTTTTCACCCCTTAACGGCTAGTTTTTAAGTCTAACTGTGATTTTTGCAAATTATCGTCATACTCTCAAATCGGGAGATCCGGTACTACGCGGTCAGTTCCTACAAGTTGCATTGGTCCCGTGCGAGGTGTTCGTGCCTCCTACTGGGTCGTTTGGGGGCTGGTTTGGGTTTTCACCCCTTAACGGCTAGTTTTTAAGTCTAATTGTGATTTTTGCAAATTATCGTCATACTCTCAAATCGGGAGATCAGGAACTACGCGGTCAGTTACTACAAGTTGCATTGGTCCCTTGCGAGGTGTTAGTACCTCCTACGGGGTTTGGGGGCAGGTTTCGATTTTCACCCATTAATGGCTTGTTTTTAAGTCTAAGTGTGATTTTTGCAAATTATCGTCATACTCTCAAGCCGGGACACCCGGGACTACGCGGTCAGTTCCTACAAGTTGCATTGGTCCCGTGCGAGGTGTTCGTGCCTCCAACGGGGTCGTTTGGGGGCTGGTTTGGGTTTTCACCCTTTAATGGCCTGTTTTTAAGTCTAAGTGTGATTTTTGCAAATTATCGTCATACTCTCAAACCAGGACACCCGAGACTACGCGGTCAGTTCCTAAAAGTTGCATTGGTCCCGTGCGAGGTGTCCGTGCCTCCTACGGGGTCGTTTGGGGGCTGGTTTGAGTTTTCACCCTTTAACGACCTGTTTTTAAGTCCAAGTGTGATTTTTGCAAATTATCATCGTACTCTCAAATCGGGAGACCCGGGACTACGCGGTCAGTTCCTACAAGTTGCATTGGTCCCGTGCGAGGTGTTCGTACCTCCTACGGGGCCGTTTGGGGACTGGTTTTGGTTTTCACCCTTTAACGGCTTATTTTTAAGTCTAAGTGTGATTTTTGCAAGTTATCGTCATACTCTCAAATCGGGAGATCCGATACTACGCGGTCAGTTCCTAAAAGTTGCATTGGTCCCGTGCGAGCTGTTCGTGCCTCCTACGGGGTCGTTTGGGGGTTGGTTTGGATTTTCACCCCTTAACGACTAGTTTTTAAGTCTAAGGGTGATTTTTGCAAATTATCGTCATACTCTCAAATCGGGAGACCGGGGACTACGCGGTCAGTTCCTACAAGTTGCATTGGTTCCGTGCGAGGTGTTCGTACCTCCTACGGGGCCGTTTGGGGGCTGGTTTGGGATTTCACCCTTTAACGGCTTGTTTTTAAGTTTAAGTGTGATTTTTGCAAATTATCGTCATACTCTCAAACCGGGACACCCGGGACTACGCGGTCAGTTCCTATAAGTTGCATTGGTCCCGTGCGAGGTGTTCGTGCCTCCTACGGGGTCGTTTGGGGGCTGGTTTGGGTTTTCACCCCTTAACGGCTAGTTTTTAAGTCTAAGTGTGATTTTTGCAAATTATCGTCATACTCTCAAATCGGGAGATCCGGGACTACGCGGTCAATTCCTACAAGTTGCATTGGTCCCGTGCGAGGTGTTCGTGCCTCCTACGGGGCCGTTTGGGGGCTGGTTTGGGTTTTCACCCCTTAACGGCTAGTTTTTAAGTCTAAGTGTGATTTTTGCAAATTATCGTCGTACTCTCAAACCAGAAGACCCGGGACTACGCGGTCTGTTCCTACAAGTTGCATTGGTCTCGTGCGAGGTGTTCGTGCCTCCTACGGGGTCGTTTGGGGATCTGGTTTGGGTTTTCACCCCTTAACGGCTAGTTTTTAAGTCTAAGTGTGATTTTTGCAAATTATCGTCATACTCTCAAATCGGGAGATCCGGGACTACGCGGTCAGTTCCTACAAGTTGCATTGGTCCCGTGCGAGGTGTTCGTGCCTCCTACGGGGCCGTTTGGGGGCTGGTCTGGGTTTTCACCCCTTAACGACTAGTTTTTAAGTCTAACTGTGATTTTTGCAAATTATCGTCGTACTCTCAAATCAGGAGACCCGGGACTACGCGGTCTGTTCCTACAAGTTGCATTGGTCCCGTGCAAGTTGCATTGGTCCCGTGCGAGGTGTTCGTGCCTCCTACGGGGCCGTTTGGGGGCTGGTTTGGGTTTTCACCCCTTAACGACTAATTTTAAGTCTACGTGTGATTTTTGCAAATTATCGTCATACTCTCAAACCGGGACACCCGGGACCACGCCGTCAATTCCTACAAGTTGTATTGGTCCTATGCGAGGTGTTCGTGCCTCCTACGGGGTCGTTTGGGGGCCGGTTTGGGTTTTCACCCTTTAACGGCTTGTTTTTAAGTGTAAGTGTGATTTTTGCAAATTATCATCCTATTAACACAACCCGGGAGATCCGGGACTATGCAGTCAGTTCCTACAAGTTGCATTGGTCCCGTACGAGGTGTTCGTGCCTCCTACGGGGTCGTTTGGTGGCTGGTTTGGGTTTTCACCCCTTAACGGCTAGTTTTTAAGTCTAAGTGTGATTTTTGCAAATTATCGTCATACTCTCAAATCGGGAGATCCGATACTACGCGGTCAGTTCCTACAAGTTGTATTGGTCCCGTGCGAGGTGTTCGTACCTCCTACGGGGTAGTTTGTGGACTGGTTTGGGTTTTCACCCTTTAACGGCCGGTTTTTAACTCTAAGTGTGATTTTTGAAAATTATCCTCATACTCTCAAATCGGGAGACCCGAGACTACGTGGTCAGATTCTACAAGTTACATCGGTCCCATACGAGGTGTTCGTGCCTCCTACGGGGTCGTTTGGGGGCCGGTTTGGGTTTTCACCTTTTAACGGCATGTTTTTAACTCTAAGTGTGATTTTTGCAAATTATCGTCATACTCTCAAACTGGGAGACCCGGGACTATGCGGTCAGTTCCAACAAGTTACATTGGTCCCGTGCGAAGTGTTCGTGCCTCCTACGGGGTCGTTTGGGGTCGATTTGGGTTTTCACCCTTTAACGGCCTGTTTTTACAAATTATCATCCTATTTACAAATCGGGAGACCCGGGACTACGGGGTCAGTTCCTACAAGTTGCATTGGTCCCGTGCGAGGTATTCGTACCTCCTACGGGGCCGTTTGGATTTTCACCCTTAAATGGCCTGTTTTTAAGTCTAAGTGTGATTTTTGCAAATTATCATCGTACTCTCAAACCAGGACACCCGGGACTACGCGGTCAGTTCCTACAAGTTGCATTGGTCCCGTGCGACGTGTTCGTGCCTCTTACGGGACCGTTTGGCAACTGGTTTGGATTTTCACCCTCAAATGGCTTATTTTCAAGCCTAATCTACGTATTTTGAAATTATCATCATATTCTCAAACTGAAAGACCCGGGACTGCGGGGTCAGTTCAGACGAGTTACATTGATCCCGTGGGAGGTGTTCGTGCCTCTTACGGGGCCGTTTGTGGGTTGGTTTGGGGTTTTACCCTCAAACGGCTTATTTTGAAGCCTAATCTATGTATTTTGAAATTATCGTCATATTCTCAAACCGAGAGACCCGAAAGTACACGGTCAGTTCGTACGAGTGACATTAGTCCCGTGCGAGGTGTCCGTGCCCCTTACGGGACGGTTTGGGGGCTGGTTTGAGTTTTCACCCACAAACGGCTTGTTTTCAAGCCGAATCTACGTATTTTGAAATTATCATCATATTCTCAAACTGCTCACTCGGGACTACATGGTCAGTTCGTACGAGTTACATTGGTCTCGTAAGAGATGTTCATGCCTCTTACGGGGCCGTTTGGGGGCTGGTTTGAGTTTTCACCCCTTAACGGCTAGTTTTTAAGTCTAAGTGTGATTTTTGCAAATTATCGTCATACTTTCAAATCGGGAGATCCGATACTACGCGGTCAGTTCCTACAAGTTGCATTGGTCCCGTGCGAGCTGTTCGTGCCTCCTACGGGGTCGTTTGGGGGCTGGTTTGGGTTTTCACCCCTTAACGACTAGTTTTTAAGTCTAAGTGTGATTTTTGCAAATTATCGTCATACTCTCAAATCGGGAGACCGGGGACTACGCGGTCAGTTCCTACAAGTTGCATTGGTTCCGTGCGAGGTGTTCGTACCTCCTACGGGGCCGTTCGGGGGCTGGTTTGGGATTTCACCCTTTAACGGCTTGTATTATCGTCATACTCTCAAACCGGGACACCTGGGACTACGCGGTCAGTTCCTACAAGTTGCATTGGTCCCGTGCGAGGTGTTCGTGCCTCCTACGGGGTCGGGTTTTCACCCCATAACGGCTAGTTTTTAAGTCTAAGTGTGATTTTTGCAAATTATCGTCGTACTCTCAAACCAGGAGACCCGGGACTACGCGGTCTGTTCCTACAAGTTGCATTGGTCCCGTGCGAGGTGTTCGTGCCTCCTACGGGGTCGTTTGGGCGCTGGTTTGGGTTTTCACCCCTTAACGACTAGTTTTTAAGTCTAAGTGTGATTTTTGCATATTATCGTCGTACTCACAAACCAGGAGACCCGGGACTACGCGGTCAGTTCCTACAAGTTGCATTGGTCCCGTGCGAGGTGTTCGTGCCTCCTACGGGGACGTTTAGGGGCTGGTTTGGGTTTTCACCCCTTAACGGCTAGTTTTTAAGTCTAAGTGTGATTTTTGCAAATTATCGTCATACTCTCAAATCGGGAGACCAGGGACTACGCGGTCAGTTCCTACAAGTTGCATTGGTCCCGTGCGAGGTGTTCGTACCTCCTACGGGGCCGTTTGGGGGTTGGTTTCGGTTTTCACCCTTTAATGGCTTGTTTTTAAGTCTAAGTGTGATTTTTGCAAATTATCGTCATACTCTCAAGCCGGGACACCCGGGACTACGCGGTCAGTTCCTACAAGTTGCATTGGTCCCGTGCGAGGTGTTCGTGCCTACAACGGGGTCGTTTGGGGGCTGGTTTGGGTTTTCACCCTTTAACAGCTTGTTTCTAAGTCTAAGTGTGATTTTTGCAAATTATCGTCATACTCTCAAACCAGGACACCCGAGACTACGCGGTCAGTTCCTACAAGTTGCATTGGTCCCGTGCGAGGTGTTCGTGCCTCCTACGGGGTCGTTTGGGGGCTGGTTTGGGTTTGCACCCTTTAATGGCCTGTTTTTAAGTCTAAGTGTGATTTTTGCAAATTATCATCGTACTCTCAAACCAGGACACCCGGGACTACGCGGTCAGTTCCTACAAGTTGCATTGGTCCTGTGCGAGGTGTTCGTGCCTCCTACGAGGCCGTTTGGGGGCTGGTTTGGGTTTTCACCCCTTAACGGCTAGTTTTTAAGTCCAAGTGTGATTTTTGCAAATTATCATCGTACTTACAAACCGGGAGATCCGGGACTACGCGGTCAGTTCCTACAAGTTGCATTGGTCCCGTGCGAGATGTTCGTACCTCCTACGGCGCAGTTTGTGGATTGGTTTGGGTTTTCACCCTTTAACGGCCTGTTTTTAACTCTAAGTGTGATTTTTGAAAATTATCCTCATACTCTCAAATCGGGAGACCCGAGACTACGTGGTCAGATTCTACAAGTTACATCGGTCCCATACGAGGTGTTCGTGCCTCCTACGGGGTCGTTTGGGGGCCGGTTTGGGTTTTCACCCTTTAACGGCATGTTTTTAACTCTAAGTGTGATTTTTGCAAATTATCGTCATACTCTCAAACTGGGAGACTCGGGACTATGCGGTCAGTTCCTACAAGTTACATTGGTCCCGTGCGAAGTGTTCGTGCCTCCTACGGGGTAATTTGGGGTCGATTTGGGTTTTCACCTTTTAACGGCCTGTTTTTAAGTTTACATGTGATTTTTACAAATTATCATCCTATTTACAAACCGGGAGACCCGGGACTACGCGGTCAGTTCCTATAAGTTGCATTGGTCCCGTGCGAGGTGTTCGTACCTCCTACGGGGCCGTTTGGTGGCTGGTTTGGGTTTTCACCCTTAAATGGCCTGTTTTTAAGTCTAAGTATGATTTTTGCAAATTATCATCGTACTCTCAAACCAGGACACCCGGGACTACGCCGTCAGTTCCTACAAGTTGCATTGGTCCCGTGCGAGGTGTCCGTGCCTCCTACAGGGCCGTTTGGGGACTGGTTTGGGTTTTCACTCCTTAACGGCTAGTTTTTAAGTCTAAATGTGATTTTTTCAAATTATCGTCATACTTTCAAACCGGGACACCCGGTACTACGCGGTCAGTTCCTACAAGTTGCATTGGTCCCGTGCGAGGTGTTCGTGCCTCCTACGGGGTCGTTTGAGGGATGGTTTGGGTTTTCACCCCCTAACGGCTAGTTTTTAAGTCGAAGTGTGATTTTTGCAAATTATCGTTGTACTCACAAATCGGGAGACCTGGGAGTACGCGGTCAATTCCTACAAGTTGCATTGGTCCCGTGCGAGGTGTTCGTACCACCTACGGGGGCGTTTGGGAACTGGTTTGGGTTTTCACCCATTAACGACTTGTTTTTAAGTCTAAGTGTGATTTTTGCAAATTATCGTCGTACTCTCAAATCGGGATACCCAGGACTACGCGGTCAGTTCCTACAAGTTGCATTGGTCCCGTGCGAGGTGTTCGTGCCTCCTACGGGGTCGTTTGGGGGCTGGTTTGGGTTTGCACCCTTTAATGGCCTGTTTTTAAGTCTAAGTGTGATTTTTGCAAATTATCATCGTACTCTCAAACCAGGACACCCGGGACTACGCGGTCAGTTCCTACAAGTTGCATTGGTCCTGTGCGAGGTGTTCGTGCCTCCTACGAGGCCGTTTGGGGGCTGGTTTGGGTTTTCACCCCTTAACGGCTAGTTTTTAAGTCCAAGTGTGATTTTTGCAAATTATCATCGTACTTACAAACCGGGAGTTCCGGGACTACGCGATCAGTTCCTACAAGTTGCATTGGTCCCGTGCGAGATGTTCGTACCTCCTACGGCGCAGTTTGTGGATTGGTTTGGGTTTTCACCCTTTAACGGCCTGTTTTTAACTCTAAGTGTGATTTTTGAAAATTATCCTCATACTCTCAAATCGGGAGACCCGAGACTACGTGGTCAGATTCTACAAGTTACATCGGTCCCATACGATGTGTTCGTGCCTCCTACGGGGTCGTTTGGGGGCCGGTTTGGGTTTTCACCCTTTAACGGCATGTTTTTAACTCTAAGTGTGATTTCTGCAAATTATCGTCATACTCTCAAACTGGGAGACCCGGGACTATGCGGTCAGTTCCTACAAGTTACATTGGTCCCGTGCGAAGTGTTCGTGCCTCCTACGGGGTCGTTTGGGGTCGATTTGGGTTTTCACCCTTTAACGGCCTGTTTTTAAGTTTACATGTGACTTTTACAAATTATCATCCTATTTACAAACCGGGAGACCCGGGACTACGCGGTCAGTTCCTACAAGTTGCATTGGTCCCGTGCGAGGTGTTCGTGCCTCCTACGGGGCCGTTTGGGGGCTGGTTTGGGTTTTCACCCTTTAATGGCCTGTTTTTAAGTCTAAGTGTGATTTTTACAAATTAACATCGTACTCTCAAACCAGGACACCCGGGACTACGCGGTCAGTTCCTACAAGTTGCATTGGTCCCGTGCGAGGTGTCCGTGCCTCCTACGGGGCCGTTTGGGGACTGGTTTGGGTTTTCACCCCTTAACGGCTATTTTTTAAGTCAAAATGTGATTTTTTCAAATTATCGTCATACTTTCAAACCGGGACACCCGGTACTACGCGGTCAGTTCCTACTAGTTGCATTGGTCCCGTACGAGGAGTTCGTGCCTCCTACGGGGTCGTTTGGGGGCTGGTTTGGGTTTTCACCCCGTAACGGCTAGTTTTTAAGTCCAAGTGTGATTTTTGCAAATTATCGTCGTACTCTCAAATCGGGAGACCTGGGACTACGCGGTCAATTCCTACAAGTTGCATGGGGCCGTGCGAGGTGTTCGTACCTCCTACGGGGCCGTTTGGGGACAGGTTTGGGTTTTCACCCTTTAACGGCATGTTTTTAAGTCTAAGTGTGATTTTTGCAAATTATCGTCGTACTCTCAAATCGGAATACCCAGGACTACGCGGTCAGTTACTACAAGTTGCATTGGTCCCATGCGAGGTGTTCGTGCCTCCTACGGGGTCGTTTGGGGGCTGGTTTGGGTTTTCACCCCTTAACGGCTAGTTTTTAAGTCTAACTGTGATTTTTGCAAATTATCGTCATACTCTCAAATCGGGAGATCCGGTACTACGCGGTCAGTTCCTACAAGTTGCATTGGTCCCGTGCGAGGTGTTCGTGCCTCCTACTGGGTCGTTTGGGGGCTGGTTTGGGTTTTCACCCCTTAACGGCTAGTTTTTAAGTCTAATTGTGATTTTTGCAAATTATCGTCATACTCTCAAATCGGGAGATCAGGAACTACGCGGTCAGTTACTACAAGTTGCATTGGTCCCTTGCGAGGTGTTAGTACCTCCTACGGGGTTTGGGGGCAGGTTTCGATTTTCACCCATTAATGGCTTGTTTTTAAGTCTAAGTGTGATTTTTGCAAATTATCGTCATACTCTCAAGCCGGGACACCCGGGACTACGCGGTCAGTTCCTACAAGTTGCATTGGTCCCGTGCGAGGTGTTCGTGCCTCCAACGGGGTCGTTTGGGGGCTGGTTTGGGTTTTCACCCTTTAATGGCCTGTTTTTAAGTCTAAGTGTGATTTTTGCAAATTATCGTCATACTCTCAAACCAGGACACCCGAGACTACGCGGTCAGTTCCTAAAAGTTGCATTGGTCCCGTGCGAGGTGTCCGTGCCTCCTACGGGGTCGTTTGGGGGCTGGTTTGAGTTTTCACCCTTTAACGACCTGTTTTTAAGTCCAAGTGTGATTTTTGCAAATTATCATCGTACTCTCAAATCGGGAGACCCGGGACTACGCGGTCAGTTCCTACAAGTTGCATTGGTCCCGTGCGAGGTGTTCGTACCTCCTACGGGGCCGTTTGGGGACTGGTTTTGGTTTTCACCCTTTAACGGCTTATTTTTAAGTCTAAGTGTGATTTTTGCAAGTTATCGTCATACTCTCAAATCGGGAGATCCGATACTACGCGGTCAGTTCCTAAAAGTTGCATTGGTCCCGTGCGAGCTGTTCGTGCCTCCTACGGGGTCGTTTGGGGGTTGGTTTGGATTTTCACCCCTTAACGACTAGTTTTTAAGTCTAAGGGTGATTTTTGCAAATTATCGTCATACTCTCAAATCGGGAGACCGGGGACTACGCGGTCAGTTCCTACAAGTTGCATTGGTTCCGTGCGAGGTGTTCGTACCTCCTACGGGGCCGTTTGGGGGCTGGTTTGGGATTTCACCCTTTAACGGCTTGTTTTTAAGTTTAAGTGTGATTTTTGCAAATTATCGTCATACTCTCAAACCGGGACACCCGGGACTACGCGGTCAGTTCCTATAAGTTGCATTGGTCCCGTGCGAGGTGTTCGTGCCTCCTACGGGGTCGTTTGGGGGCTGGTTTGGGTTTTCACCCCTTAACGGCTAGTTTTTAAGTCTAAGTGTGATTTTTGCAAATTATCGTCATACTCTCAAATCGGGAGATCCGGGACTACGCGGTCAATTCCTACAAGTTGCATTGGTCCCGTGCGAGGTGTTCGTGCCTCCTACGGGGCCGTTTGGGGGCTGGTTTGGGTTTTCACCCCTTAACGGCTAGTTTTTAAGTCTAAGTGTGATTTTTGCAAATTATCGTCGTACTCTCAAACCAGAAGACCCGGGACTACGCGGTCTGTTCCTACAAGTTGCATTGGTCTCGTGCGAGGTGTTCGTGCCTCCTACGGGGTCGTTTGGGGATCTGGTTTGGGTTTTCACCCCTTAACGGCTAGTTTTTAAGTCTAAGTGTGATTTTTGCAAATTATCGTCATACTCTCAAATCGGGAGATCCGGGACTACGCGGTCAGTTCCTACAAGTTGCATTGGTCCCGTGCGAGGTGTTCGTGCCTCCTACGGGGCCGTTTGGGGGCTGGTCTGGGTTTTCACCCCTTAACGACTAGTTTTTAAGTCTAACTGTGATTTTTGCAAATTATCGTCGTACTCTCAAATCAGGAGACCCGGGACTACGCGGTCTGTTCCTACAAGTTGCATTGGTCCCGTGCAAGTTGCATTGGTCCCGTGCGAGGTGTTCGTGCCTCCTACGGGGCCGTTTGGGGGCTGGTTTGGGTTTTCACCCCTTAACGACTAATTTTAAGTCTACGTGTGATTTTTGCAAATTATCGTCATACTCTCAAACCGGGACACCCGGGACCACGCCGTCAATTCCTACAAGTTGTATTGGTCCTATGCGAGGTGTTCGTGCCTCCTACGGGGTCGTTTGGGGGCCGGTTTGGGTTTTCACCCTTTAACGGCTTGTTTTTAAGTGTAAGTGTGATTTTTGCAAATTATCATCCTATTAACACAAACCGGGAGATCCGGGACTATGCAGTCAGTTCCTACAAGTTGCATTGGTCCCGTACGAGGTGTTCGTGCCTCCTACGGGGTCGTTTGGTGGCTGGTCTGGGTTTTCACCCCTTAACGGCTAGTTTTTAAGTCTAAGTGTGATTTTTGCAAATTATCGTCATACTCTCAAATCGGGAGATCCGATACTACGCGGTCAGTTCCTACAAGTTGTATTGGTCCCGTGCGAGGTGTTCGTACCTCCTACGGGGTAGTTTGTGGACTGGTTTGGGTTTTCACCCTTTAACGGCCGGTTTTTAACTCTAAGTGTGATTTTTGAAAATTATCCTCATACTCTCAAATCGGGAGACCCGAGACTACGTGGTCAGATTCTACAAGTTACATCGGTCCCATACGAGGTGTTCGTGCCTCCTACGGGGTCGTTTGGGGGCCGGTTTGGGTTTTCACCTTTTAACGGCATGTTTTTAACTCTAAGTGTGATTTTTGCAAATTATCGTCATACTCTCAAACTGGGAGACCCGGGACTATGCGGTCAGTTCCAACAAGTTACATTGGTCCCGTGCGAAGTGTTCGTGCCTCCTACGGGGTCGTTTGGGGTCGATTTGGGTTTTCACCCTTTAACGGCCTGTTTTTACAAATTATCATCCTATTTACAAATCGGGAGACCCGGGACTACGGGGTCAGTTCCTACAAGTTGCATTGGTCCCGTGCGAGGTATTCGTACCTCCTACGGGGCCGTTTGGATTTTCACCCTTAAATGGCCTGTTTTTAAGTCTAAGTGTGATTTTTGCAAATTATCATCGTACTCTCAAACCAGGACACCCGGGACTACGCGGTCAGTTCCTACAAGTTGCATTGGTCCCGTGCGACGTGTTCGTGCCTCTTACGGGACCGTTTGGCAACTGGTTTGGATTTTCACCCTCAAATGGCTTATTTTCAAGCCTAATCTACGTATTTTGAAATTATCATCATATTCTCAAACTGAAAGACCCGGGACTGCGGGGTCAGTTCAGACGAGTTACATTGATCCCGTGGGAGGTGTTCGTGCCTCTTACGGGGCCGTTTGTGGGTTGGTTTGGGGTTTTACCCTCAAACGGCTTATTTTGAAGCCTAATCTATGTATTTTGAAATTATCGTCATATTCTCAAACCGAGAGACCCGAAAGTACACGGTCAGTTCGTACGAGTGACATTAGTCCCGTGCGAGGTGTCCGTGCCCCTTACGGGACGGTTTGGGGGCTGGTTTGAGTTTTCACCCACAAACGGCTTGTTTTCAAGCCGAATCTACGTATTTTGAAATTATCATCATATTCTCAAACTGCTCACTCGGGACTACATGGTCAGTTCGTACGAGTTACATTGGTCTCGTAAGAGATGTTCATGCCTCTTACGGGGCCGTTTGGGGGCTGGTTTGAGTTTTCACCCCTTAACGGCTAGTTTTTAAGTCTAAGTGTGATTTTTGCAAATTATCGTCATACTTTCAAATCGGGAGATCCGATACTACGCGGTCAGTTCCTACAAGTTGCATTGGTCCCGTGCGAGCTGTTCGTGCCTCCTACGGGGTCGTTTGGGGGCTGGTTTGGGTTTTCACCCCTTAACGACTAGTTTTTAAGTCTAAGTGTGATTTTTGCAAATTATCGTCATACTCTCAAATCGGGAGACCGGGGACTACGCGGTCAGTTCCTACAAGTTGCATTGGTTCCGTGCGAGGTGTTCGTACCTCCTACGGGGCCGTTCGGGGGCTGGTTTGGGATTTCACCCTTTAACGGCTTGTATTATCGTCATACTCTCAAACCGGGACACCTGGGACTACGCGGTCAGTTCCTACAAGTTGCATTGGTCCCGTGCGAGGTGTTCGTGCCTCCTACGGGGTCGGGTTTTCACCCCATAACGGCTAGTTTTTAAGTCTAAGTGTGATTTTTGCAAATTATCGTCGTACTCTCAAACCAGGAGACCCGGGACTACGCGGTCTGTTCCTACAAGTTGCATTGGTCCCGTGCGAGGTGTTCGTGCCTCCTACGGGGTCGTTTGGGCGCTGGTTTGGGTTTTCACCCCTTAACGACTAGTTTTTAAGTCTAAGTGTGATTTTTGCATATTATCGTCGTACTCACAAACCAGGAGACCCGGGACTACGCGGTCAGTTCCTACAAGTTGCATTGGTCCCGTGCGAGGTGTTCGTGCCTCCTACGGGGACGTTTAGGGGCTGGTTTGGGTTTTCACCCCTTAACGGCTAGTTTTTAAGTCTAAGTGTGATTTTTGCAAATTATCGTCATACTCTCAAATCGGGAGACCAGGGACTACGCGGTCAGTTCCTACAAGTTGCATTGGTCCCGTGCGAGGTGTTCGTACCTCCTACGGGGCCGTTTGGGGGTTGGTTTCGGTTTTCACCCTTTAATGGCTTGTTTTTAAGTCTAAGTGTGATTTTTGCAAATTATCGTCATACTCTCAAGCCGGGACACCCGGGACTACGCGGTCAGTTCCTACAAGTTGCATTGGTCCCGTGCGAGGTGTTCGTGCCTACAACGGGGTCGTTTGGGGGCTGGTTTGGGTTTTCACCCTTTAACAGCTTGTTTCTAAGTCTAAGTGTGATTTTTGCAAATTATCGTCATACTCTCAAACCAGGACACCCGAGACTACGCGGTCAGTTCCTACAAGTTGCATTGGTCCCGTGCGAGGTGTTCGTGCCTCCTACGGGGTCGTTTGGGGGCTGGTTTGGGTTTGCACCCTTTAATGGCCTGTTTTTAAGTCTAAGTGTGATTTTTGCAAATTATCATCGTACTCTCAAACCAGGACACCCGGGACTACGCGGTCAGTTCCTACAAGTTGCATTGGTCCTGTGCGAGGTGTTCGTGCCTCCTACGAGGCCGTTTGGGGGCTGGTTTGGGTTTTCACCCCTTAACGGCTAGTTTTTAAGTCCAAGTGTGATTTTTGCAAATTATCATCGTACTTACAAACCGGGAGATCCGGGACTACGCGGTCAGTTCCTACAAGTTGCATTGGTCCCGTGCGAGATGTTCGTACCTCCTACGGCGCAGTTTGTGGATTGGTTTGGGTTTTCACCCTTTAACGGCCTGTTTTTAACTCTAAGTGTGATTTTTGAAAATTATCCTCATACTCTCAAATCGGGAGACCCGAGACTACGTGGTCAGATTCTACAAGTTACATCGGTCCCATACGAGGTGTTCGTGCCTCCTACGGGGTCGTTTGGGGGCCGGTTTGGGTTTTCACCCTTTAACGGCATGTTTTTAACTCTAAGTGTGATTTTTGCAAATTATCGTCATACTCTCAAACTGGGAGACTCGGGACTATGCGGTCAGTTCCTACAAGTTACATTGGTCCCGTGCGAAGTGTTCGTGCCTCCTACGGGGTAATTTGGGGTCGATTTGGGTTTTCACCTTTTAACGGCCTGTTTTTAAGTTTACATGTGATTTTTACAAATTATCATCCTATTTACAAACCGGGAGACCCGGGACTACGCGGTCAGTTCCTATAAGTTGCATTGGTCCCGTGCGAGGTGTTCGTACCTCCTACGGGGCCGTTTGGTGGCTGGTTTGGGTTTTCACCCTTAAATGGCCTGTTTTTAAGTCTAAGTATGATTTTTGCAAATTATCATCGTACTCTCAAACCAGGACACCCGGGACTACGCCGTCAGTTCCTACAAGTTGCATTGGTCCCGTGCGAGGTGTCCGTGCCTCCTACAGGGCCGTTTGGGGACTGGTTTGGGTTTTCACTCCTTAACGGCTAGTTTTTAAGTCTAAATGTGATTTTTTCAAATTATCGTCATACTTTCAAACCGGGACACCCGGTACTACGCGGTCAGTTCCTACAAGTTGCATTGGTCCCGTGCGAGGTGTTCGTGCCTCCTACGGGGTCGTTTGAGGGATGGTTTGGGTTTTCACCCCCTAACGGCTAGTTTTTAAGTCGAAGTGTGATTTTTGCAAATTATCGTTGTACTCACAAATCGGGAGACCTGGGAGTACGCGGTCAATTCCTACAAGTTGCATTGGTCCCGTGCGAGGTGTTCGTACCACCTACGGGGGCGTTTGGGAACTGGTTTGGGTTTTCACCCATTAACGACTTGTTTTTAAGTCTAAGTGTGATTTTTGCAAATTATCGTCGTACTCTCAAATCGGGATACCCAGGACTACGCGGTCAGTTCCTACAAGTTGCATTGGTCCCGTGCGAGGTGTTCGTGCCTCCTACGGGGTCGTTTGGGGGCTGGTTTGGGTTTGCACCCTTTAATGGCCTGTTTTTAAGTCTAAGTGTGATTTTTGCAAATTATCATCGTACTCTCAAACCAGGACACCCGGGACTACGCGGTCAGTTCCTACAAGTTGCATTGGTCCTGTGCGAGGTGTTCGTGCCTCCTACGAGGCCGTTTGGGGGCTGGTTTGGGTTTTCACCCCTTAACGGCTAGTTTTTAAGTCCAAGTGTGATTTTTGCAAATTATCATCGTACTTACAAACCGGGAGTTCCGGGACTACGCGATCAGTTCCTACAAGTTGCATTGGTCCCGTGCGAGATGTTCGTACCTCCTACGGTGCAGTTTGTGGATTGGTTTGGGTTTTCACCCTTTAACGGCCTGTTTTTAACTCTAAGTGTGATTTTTGAAAATTATCCTCATACTCTCAAATCGGGAGACCCGAGACTACGTGGTCAGATTCTACAAGTTACATCGGTCCCATACGAGGTGTTCGTGCCTCCTACGGGGTCGTTTGGGGGCCGGTTTGGGTTTTCACCCTTTAAGGGCATGTTTTTAACTCTAAGTGTGATTTTTGCAAATTATCGTCATACTCTCAAACTGGGAGACTCGGGACTATGCGGTCAGTTCCTACAAGTTACATTGGTCCCGTGCGAAGTGTTCGTGCCTCCTACGGGGTCGTTTGGGGTCGATTTGGGTTTTCACCCTTTAACGGCCTGTTTTTAAGTTTACATGTGATTTTTACAAATTATCATCCTATTTACAAACCGGGAGACCCGGGACTACGCGGTCAGTTCCTATAAGTTGCATTGGTCCCGTGCGAGGTGTTCGTACCTCCTACGGGGCCGTTTGGGGGCTGGTTTGGGTTTTCACCCTTAAATGGCCTGTTTTTAAGTCTAAGTGTGATTTTTGCAAATTATCATCGTACTCTCAAACCAGGACACCCGGGACTACGCCGTCAGTTCCTACAAGTTGCATTGGTCCCGTGCGAGGTGTCCGTGCCTCCTACAGGGCCGTTTGGGGACTGGTTTGGGTTTTCACTCCTTAACGGCTAGTTTTTAAGTCTAAATGTGATTTTTTCAAATTATCGTCATACTTTCAAACCGGGACACCCGGTACTACGCGGTCAGTTCCTACAAGTTGCATTGGTCCCGTGCGAGGTGTTCGTGCCTTCTACGGGGTCGTTTGGGGGCTGGTTTGGGTTTTCACCCCTTAACGGCTAGTTCTTAAGTCTAACTGTGATTTTTGCAAATTATCGTCATACTCTCAAATCGGGAGATCCGGTACTACGCGGTCAGTTCCTACAAGTTGCATTGGTCCCGTGCGAGGTGTTCGTGCCTCCTACTGGGTCGTTTGGGGGCTGGTTTGGGCTTTCACCCCATAACGGCTAGTTTTTAAGTCTAATTGTGATTTTTGCAAATTATCGTCGTACTCTCAAATCGGGAGACCAGGGACTACGCGGTCAGTTACTACAAGTTGCATTGGTCCCGTGCGAGGTGTTCGTACCTCCTACG